>BQKN01067221.1:94921-110022 GCA_022839385.1 Asparagus kiusianus
TATTAACTGTATTTTCATATACAACGAGCCCTATCCCTTGGGGTTGGCTGTGATGTTGCTCGCTAGTGCTTTGGCGCTCGTTGTCCCTCCCTCTTTTAGGAAACGAGCCAGGAGCCCAGAGAGTCGCAGGTTGAGGATGACCCTTACTAGTATCTGTTATCCTCTTATTAGATGTATTTTATTTTATACTCCACTTGAGACATTTTATATTAGAGAGGTTTATGTTCTAGAGTTGTAAAGGCTGTGTGCCTTATTTTCCTGTATCAGACATTATGCAGTTTGAGACATGTTGAGATCTCTAGATTGTTGCTATTAATTTCAGTCTTGACAATGTAGTCCAGCTTATTTGGTTGATGAGATGTGTTAAATTGATGTTCTATCATTTCATCAAGTTTCTGTTGTAAAACCTTTTACTTGCTTTGTACCTACACCTATTGTTGACTCCACTAGAGAGATAGTGATTGTGATGGTGAAACATGTTATTGCATGGTGTAGTGCATGGCAGGTTTGACATTCCTGGTTTCACCTCGGACTGTAGCCTTGTGTGAACCCAGGGGCGTCACACTGTGTAATATCACTCAATAAGCAATTAGCATCAATAATAGGGTTTGTAAATCATCATCAAAACAGGAGACCTAACAGATGCTAGTTGGGTCTCAGCACAAGAAGCAATTTGGCAGATTTTTGAATTTTAGAGGAATGATATGCAACCCCCTGTCATTAACCTCTAGTTACATCTTCCAAATAAGCAAAATGTTTATTATTGGAATGATAAAGATCTTTGAAATATTATGACGTGGGAGTTAACAACTAAGACAATGCTTATAGAATTCTTTAGAAAATGTGCATCAGATCAAAAAGCAAGAATGTTGTTGTACAAAGAATTTCCTGAACATTATGTATGGGTAGTTGGAAGGAAATGTTGGAATGAGAGGAAAAAAGGGGCTGTGATTGGACAGATAAATTCAGCAAATCCAATAGAGGAGGAGAGATATTATTTAAGGTTATTATTGAATCATGTTAAAGTCCCTACTTCTTGAGCGGACTTACTTACTATTGGTGGATTAATTTTGAGTACCTTTAATGAGTCTGCACAGAAAAGAGAACTCTTAGAATCCGATGATAGTATAGTCGAAGCTTGGATGAAGCTGTATATTTCCAAATGCCATATAAATTAAGTAGATTAATTTGCAACTATTTTAGTTTACTGTCAACCAAAAAATGTTATAATATTATGGGAGAGATATAGAGCAGCAATGTCTGAAAATTGTATTCAAAAATCTACATCAACAGATGTAGAACAAACTGCATGGACATTAGAGGGAGTTAATTATTTCTGGAGAGCATGGGGAAGACAATACAAGATTTTGATTTACCTAAAGTTAAAGCGAATGAAAGAGGTGATCCATCACGTATTCTATGAATCATACCTATGAATCATACAAGATGAGATAGATGTTGAAGTCTGTCAAGAAGATATAGATGGTAAGTATAAATTAAATAAAGATCAAAGAAAATCTTTTCAAATAATAATGGATAGAGTTAATATGAATAAGGGAGGAGTTTTTTTATAGATGGTCCTGGAGGCACGGGAAAAACAATTTTGTATAGAACTATATTTACCAATGTTAGATCAAAAGGAATGATTGTAATAGCAACTACAACTTCAGGAGTAGCAGCATCTTTCTTACCTGGTGGACACACATCATATTCACGGTTTAAGATACCTATTAATGTCAATGAGACAACAATTTGCAATATATCTAAACAAGAAGGTACTACACATTTGATTAGAAAAGCAGCATTAATTATTTGGGATAAAGCATCTATGACAAAACGAGTAGCAATTGAAAGTGTGGATCATACAATGTAAGACCTATTGAATACAGAAGAATTGTTTGGTGGTAAAGTAGTCGTTTTTGGATGAGATTTTCCGTTATTCCAAGAGGAACAAGAAGCCAAATAGCTAATGCCAGCTTAGTAAAATCTTATTTGTGGGAGAAAATGGAAAATATAACCTTAAAATAAACATGCGAACAAAAAATGATGAAGAATTCAGTAAATTCTTACTACGAGTCAGAAATGGAACAGAAAAAATAACTAAAGATGAACTAATTAAACTTCCTCAAAGTATTGTGATTGAAGATAACAAAAATGGACAATCAGAAGTTGAATTGTTAAATCAAGTATTTCCATCAATTGAACAAAATGCAAATTCAGCTGAATATATGACAGGACAAGTTATTCTTGCAACAAAAAATGAATATGTATATGAGCTCAATGACAAGCTTTTGGAAAAATTTCCTGGTAATAAGTTTATTTTTCATAGTTTTGACAAGGCTGTTGATGATCCAAACAACTACTACCAAGAAGAATTTTTAAACAAGTTAATGCCTAATTGTCTTCCGCCACACAAACTAAAGCTAAAGCATAATTGCCTAATAATGTTGCTTAGAAATCTTGACCCATCGAATAGACTTTGTAATGGAACTAGAATGGTTTGCAAAGAATTTGATAAGAATGTTGTTAAAGCAGAAATAACAAAAAGTCATCATGCGGGTCAAGAAGTCATGATTCCAAGGATACCCTTATCACTAACTGAAAATGAAAACTACACTATCAAATTTCAATGAAAACAATTTCCTATAAGGCTATGCTTCGTAATGATAATAAACAAAGCACAGGGACAAACAATTCACAAAGTGGGTATTTACTTACCACAACATATTTTTTCATATGGATAATTATACGTCGCTTTATCTCATGGTATATCAACAAACACTACAAGAGTGTTGGTTAAAGGTGAAAGAAAACAAAAGAAAGGATATACATACACCAAAAATATCATCTACAAAGAATTTCTATTCAGAGAACGGTAAGGAAAAATATTTAAATGACTAACTTATTGTAAATGTCAATAACAAAAATATCATAATTTAATTTACTCATTTTCTAGGAATAAATATTGCAATAAGAAGATAGTGAAAAAAATTTATATCTTTATTATAATTTTTTAAAATTAATTTATTTTATATTTCTAATATTTACTCTGATTATAGTGAAGATGTCTGCTGAAAGACAACGTAAAGGTAGCAATAACTTCTCTAAGGATTTAAAGTTATATCAAGAATCTTTCTCAATCAAAGTGCTTATACTAAAAGTGTCCTTGGAGCAATTCTCATCTTCAAAAGGCTCAGGTCAGGTTCATAAGATTATTGTGATTGACGAAGAGGTAAGTATAACTCTTAAAATGAAATATTAAATATTATATTTAAATTTCATTAGATTTATACTTCTGGTAATTTATTTTAAAGTTTAAGTAATAACAAATAAATACAGAGATCGAAGATTCAAGCTACACTATTCAATGCTACATTTAAAACATTTGAAGAATACATCCATCTCAACAATACTATTATCATCAAGAAGGGTATAGTCAGACCTACAAATAGGAAATATGCATAAGTGAATCTAAATTTTCATTCATGTTATTTGAAGAGGTGATGAAGACAAATAATGAAAATATATTTTTTGGTATGCTAAATTTTTAATATCAACGATATAGCATTTCTAATACAAAATTAAAATTTTAAGCACTAAACTTTTAATATTTATACAGATGTGTTAGGATTCATCACTTCAGTGAGACCATTGTGCACAACAAATACATCAGTTACAAGAGAGATCACAATAATGAATGAAAAGTAAGCGGTTTGAAAGATGAAATATATTTTCACTAACAAATAATAAAATACTAACATTTTCATTTAACAATTTATTATAATTGACATAGGATGGATCCATTGGTATTAACATTATGAGGAGAGCATGTAGAGAAAGAAGGTCAAATATTCAAAGACAAACAGAAACAAAAACCAGTTATAGCAATAATTAATGTGACCGCAAATAGATACATGGGTAAGACTTTTCAATTTAATTGTTCTCAAAAAATTATATAACCAAAGAGTAATCATATAATGAATACAGGAGTTTCGTAACTATCATCAAAGCCTACAATAATATTTTTGTTAGACCCAGATATTACTGAAGCACACGCTCTCAAAGCATGGTAATGCTTATGAAAATAAAATCCTTCCTAATATAATAAAAAATAATGCATGTCTTAAATATAGGATGACGGGAATGGAGAAAATTATGAGAAATTAATGCAACAAACCCCATCGAAGCTAATGAGAAGATCTAAAAAGGATATGCTTAGTGATATCATCACATCATCAATAGCTACAAAAAAGGTATTTTATTATATTGGATTGGATGAAATATTAATAAATTAAATAATAAGAAATTATAAATTTATAGTCTGACTATTATTTTTTAGAATTTTTATTAATACTTTAAAGCGGAAATATCAGCAATAATCAATCTAGAATCACCTTGTTACATTGCATGCAAGAATTACCAAAGAAAGGTTTTTGTTGAAGACACAATAGCTAGCTACAACAATTGCAATACTAAAGATATGGAATGAGAAATAAAGTAAGTTTTAAAATTTAACCATTAAAAAAAATAAAAACAACAATAAATTTTCATAACAAGATACCTTATGCGATTAGAAGTTAAGGTTGATATCAACAAGGCATATGTTACTCTTTTCGATGAAGCTCGGTTTCTAACTGGTTGTTCACCTGAAGAATATATAGATTCATTTGATGAAGAAGAAAAGGTAATATAACATTTTTTAATATATAAAAGCTTTTTCCATAAAATTAGTAAAAAAGAAAAAATGACCATAAATATAATGTAGGAGCATTTATCACCTATGTACCAGAAAATGATGAACTGTTGCGACAAAGAATATATTTTCTTGGTAAAAATGAATAAGAAAGATGGAGAGAAAAGAATTGAAGGAAGAATAACTGCTCAAGAAATACACAAAGCCAGACGATTTCAAACTAATAGAATGTAATGAAGATGAAGATTCAAAGGACATATCACTGAAGCCAAAGAGTATGGCAAGCCTGAAAAATATGAACAAAAGAAAGTACATGAATAATAAAAATATTAAATAGAAAGTGAGGAGTGATAAATCATTTATAGTACTATGATGAATACACTTAATTATGTTTATTTAAACTTATTATGTTGAGGATATTGAACATGTGTTGATTTAAATAAGTATATTTAAGATAGTGTTTGTTTGTTTAAAGTATTATGAATCAAACATATTCTATGCAGCAAAGAAAGTTTTTCAAGAGATATTTGTTGCTAGATTTTTTATATTTCTATAAAATTAGTTATCAATTATATTCTTATTGGATTTCTCAGTTTTATATTGAAATTTAGATTTAATATTTCATAATATTCTTTACTAGATTTCTCAGTTTTATATTTAGATTTTGTTATAGTTACCTATAAGTATAAATATATGTGTCAGTAGGAAAAAGTGTGGTGATAGTCAAATTATGAAGAGGTCTGATGTAACATCATTTCTAATGTTGTAGTATTTTTATTGCGTACTTTCTCCTTTATCGAGGTACTTTCTCCTTCGATACTATATTTAAATTCACTACTTGGTAGATTAATTAATACTATGATTTGCAATGATAAGATTACAACCATAAAATTTTCTCAGAAGGACAAATATTCAAAATTAAAAGAAAGTGCTACTTCATACTAAGATAGAAGGTACAATTGCAATCATTTATTTTTTTCTAATTATAATTTTTTAATAGATTTTGGATTGTCATTTTTTTGAAATAAATTATGGGTTGTTTATAAATTTGGCTAATATGAAAGTATGAATGTGTTCTCAAATTATAATTTTTTTAGTAATCTGTTTTGGGCTGGGACTCTATATATACCTTAAAGGTTTTTAGGTTACATGTACAATAGAAATAGAGGGTTTTGAGAGGACTCTTTTAGAGAGATCTCAAAGAGATAAAAACCTATCTGTGGGCATTGTAATCTTCTTCAATTAATCAAAGAATTTTGTGGTGTGACTCCCAAGGATGTAGGCACGTTGTAGAACCTCGTTAAATCTAGTGTGTTCTTTCTTGTTTAATTTCCTACAATTTTTTTATCTTTTATTTGCGATGATTTTCCAACTTTCCTATTCTCGAACACAAGGTCCGGAAGGGCACGGATTCAATTTGATTGTTTCGAATCCTTAACAACTGGTATCAGAGCTTCGTTCAGAAGGTTTGTGTGAGAGCCATGACAAAGGAAAGCAAATCTAAGATCAAAAAGTTTGACGGCTCAGACTTCGCCTACTAGAAGTCGTAGATGGAGGACTATCTATACTAGAAGGATTTGTACCCTCCGTTGGTGGGCAAAGCTAAAGGAAAGAAGAAAGAGAAATCAAATAAGGAGTGGGAGATACTAGATAGGAAGGCTCTAGGGCAAATCCGGTTGTCACTCGTCAAGACAGTCACACACAATATATTGAAGGAGAAGATGAGTGGGGCTTATGGAAGCGTTCACGAAGATGTACGAGCAACCGTCAGGCACAAACACGGTGCATCTCGTCAAAACACTCTTCAACCTTAAGATGGTAGAAGAACATTCCTTCACGATGCACCTCAGCAAGTTCAACATGATTATTGATCAACTTATCTTCGTAGATATCACGTTTGATGACGAAGTACATGCCCTATTAATTCTATCATAGTTGTCGGATAGTTAGGCAGGTTGTGTGACCGTAATTAGCAATTCGGCGGGGAAGAAAAATTTGAAGCTGAGCATGATTCTATCCGAGGAGGTTAGAAAAAAATTTTCCGAATCAGAAGGTTGAGGATCAGCCCTAAATCTCGAGCGAAGAGGCGGAAGCCAGAAGAAGGGTAACCAGAATAGGAATCAGTCGAAGTCAACCAAGAAGATGTCAAACTGGAAAGTTAGGCCTATCAAAGAGAAGTGTTGGAACTACGGCTAGGAGGGTCATATGTCTTCAGCCTGTAAAACACAAAAGAAGGATGCGAACGAGCAGGAGGCTCATCTCGAGCAAGATGCCTTGATCCTTGCTAAAGATAGCGATTTTAATTCATGGGTTATTGATTCGGGAGCCTCATTCTACGCTACTACAAATAGGAAGCTTCTTCATAACTATATAGTAGGGGACTTTAGGAAAGTATACTTGGGGGATAATGAACTTGTAGTGTTGTTGGAAGGGGTGATGTGCAAATACAGTTGAAGGGCTCTAAGTCGAATCTGAGGAATGTCAGACATGTATCGAAGCTAAAGAGGAATCTTATTTCGGTTGGCCGATTCATAAAAAATCTCCAACGGCATCATGGTGGTTGCCCGAGGTAACAAAATAGGAACTATCTACCTCACCTCACATGCGAGTGACACCCTCACAATTGCAGCTAGTAAGGAGAGTTCAGATCTGTGGCATAATAGGTTGGGACATATGAGCGAGAGGGGGATGAAAATTCTACATTCATAAGGAATGCTAACCAGCATCGATTCAGCAGAAATTGGTGTTTGAGAGGACTGTATCTATAGGAAGCAGAAGAGAGTTAGTTTTTAGAAGGGTGGACGACCACCTAAAGCTCAGAAGCTAGAGCTTGTTCATACAGACATATGGGGCCCAGCTAGTGTGTCTTCTCTTGGCGGTTCAGCGTATTATGTTACATTTATCGAAAATCACTCGAGGAAGGTGTGGGTATACTTCATGAAGCACAAGTCGGAGGTGTTCGGAATCTTCAAGAAGTTGAAGGCCATGATAGAGAACGAGACAGATATAAAGGTGAAGTGTTTGAGATTAGACAAAGGTAAAGAATATAAGCTGGAGGAGTTCAAGAGGTTATATGCTCTAAACAAGATTCATTTGGAGAGGACTACTCCAGGGACGCCGCAACAAAACGGAAAGGATGAACAGGATATTGATGGAGCATGTCAGGAGCATACGATTAAATGCAGGACTGCCTAATATATTTTGGGCAGATATGGTGCATACGGTAGGTTACTTGGTTAATCATGGACCATCAGTTCTATTGAATTTCAAGATTCCAGAGGAGGTTTAGAGTGGTAAGAAGATCAATCTCTCACACTTGCGAGTATTTGGTTATGTGGCATATGTTCATATTAGTGGCCATGTCAGGGATAATCTAGAAGCTAAGTCACAAAAGTGTACATTCATTGGATACAACATTGATAAGTTCATGTATCATCTTTGGGATGAGAAGAACTGGAAGATCATCAGGAGCAGGGATGTGATATTTAATGAGGAGATGATGTACAAGGATAGGGACAATGCTAATGATAGCCAAAACAGTGGGAGTAGTACTAAGGATACAGATGGATCCGAGTACATGGATTTGGAGAAACTTCCAGATGGGGGAGATAGTGCTAGTTCTGATTGAAGAACGGAGGAGACTCCAGGTGTAGAAGCTACTACTCAAGGCGTGGAACTTAGGAGGTCATCCAGGGTACCAAAACCGAATCTCAGATATCTCTCATCACTTGATTACTTACTTTTGACAGACAGTGGAGAGCCGGAGTGCTATGAGGAGGCTATGCAATTTAGTGAATCTCAGCAGTGAGAGCATACGATACAAGAAGAGATGGATTCTCTCCACTTAAATAAGACATGGGAGTTAACCCAACTACCTGCATAGAAGAAAGCCTTGCATAACAAATGGGTCTATCGGGTCAAACAGGAGAGTGATGGAAACAAGAGGTATAAGGCTAGATTAGTCGTAAAGGGGTTCCAACAGTAGGAAGGAGTGGATTATACAAAGATATTTTCCCCCGTTGTGAATCTTACAACCATCAGAGTAGTGTTGAGCTTAGTAGCTGCAGAAGATCTCTACCTTGAGCAGTTAGATGTGAAGACTGCATTTCTTCATGGTGACTTGGATGAAAAAATCTACATGATGTAACCTATTGGCTTCATTAAGAAGGAAAGGAAGAGATGGTGTGTAAGCTCAAGAAGAGCTTGTACGATTTGAAATAGGCTCCGAGACAGTGGTATATGAAGTTTGACAACTTCATGCAGAGCAATGACTATGGAAGATGCAATTCAAACCATTGTTGCTACTTCAAGAGGTTCGAGTCCATCAATATCATGTTATTATTATATGTTGATGACATGTTAGTTGCAGGATTGTGTTTAGAGGAGATAAACAACTTAAAAAAGCAGTTAGTGCAGGATTTTGCTATGAAAGATATGGATGCAGCGAAACAAATTCTTAGGATGCAAATCAGTAGAGATGAAGCTGAAGGGACATTGAAGTTGAGTCAAGTTGAATACATCGAGAAGGTACTTCAGATGTTTAACATGCAGAATGCTAAGGTTGTTAGCACGCCTCTTAGTCAGTTCAAGTTATCTAAGAAGAAATCACCCAATGCAGATGTAGAGAAGGATCATATGAGTAGAGTGTCATATTCATCAGCCATTGGTAGTCTTATGTATGCGATAGTTTGCATAAGGTCGGATATTGCCCATGTAGTGAGAGTTGTAAGTAGGTTTGTAAGCAATCAAGGGAAGCAATATTGGGAGGCCGTGAAGTGGATATTGCATCACTTGAGAGGGACTACGGAAAAGCCACTATGTTTCAGGAGAAATGATTTGGTACTACAGGGATACATAGATGTAGATTTCACCGGTGATCATGATACGATGTGAAGTACCATGGGGTATGTTTATACCTTGGCATTGATAACAATAAGCTGGGTCTTACATCTGCTGAAGATTGTAACATTGTTCACAACTGAGGTAGAGTATGTCACAGTGATTGAAGTCAGCAAGGAGATAATTTGGTTGATCGGGTTCCTGAAAGAGTTAGTTCTGAAGGCGGGAATAGAGTTCTTTATTATGATAGTCATAGCGCTATACACCTTACCAAAAATCCAGTATATCATACCAGAACGAAGCACATCGATGTACTATACTATTTCATACGCTCGCTGATTGAAGGCAGGAAGTTACAGCTAGAGAAAATTTTTGGGAGTCAAAATCCTACGGATATGTTGATGAAAGCAGTGACCATCGAGAAACTGGAGTTATGCGCAACTTTAGTTAGCCTTCATACATAGGAGTCAAAGGCGGAGCCACACTAGGAGGATCGTCGGGATCGCCGAGATGATGATGATTGAAGAATGGATTTACCCGGGTAGGAGAAGATGCTTGCGTAGAAGGCAAGAGTTTGGGTGAGCTCGTTGATAGTGCTTTGGTCTCCAAGTGGGAGATTGTTAGTTTAACTATATCGACCAAAAACTAAATCAAAAAGATGAAGAAAATAGTCCAGTCGATGGTCGGTCGACCAACAGAGGAGGTCCAGTCGACCGCGATGCCTATAGGAAACTAAGAAGAAATCGATACTCTGGTCAATCGACCGACATGAGGAGTACGATCGACTGAAACATGCACGATAGACCCTGCAGAATTCATCGTTCTGGCCGGTCAACCGACTTTGCATGTCCGGTCAACCAGAGTCAGGATTTCAAGAATCCTAATTCTTTTGGGAATTTGTTTTAGGTTGGGACTCTATATATACCTTAAATGTTTTTAGGTTTCATGTGCAATAGAAAAAGAGGGTTTTGAGAGGATTATTTTAGAGAGATCTCAGAGAGATAAAAACCTATTTGTGGGCATTGTGATCTTCTTCAATTAATGAAAGAATTGTGTGGTGTGGCTCCCGAGGACGTAGGAACGTTGTCGAACCTTGTTAAATCTGGTATGTTCTTTCTTATTTATTTTTTTACAAGTTTTTATCTTTTATTTATGATGATTTTCCTACTTTCTTACTCTCAAACACAAGGTCCGGAAGGGCACAGATTCGATTTGATTGTTTTGAATCCCCAACACCTTCTTGTTAGACCCTAGAGGGGGGTGATTAGGTCTTATGCTAATCTAATCCGATTTAAATGACAATTAAAATTAATTAACAAGTATATTTTTGCAAGATAGATATACAAGAGTTATAAGTAAGAATAAGCAATATGAATAAAGAGATAAATCCTCTATGATAAATATATGCAAGGATATATAAACTAGCAAAAGATGATATATCCTACCAAAGAGATATACAATATGATATATGCAAGGATATGTAAACTAACACAAGGGTAAACAATATGAACTAGATAGTGGATAATAAAAATAATGAGCTATGGACAATGGCGACAAGAAATATAAACATAAGATTAAGTGTGCCAAAGTGTAAAACCCCGTAAATTTAAATATTTTATGATAAATAATGATAAATATGTTATATAGTGAAAAATAATATATTTTGATGTTTAGATATGATAAGAATTGATTTGAGATCAATTCAATGTATATTTGTGAAAATATGAGTGCAAATGCACAAAACATGCACAAAGGCCAAAAGAGTGAAAATCTGGGAATAATGACCAGTTATGAGTTTTTATATTTTCTATACCGATGTAGTTAGAATTTGGAAAAATATAAAATAACAAAGTTGTAGGTCTCTTCAACATCTTTCTAACAAGTCTTAGATCACCTCATTCAGAAGTCGGATAAGAAAGTTACACCTAAAATACCGAAGAGGTATTTTCCTAGTCAGACTAGGTTTCCTGGTTCGGGTCTAACAGATTTGTTTCAGGTTTGCCTCTATAAATACCTGTATTTTTCAAAAAAATTCCTTTTTTTTATTATATCTAAGAACCCTAAACGCTACCAAACCCCCATAAACCCTATTTTGAATTCTTGGAGAAGATTGGAGGTTTTCAAGTTGGGTTTTTTTGTTGATTTTTGGCTTTTGGAGTGGAGATCTCCTTCGACGTTGCTTCTAATAAGTTTTTCTACAACCCCAGACGAGTATCATCTCTACTAATCCCCCTCCCAGTTTTTAAAATATTTTTTAAGAGATTTTAATAAGTTTTATAGAGCCTAATCAATTAATTTGTATATAAAAATCGGATCTTTTGTATATATGTATAAAGACTAGGTCTTTTCATGTTAAAGAGATTAAGCATGAATTTACAGAAGTATTTTAAGATCTGAAAATAATTTAAAATATTGTTTATCTGAATTTAGATATATTATTCTTCATTTTAAAGTTTCGTGCATGATTGAAGGTTTACATATGATTTCATGTGCAAATAATCATGCTTGTTATGTTCTGCTGAAAATCTGCTGCACATATATACTATTGAACTAGAATTTTGAAATAACAAATGAAATCCAAATTGAACCAAACTAATAACAATTGAAATATATGTGAATCTAGTTTTCAAAACAGAAAACCATACCTAAAGATAGTTTTCCTAGAGAAAGATATGCTCAAGTTACTGATGATATATCCTGCAGAAATTCTGCTGCACACATAAAATGTTTAACTGGAAATTAGAAATACCATATGAACTCCAAACTAAACCAAATCAGTGTCAAATGATAGCTATGTGAGTCTAGTTTCCAAAACAAAAAACTATTCTTAAAAAGAGTTTGTTCAGAGAAAGATATTCTCAATTTACTAATGATATGTTCTGCAAAAAACTGCAGATGTGCTGATTTGAAATAAATTGATATATTACGTAAAGGTTTCTTGAGTTTCGCTCTGGTTTGTTATTTTTGAGAGAGTTTCTCGATCTTGTACTATTATATACAATGCTTAAGAGTTGTTTAACATCTGGGATGATGATGAACACCAGTTATGGACACGCACACCGAGATATGTGCACGTACACTTAGATTATGTTGTGTTAACATACTTTTATCGCACGTTGAGCTGATGAATACATATGAAAGAGTATAGTTATTTAATGTATCCGGAAATAGGGAGATAAAACCTATTTACCATAGAACGATTGAGTAAGAGTATTACAATAGTATCGTTATTTTATGTATCCGGAAATAGGGAGATAAAACCTATTTACCGCAGAATGATTGAGTAAGAGTATTACAATAGTATCGTTATTTCATGTATCCGGAAATAGGGAGATAAAACCTATTTGCCGCAGAACGATTGAGTAAGAGTATTACAACAGTATCGTTATTATATGTATCCGGAATAGGAAAATAATAAACCCTATTGCCGCAGAGCGATTGAGTAATGAGCATTACAAAAGTATCGCTATAGTACAAGATGATGCACACATAGATAATTAATCAGTTATAAGCTTTACTTCCATGATAGATTACCCACGAGTAGGGTATTTCCTTTGAGAATTTGATACACCCGTTATGAATGGCAGATATATTTGTTTTAGCAATTGTTAATATCCTTTTATATTAGAGCAGGTCACTCGGACGTAATTCGAGATGAGATGATTATTCTTTATGTTGGAGATTGGAGTATTTATCATTGATTATTTGTTTTTCATTCATAGAGAGTTATATGAATGATTTGATATATGTATGTACTGACTCTATTTTCTTATATACTCCTACCCCTTCCCCTGGGGAGAGGTAGTGATGATCTCGCTAGTGCTTTGACGCTCGTTGTTTCCAATCTTTCAGGTAGCGAGTCTGGCGCACGGAGAGTCGCAGGTTGATGGGACATCTTGGTTGTCTATTTAGTTACTTATCATATTTTGTAGTTATTGCAGAACTCCACATGTAGTTGGTTATTTTCAGAATCTAGATTGGTATTTTGTTTCATAGAGTTGAGAGCTATTGTGAGACTTTGTTTATGTGACTCATTGTATTCGAGATTCAGTTCAGACTCAGAGATATGTCTATTTTATTCCAGTTGGGCTCATTATTGATTTTTCTTATGCTTCTTCTGTGTATATCCAATGTTATCCTATTTCTATTTTTACCTATCTGTACCTTCACCTATTTATTGTTTCCACTAGAGAGATAGTGATTGTGATGGTGAAACTTGTCATAGCATGGTGGTTGGTGCTTGGCAGGTTTGACAATCCGGGTTTCACCTGGGACTGCAGCCTTGTGTGAACCCTTGGGCATCACACAAAGCAAACTCAAACACATAATGTAATCACGAAGTTCGGACCTTTCGTCCTACGTCTCCACTCCCCTCTCCCGAGGAGAAATCCACTATCACAACCGGGTTTTCTGTGCTCACCCGAATAACATTTACAACCACACTATGTCGGTTTTCAACGATCACCGATCAACGTATACACTCACTCACAATGTCGGTTTTCAACGTTCACCGATCAATGTCCACTCCTCACACTCGGTTTTCTAGCTAACCGAAAACTTTACAATCTCACAAAGATAACAAATGATTTGTTCTCTAATACAATGCGAGAACTCAATTAAAGCTCAACTCAATGTTATAATTTCTCACAACCCTAATATACTATGTATGTAAATACTAAAAGCTCATGTGGGTGTGTGTAACAATAAGAATAAATAAAACAACTAAACTCAAATAAAATCTAGCATATAGAAATTATGAATAAAACAATAAATAGCTAGAAATAGAGTTTAGGAATTCTTCTCTGAAAAACAAGATGGAGAGATGGATTAAAAGGAAGCTCAAACAATGTAGATGATCTCCTCCACTTGTGAACCAACCAAAACAGCTTTAAACCAAACTTAAACCCCTGTTAAAACTTTTATAAACTTGTTTAAAACATCCCATTGGTTACTAAGATAGAAGGGGGTTTGGGGGTTTATATAGGAAGAGGAAGCAACAGCAAAAATGTCATACTCCAACCCTCGAGAGGGTGATGTGATTAGTATTGATAGATTTGATTGGAATACTCATACCACCAAGATGCATCTTCTTTTCAGGAATCCAACTCTTAGAAACTCCAAAGTTAAGCGTGCTTGGCCTGGAGAAATTCTAGGATGGGTGACCCCTGGGAAGTTTTCCAGGGAGCGCGTGAGTGAGGACTGTTCGCGGGAAAAATCGTGTTCTTTCTTCTTCATTGATTCCATTGCACTCTCAATAACTGTTTTTTGGTTACAAAGATCCGGTCTTTTTATAAGATCCGGTTACAATGAAGATCAAATAAAAGAAATTAAAGATTACAATTTTTTCTCTTGTTTGTCGAACAAATCACGAGCTCCTGTTTTGCGGTCGCTCGCTTGCGTGGGTTCTTCGCCTGCGCCGGGGTTTATCCGTGGACCACCACGAGATCTAGATCCGGTCGGATCTACGCAGTATAATGGGTATTATTTCACCAAGGAAATAATAGCCGGGGGGATTAGTTCACCAAGGAAATAATCGCCCGAATCTCGGGATCAAAGACCAAGCTTTGAT
>BQKN01067225.1:0-13090 GCA_022839385.1 Asparagus kiusianus
TCATAATCACAAACACAAGCTTTTTATACTAGTTCCACCTCCCTGGTGTACATCCAGTCTCCAAGCAAATCATGCTTGAGAGTTCCACTATGATTTTGAAAACTATTACAAAATCAAAAGCAAAGCCGACCAATTTGCAAGACTATGCAAATTGCACACAATCTCTACACTAAGAGATCACACCTCTCACATCCAAGAGAACACTCTTCTTGAAGGAAGAACACAATTCCTATAAGCCTTGAGTGTGTAGTGATGTGTAGCAGTGGCTTTAGGAACTTTTTAATCTCCGAAAAATGCCTTAATATTTTGTATATGAGATGAAGATCAAATGCTATTTTAGAAATCACTTTTCTCAACACTTAGGTAAAAATCTATATTTTATAACTCTTGAGAATGCACAAATGTTAAAGATTATGGATAGGAATCATTGGTGTAAATTTTTGAACTTCTAACCTATTTATAGCCCTCGAAAAGATAAGTTTTTAAAGCCAATTAACGGATCAAAAATGACTATAAACAGTCATAAATTTAAACTTGAAATGTCAGAAAAACTATTTTTGTAGTCGACTATAACTCCTAGTAGTCGACTATAACTCCCAGTAGTCGACTACACTGAGTTTAAGCAGACTCTGTGAAGTCAGAATTTTTCTTAGTAGTCGACTACTCTGGTCATTAGTCGACTACTCTGTAAAGATAGAAAGTCTGAAATTCAGATTCAAATCTTAGTAGTCGACTATACTGTCTAGTAGTTGACTACACTGTAATTTGATAGAAACTTGAAAATTTGAATTAACCTTAGTAGTCGACTATATATAATCATTAGTCGACTACACTATATTTTTACAGAAACTTGAAAATCTGTTTAAGTCTTAAGTAGTCGACTACACTGTATATTAGTCGACTACACTGTTATTTGATAGAAACTTGAAATTATGTTTAAGGCATGAGTAGTCGACTACTATGTTCAAAGTCGATTACAATCTCAAATGACAGAAACTTAGTATTTTGAATAGTGTGTATGTAGTCGACTACAAATCTTATTGGTTGACTACTAAGGGGTAAAAAATGATATGAATAAAGTATTTTGAGACTCATTCTTTAACTATAAACTCTACTGATTAACATAGAGGATTTTTATTGTTAACCAACACACTAAGCATGTGTTAGTGTGTTCTAAACATTATGTGTGTGTATGTGTTGTGAGTTATCAAGGCTTGTACAATAATTCTAAGTAATAAAAATGTAAAATTTATATTGTATATGTTTAAGCACTTCATCTTCTTTATTTCATATTGCCTTGAGCTCATCGTGCACTTTTGTTCACATATCTTGAGCTTATTTGAAGTTGACATCTGCATTGATATGATAGTGCATAATAATACACATAGTGAATAAATTGTTATCATCAAAACTATATATTGGGGACATGGTATCTAACAGTGATAAACATGCTCAATTTACTTTTTATATAACGAAACAATTTCTTTACAAAGAGGTTTGAAAGGATGTCTGCTAATGGAGAGTTGGTATCAATTACAAATAAGGGACACATCTTTCCTATATATAAAAACATACAAAAAAGTAATGTCGAACATTTATATGTTTCATCTACAAGGATCATAAAGAAATATGCTTAGGATAAAACAAATCAAGATTAATTTGTAATATATTCGACAAGAAAGCAAGAGAGGTGAGCATATCAAGCTCTTGGAGCTTGTTTTAACCCATATAAAGCTTTTTACTCCTAGTAAACATGATTTGAAAGAAAGGATCAATAAATCCGGGGGGTTTGCTCAACCATAAATCTCTTCATTTATAAGCCATTTTTTATATTAAAAAACAATTATATATATCAAGATTCTTTTCAAATATGGTGTAAATATATGTTCTTTAACATATATTATAAAAATATCATAATTTATTTACAAACAAAGTCCAAACAAAAATCATCTTTTAAAAAAACATGAAAAACCAAAAATGCTAAAAGTTTTGTTCTTTTAAAAAATCAAACTTTTTTTGGTACCCGAATACTTTTGATACCGAAGACTTTAGGGACATGACCCTATCAATGAAATCCAAGGCCCTTGGGTTATGACCTCATTTGGGTGCATGTAGTACACGAGTCCGGTCATAATAATAATCATGTAAATAACACATCCTATTGCAATGGGTGCAATAAAATATATCCATTTATTTCTGTTGACCATATGAATATGCACGTGAAACATTTTTAAACAATTGTGGTTTTTTAACACATTTTGTAATTTTAAAAAATTTTGCAAATCAAAATAAAATTTTGCTAAATGGCCAAACCTACCACAATAATCACACTTAAACACATGAGCATGCTTATGATGAACGATAGGTGCATGTATTTGTGTGTAATGAGGAAACTTTATGGGATGCACAACAAGAATTAGTGTTAGAATTTGTGGGTTTACATGCATCATAGCAAAATTTTGCAACATGGTATTTACGGCCGCAAATAGTACATTTATAAATTTTTCTATACATATGTGCATAGTGTGACGCCCCTGGGTTCACACAAGGCTGCAGTCCGAGGTGAAACCAAGAATGTCAAACCTGCCATGCACCACACCATGTAATAACATGTTTCACCATCACAATTACTATCTCTCTAGAGGAATCAACAATAGGTGTAGGTACAAAGCAAGTAAAAGGTTTTACAACGAGTACTTGATGAAATGATGGAACATAGAATTAACACATCTCCTCAACCGAGTAAACTGGAATACATAGGCAAAGTCTGAAATAAATAACAAAAATCTGGAGATCTCAACATGTCTCAAAGTACATAATATCTGATACAGGAAACAAGGCACACAGCCTTTACAACTCTAGAACATAAACCTCTTAAGTCTAAGAATGTCTCAAGTGGAGTACAAAATAAAATATAACTAAAAAGACAGCTGAAGCTAAAGTGCATCGCCATCAACCTGCGACTCTCCGGGCTTCTGACTCGTTACCTGAAAGGGGAGGGACAACGAGCGTCAAAGCGCTAGCGAGCAACATCACAACCAACCCCCAGGGAAAGGGCTCGTTGTATACAGAAAATACAGTTATTACATAATAGTATAAAATCATTATTCTAATAGCAAATGGGTTTTGGTACTTAGGAAATTACAACACGAGCATAGGTACGTCGAGCGAAATAATCCAAACAAGGAAACCATCATGTATATACCTTGTATCTCAAATTGTAAATCCCTAAATACTAAACCCGAGATCTAATACAAGAAACAATAAAGGAAACGAATACAAACCCATCTTTACCGATAAGTGAAAACATGACAAGGCTACCGCAAGTGTCACGTCAAACTCACATGAGTGTTATGTCCGAAAACGATTAAGTGTTCAAAACATAGACTGAATATAACCGTTGTCCAACGCGTGGTCCGGATGTGACCGTTGTCCAACGCTTGGTCCGGGTGTGACCGTTGTCCAATGCTTGGACCGGGTGTGACCGTTGTCCAACGCTTGGACCGGATGGCAAGGCATATCCATCACGAGGATTTAAACAGCAATGTATGTCCAACACGAGGACTAAGCAAAACGAATGTCCAACACTAGGACTAAGTAGCTTATAGTCCAACACGAGGACTTTACATGAACCATGAAGTCATCATTAGTAATGGGGTGTCCATTCAACTCTTGTACGTGCTTTGCCGTACATATCTAAACTCGTATCATATCAAGTCATCTTACCTATATATCATATGTGTTCAAACTATGTGTTCGTATACAGCAAGTGATTAAACAGAAAACAAAAGGGAACAGGAAAAACTCAGATGAGTCGACTCATGCTCATTTATGAGTCGACTCAGCAGAAGGAAAAAGGCAACGGGGAACGACTTCGTGAGTCGACTCATGCTTAGTTATGAGTCGACTCATGACTTGTGGGTCGACTCGTATACTGACGAGTCGACTCAACAGAAGCAAAAAGGAAACACCACAACACTTCGTGAATCGACTCATGACAGTCATGAGTCGACTCAACCTGATGAGTCGACTCATGATGAGTCGTGAGTCGACTCACGGGCTAAAATCTGCATATAACATAAGTTGAATTCGTTCGTCTCGATCCATACTTCCATTATACTGATCTATAACTCCCTAACTATCATTGTTAAACAATGAGGCAGTGAAAAGTTCATACATAGCATGAGAAACGAATACTTGCATGTTAAATCTAACATTTAACCCCTAAACATGAAAGAGGGCATTTAAACAAAATAAAAACTCATATTTTTATTCCTTAAAATATTTCCAGATCTGGGTTTTCTTCAAAAACGTTATTGGGATGATTTAAAATCTGAAATACATGATTTCTAGCATTCACCCTAACAAGAACATCGTTTTATACTTGAAAATAAGTCTTGGGCTCAATAAAACTCATGAAAAACTATTATAAACCAATAAAAACATGGGAGAGAGGTTTGGCGAGATGTTACTCACCTCAAATGCGAAGAATAACCATCCCCCTCGCTGCAATCCACAAGAAGCTGCTGAAATCCCCCTTGAAATGCCCCAAAATCTCCAAGAGCACCTAGGGTTTGAGAGAGAGGAAGAGGGGCTAGGGTTCCTGGGGAGATCTGAGGGGAATGGGTGTTTTTCGGGTGTAAAACAATATATAGGAGCCAACTAAACCCGACCCGAAACCCACAAACCCGAAATAAAAGAAGCCAGAAAAACCCCGATGAGTCGACTCATGCCTTATCATGGGTCGACTCATAGTCATGGGTCGACTCATAATTTTTATGAGTCGACTCAGCAGAAGAAAAATAGGAACAGGACACGATATCATGAGTCGACTTATGACAGGCGTAAGTCGACTCAACCTGATCAGTCGACTCATGACATGCTATGAGTCGACTCATGGACAAAAATCTGCATACTTCGATTCCTTTTGCACACGATTTGCAAACTTGCAACTCATCCTCATACCTGAGGCATATACACATCCTCATAAGCTCAATTATCATTTTTCCATGCATGACCATGCAACAAAGATATTTAATATATATATATTAAATATCTTTATTCACTCATATTCACACTTATAAGTTGTCAAAATCAACGGGGTCTTACACATAGTTTGTGGGGTTTTTGGAAAAATTTATACGAGACTTTGTATACAAGTCCATAAGCTTATTATTATTATTAATACATTTGTTTAAGGTTGTATCTAAAGAATATATACAGTTTTTCATTTGATTCAACTCATCATTAGTCATATTAGCATTGATATTGGAAGTAGAACAAATATGATCATTTTGAAAGAATTAAATTCACTTCTAATTGATTCTACTTCTAGCATGACATCATTCTTAGCATGAGATAAGCTAACTATATATGAGGTCAAATTTTTATTTTCCAAATTTAATTTTCATTATTTTCTTTAAGTGTCACATTTTTTTGCAAGGATATCAAATTTGGATGCTAGCATATCATGATCAGATTTTAATTTAACATGCTTGATTTTCAAACTAACAAAATTATTGTGCAATTTGTTATAGGCATACATTAATTTTTCATATATACATGCAAGTTTGCTAATAGATAATTCATTTTCAAATTTTGAATCGCATACCTCACTAGGGCTATCACCTAGTGGCCGTGTGCATGATGATGCTCCAATCTTACTTGAAGTGGAATCCTCCGGAATACGTCGAATTTCCTCCAAGTTGCCTTGATGTGCCTCTATATGTTTTCATAATAAATAAGCAATATTAAAAGAAGCAAGTTTGTTAGAAGTCATTGAATCAAAAGCGTTAAGCATAAATTCTAACACTAACTTGTTCATAGTAAACATCTTCTTATCATAATTACTCCACTTGGATTTCTCCAAAGTGGGCACATCATAGGCAAAATCAATGACTTTCCACAAATCGATATTTTTAGATCTAACAAGTGATTTAAATCTAAAACACTATTGAGCTTAAGGAAAATTATTAAAATGAGGAGCAACATTAATGTCATAACCTAAACTAGGTGCACCGTTCATGTTCATGATATCTATACACGCAACATAAAATTATCAAAATTAGATTAGCAATATATTAAAGTGAGGATCTTTGACTCTAGGCGATTAAGCCACAAATCAAAGAGCACCAAAATTTGATACTAAATGAAATTACTCTGATACCAAATGAAAGTATCCTAGAGGGGGGGTGAATAGGGTATTTGCTAATCTAGTCCAACATTAATGAAAAATAAAAACTTATTAACAAATATCCTTACAATATGATGTGTACAAGTGATATATGCAAGGATATACAAGGATAAACAATATAGTGGGCAATAGAGATGAGACAATAGGCAATATAAAAGTATACAAGAAAATAAGTATGCCAATGTCAAAACTCAAACACAAAGCATGATTACGGAGTTCGGTCGACCCACGACCTACGTCTTCACTCCCCACCCTCGAGAAGAATCTCCACTATATCAAAATACTACACAATCGGTTTTCAACACTTACCGATAAATGTTTACAATGTTAGGACTCATGTTTATGAGCCTACTATCTAATCTTGTTTTAATAATTTACAAATAATCCCTAATATAATTTGTCTAGTATTCATACTTGCCTATTAGGTATTCTAGACAAACAACATTGTCAGATGTTGGTTGGATTGAGCTTACACGATCATATACATTGGAGGATGGAAGGAATATCGGAATGAAACCTTACAATTTTTACTTCCAAGCTTGATCCGCAACCAAGACAAGTGTTATTGAAGATCTCATAGTTTGGTAGATTAGTTTAGAGTTTACACTTTGTGTGTTGATACTTAGAGCTCAAACTTATACACACACATTGCTTTTTGTTTCATGGTTTTTGTTTTCAAGTTTAAATCGTATAAATATGAAACTACTAGTCATATTCATAAACATATACTCTAGTTTCCTATTTATCAATTTTGTTTTGAATTAATGTGTTTAACTATATAATTATGAAATAAATGGATATAGGTATGTATATATACACATATTTGTTTAATATCTATACATGCTTACTATGATTTCATCAAAATAAAGCTTTAACAAATAAATAAAATCATGTTAATTTACTAAATTATGTGTTTATAGATTATAGACTCAACTGCATATTTTTTATCTGTTAGTAAGTCCATTAATCCATTCAAGATAAATATACAAGTTTGTTTGAAAATTTTCAAAGTGTGTTTAGTTTTTATGTTTTGGACTATTTTGAAAAATGAAGAGTTTTCATAAATGGGAAATGCAATTTAAAAAAAAATTTATAACACATTCATTTTCATGTTTATAAACATTTTCTAAAGTTTTATATTTTTTTGAATTTATTTGGTATTTTTAATGAGGGTTTAAAGTTGAAATTTACTGCGCATTTCAGGTTTTGTGCATGTTTAAGTCGACTCATAAGTCGACTTATGATATGTTGTGTACTTTTATATTTTCGTGTGCTGAGTCGACTTATAACTCATTCAAGTCGACTCATGAAGACATAAGTTGACTTATACCTGTCATAAGTCGACTTATAATATGACCGTTGCACAATAACGGCTATTTATCAGTTTTTGTTGTTTTTAATGTTTTTAGTGGTTTTTATTGGTTTCTTGGGCTGGGTTCTTCTACCCTATATATACCCATTTACCATAACTATTTCCTACAATTAAGAAAAGTTTTAAAGAGAGTTTACAAGTTTGTTCAAGGGTGTTTAAAGTTTTTGTTTCAAGTTTGGTTTATGTGAAGAAGTTTTCATAAGAGGAAGAAGAGATCATCATTTTGTGTTTTGGGCTTTCATCTCATCTCTCTCACTCTTGTTTTTCATCGAAGAAGTTTTCTAAACTCAATCTCTAGCTATTTATATATTTGATTATCATTTCCATAAGCTAGACTTTAATTGAGTTTATATTTTATTTTCACTCATTGTTTACACACACCCACTTGAGCTTAAGTATTTCATACATAGTATAATTAGGATTGTGAGTTTATAACATTGAGTGTGGCCTTACATTGAGTTCTCATATATTATAGAGAATAAATATTTTTCTTGTGCTTAATTGTAAAATCACTTTGTAATACACAAGTACACCGAGGGGAGTGTGTGGTGAGAGACGTGGTCGATACCAAGAGGAGTGATGTCGGTAGTAAAACCTAGAAAGAGGTTGTAAATCTAAGCACTTGAGGGAGGCGACACATGAGAGGCCAACACTTGAGGTTGTAGTGTGTGATTACATTGTGAGTGATTGTGAGAGTTTTCGGTGAGCTAGAAAACCGAGATTGTGAGGTGTAAACGTTTTCGATTAGCGTCGAAAACTAGTTATGATAGTGGAGATTCTCCTTGTGAGTGAAGAGCGGAGACGTAGGTCTGAAGAAGCGAACTCCGTGATTATTTTCTTGTGTTTGCATTGGTTATTTGCCCACTATCTTGTTTATATTATTTCATGTCTATTTCACCCTTGTGTTAATTACATATCCTTACAAATATAAGTTGTTGAATATCATACTTGCTAGGGCATTTGTTAATAAGATTTTAATTGGTATTAATATCGGATTAGATTAGCATATTACCATATTCACCCCCTAGGGTAATTTCATACAACACACACAATTGTTAATACACAATACACTCCTCTAAGTGTTGATCTAGCCCATGTCACCTTCCTCAAGTGCTTGGAATTACAATCTCTCCCTAGGATTTACAACCGACACCACTCCTCTTGGAATTGACCTCGTCTCTCACCAACCACTCCTCTAAGTGTCCTTGTATATTATAATGTGTTCTCTCAACAATAAAGCTCAAATACAATGGATTTGTTCTCTATTAAGAATGAGAACAAAATTAAGCTCACACTCAATGTATCACTCACCATAGCCCAATTTATACTTAATGTGAAATGCTAAAAGCTCAATAGGTTGTGTGTGCAATCAATGAGTAAAATGAAATATAAAATCAATTAAAAATCTAGGTTTTATAAATGATGAACAAATATAATTGCTAGAGATTGAGTTTAGAAAAACTTCTCTGAAAGCAAGAGAGATGGTGATATGAAATTGAAGCTCAAACAGAAATAATCTCCTCTTTTTGTGAAACTCTCTTCATATAAACAATACACTTAAAAACCTTTAAATAAACTTGAAAAAACTTGTTTTAAACTTTTCTTAGATGTATAAAAGTGTTGAGGGCTGAGGGGTATTTATATGTTCTCAAACAACAGCCCAAAATCCAAAAAAAAGACAACCCCAAAAATCGGTTTTGGAAAAACTAGCCGTTGGCTGCAACAGTCATAATGTCGGTCGACCGGTGGGCAATGGTTGGTCGATCGAAGGGTGTTAATCGATCGACCGATACAAGTGTATAGCTCGAGACTTGAGGAGCATGTTGAGCATCTAAGGCTGGAACTATGCAGGCTGCAGGAGGACCATCTCTATGTTAAGAAAGAGAAATCTTCCTTTGTTCAGGAGCGCATTATCTTCCTTGGACATCAAAATAGGAAAAGCCCGCAAAAGCATGATATAATCGATCATCACCATCGGCTCTCACTCTCATGCATCATCTAACTCGAATGCCGCTATGTCGTCAACCGAAAAACCCTGAGAACAAATGCTGAAAACCTATCTCTGGTCGATCGACCGGAGCCATGTGTTCGGTCGATCGAAACTGATACATGGGATTTTTCAGAACATTGATTTACAGAAATTGATTTTGAAACTCCATTTAAAAATATCAAATAGACTCCAAAAATGGTAAAATCTTAGGAAACGTTTATAAACATGAAAACAAACATGTTTGAGAGGAAATTTTTAAATTTTCATTTCCCGTTTGTGAAAACTCGTCATATTACAAATTTGTTAAAAAATACGAAATCGTCAAACACTTGATTTTGACAAAATGTCTTCAAACAAGTTTGAAACTACTTTTAACTAGATTAATGGACTTTATAAAAGATATACAATAGTTATATTTAGTCATTAATCTATAACACAATATTTTGCAAATTGGTAAAACATACGAAGTTGTTAAAACTTGATTTTGACGAATTTATTCCAAACAAGTTTTAAGACACTTTCCAATAGGTTTATAGACTTGAGAAAAGATATAAGATCGTGTCGTTAAGTCTATAATCCAAAACGGCGATAAATCAAAACTCTGTGTGTGTATGAATTTTGAGCTTTAAGTATAAACACACAAAGTATAAACCTAAACTACAATACCAAGCAATGATCTTCAATTTAGCTTGCCTTGGTTGCGGATGAAGCTTGAACTTATACTTGACTTGAAATGCAAAGCTTCATTCTGATATTCCTTCTATTCTCCAATGGATATGATCGTGTAAGCGCAAGTCCATCCAACCTCCAACTGAGGATCTTTGTGTAGGATTCCTAACAAGTAAATACAAACATTTGACAAACTATGTTAGAAATTATTTATTAATTATCAAAACTATATTAGATAGTAGGCTCATAAACATGAGACCTAACATAGGGATTATGGAGCACACTAGCAACACAAAAGAAGAGAGTGCAAGTAATAAGAGAACACACAATATTTTCTTATGTGGTTCACATAAACATGTCCGTCTCAATGGATTTTCATAAAGGATCACAATTTTTACAAACCAATACAAAGTTTTGAATGGCACAAATTTATAAACCATTATTCATCACAAGTCATTCAAAGGACCCGAGCAGTCGTCCCCTTACCAAGAGGATGTCATCACTTTTGCATCACCATCAACCCACAGTCGACCAGGAAAGATAACAAAGAACTTAGAAATTTTAGATTAATGACCTGAACCTTGGATGTGAGCGTCAGCAACTCAAAAACAACACTATGAAGTTTTAAGTTGATCATATAATGTTTTCCCCTCAATCAAGGATTAAACTTACTATTTGTCTAGAAAATTAGTTTGCTCGCTCCATACTTCTCTCTGGTCTTCACTCTACATCTTTTTGTTATCTTTGTTACATCTTTCAACCCACTATAGGCCTTTTATATCGACTTTCCTTCGGGCAATTTTCAATGGCAAATCAATGTGCATAGTTACTTTTGGCAATTTTGAAGAGCAACCTTAAAACTTTCCAATGCATTCATCCCTAAAGCTACCATGATCAGCATCATGCATTCTTTCTTTTTTCTTAGATTTAGGAAAACATAATGACTTTGTTGGCTAATATTTGGTTAATAATAGAGGATGATTTGTCCGTCTCCTCTCAAGTCTTATTATTAGTATCATAAATACAAAATAATTTGACTCTAACCAATATGTGACCAAACTAAATATAGGAAACTAATTAAATACATGAAAGATTCACAACACTCCCTCTCAAGTTGAGCATATAAATCATGCATGCCCAGCTTATCACAAATAAAGTTCACTCTTACTCTTCCAAGATGTCTGGTAAGAATATTTGCAAGCTGATGCTCAAAAGGGATATGTTTGGTTCTAATGATCTCTTTCTCCATCTTCTCACGAATCAAATGAAAATCAATCTCTATATGTTTTGTATTCTCATGAAACACTGGATTCCCAGCTATGTGAATATTGGCATTGTTGTCTTCATACAAGCTCATTGGACATTTAGGAGGAAAACCAATTTCTATCAATATATCTCTAGCCGAGATAAGCTCAATATTAGATTAATCATGGCTTGATATTCATACCTAGCTATAAATTGAGAAACTACACTTTGCTTCTTGATATTCATACCTAGCTATAAATTGAGAAACTACACTTTGCTTCTTGCTCTTCTAAGAAACTAGATTTCCTCTAAAAAAATACAATATCCTATGGTCTATCTTTTGTCTACTAGAGATTTTGCATAATCTATATCCGATAAATCTATATTTCTTGTGTGTCCACCATCTGAATAGAGAACTCCCTTGCCCAAACTTTTCTTAAGATATCTAACAATCCTCTTCACAGCCTCCTATGAGGTATCATGGGTGCTAAGAGAAACTAACTAGCTACATTAATAAAGAATACAATATATTGTCTAGTAATTGTCAAGTAGTTTAGCTTTCCTACCAATCACATATATTTCTCAACATCTTCCAATGACTCCCTCTAATCTGGTAGAAATTTGATCTTGTTATCTGTAGGTGAGTTAATACCCATGCATTCTGATATCCCAACATTTGTCAACATGTGAAGCACATATTTTCTCTGAGATAAGAGGATTTCTTTCTTTGATCTAGCAACTTTTATACCCTAAAAATATTATAGGGACCCGAGATCTTTGGTCTGAAACTGCTGTTGTAGATATTTCTTCAAGTCTCTTATGTATTGTATATCATCTCTAGTGATCACAATGTCATCAACATATAAAACTAGAAGGGTCCGTTTTCCACCATGAAACCTCTAGAAAATTGAGTGGTCTTTCCAAGTTTGATGAAGACCAACCTGTAGGCATCTAAAAATGCCTATAGGTGTCTGCGCATAGCTCGAGACAAAGAGAAGGCGATGAACGTCATTATCCAAGTCGAAGGGGATTATCCGAGTCAAAGAGGATCATCTGACACCGACAAGCGTATGAAGCGAAACAAGTGGCCCGTGCGCTCACCGGCCACCTCCAAGTAGCCAATGTGCTCACCGGCCATCGCCAAGTGGCCCGCATACTCATCATCCACCTCCGAGTTACAAAATGTATGAAATAAATCAGTGAAGCATACGAGTCAACGTGACACGCGAAACGGCAAAACGACTCAGCCAGGAGTTGTGTCTCGCCCACATAATGAGTGGCTCGGCCATTGTAAACCCACACCATGAGTGGCTCGGCCATTGAAAGTTGTAAGTATCTTTGTCAGCTTTCTAATGCATCTTGAATCATCTCATTCCGAGTTCGTACGAGAGAGTTAGAGCCAAAATACCCGAGGACGTACGAAGGCAAAATGACTCAGCCAGGAGTTGTGTCTCGCCCACACAATGAGTGGCTTATCCATTGTAAGCCCATATCATGAGTAGCTCAGCCATTGAAAGTTGTAAGTCTCTTCGTTAGCTTTCTAACGCATCTTGAATCATCTCATTCCGAGATCGGACGAGAGAGTTAGAGCCAAAATACCCGAGGACGTACGAAGGCAAAA
>BQKN01067225.1:20798-56187 GCA_022839385.1 Asparagus kiusianus
GCAAAACGACTCAGCCAGGAGTTGTGTCTCGCCCACACAATGAGTGGTTCGGCCATTGTAAGCCCACACCATGAGTAGCTTGTCCATTGAAAGTTGTAAGTCTCTTCGTCAGATTTCTAATGCATCTTGAATCATCTCATTCTGAGATCGGACGAGAGAGTTAGAGCCAAAATACCCGAGGGCGTACGAAGGCAAAACGACTCAGCCAGGAGTTGTGTCTAGCCCACACAATGAGTAGCTCGGCCATTTTAAGCCCAAACCATAAGTGGCTCGGCCATTGTAAGTTGTAGGTTTCTTCTCCATCTTTCCAACGCATCTTGAATCACCTTATTCCGAGATCGGACGAGAGAGTTAGAGCCAAAATACCCGAGAACGTACGAACTGGCTCGCACAGTGCCGAGCCACCATTTGGTGGCTCGCACAAAGAACTAATATTTCAGTTATGCTTCGATTTTAATCTGAAGAAACTCAAAACATGAAAGTTATAGATCTCTTTGTCAGATTTCTAATGCATCTTAGATCAGGTCATTTGGAGATCATATGAGAAAGTTATGATCAAAATACCTGAGATACTCATAAGTGTCTCGGCCTGGCCGAGCCACCTAGATCTGGGCCCAGATCTGAGCCCAGATCTGGTTTTAAATGCTTATAAATAGACTTGAGGGCTCATTGTTTAAAGGGTTGGACTTTTGAGAGGTTGAAAGCTCAAGGAGAGGAACTTCTGAGGCGAAACTCTGCTGGATTAAAGGCTCAAGACTAAAAAAGGTTGGAGCTTTGGAGCTTTGGAGGAGGGAGACTTTTCAGATCTGGTTCTTGGCGATCATCCACGCCAAATAAGGCAGATGTTCGAGAGAGATCAGATCTGAGATCCACACGGTTATCCTCCGGATCAAAACTTGGTTTTTGATCCCGAGAAGAGTATCGATTTCGCTTGGTCGATTTCGATTACTTCAGGCGATTATTTCCTTGGTGAAATAATCCCCCCGGCTGTTATTTCCTTCGTGAAATAGCACCCGTCATACCGTGTAGATCCAACCGGATCAAGATCGCGTGGTGGTCCACGGATTAACCCCGGCGCAGGCGAAGAACCCACACAAGCAAGAGACCGTAAAACAGGATCTTGCGATTTGTTCCACAAAAAAGGAAAGTTGCAATCTTTTGATTTTTCTTTGATTTTGTTGTAACCGGATCTTATAAAAAGACCGGATCTTTTGTAACCGATAAACAGTTGCTTAAGGAGACAATGACTTCAATGAAAGAAACAATTTTTTCTGCGAACACAACCTGCTAAAATATTTATACCAAACATCCAAAACTAAGCTCTCGAAGATTGTTTCAAGCTATAGATAGATTTCTTCAACCTTTAAACATTTTCATATTTTCCCTGAATAACAAACCCTGGTGGTTGCTCCATGTAAACCTCCTCATCTAGAATGTTATTTAGAAAAACATTCTTAATATCTAACTAATGTAGTAGCCTGTGATAGCAAGCAGTAAGTGACATAATAATACGGACTGACATCATTTTTGCTACATGGTAGAATGTGTCAATCTAATATAGTCTATATATATGTGAATAACCTTTTTCAACTAGTCGAGCTTTAAGATAAGCTAGATATCCATTTGAATTCACTTTGACTGTATAAACCCACCTGCATCTAATAGCTTTCTTTATAGATCATAGATGAACAAGATCCTGAGCCTCACTTTGATCTAAAATTGTCATCTCTTCATGCATTGCTAAAGTCCAACCTAGTATAGATAGTGCTTTCGACACATTCTTGAGAACTAAGTGTGAGTCTAGAGAAGATATGAAAGAATGTTATGACAATGATAATGAGAGATATAGTGTACAATAGAATATCTTGAAGGGCAAACTCTTTGGAAGGGCAATCAGAAGATGATCAGTAGTGGTAGCACTTAGCTGTATGTGAAAACTTTGACTAACTTATAAGTCAGGCCCTTAGTTAGAGGTGGACTTTTGCGAAGATTTTAGAGTAGAATGCCATGTATAAACATGGTGTTCGTCAAATCTAGATGCTAGATTAGCTTACACATTAGATTTGGAGGGAGTACCGACAATTATCTCCTGAAAAATAAGAAAATCATAATCATCTTGAGCATGTGAGGGTGTATCAAAAGTAACATATCCTAGTTTATTTTCAAATAAGGTAACATCGGCTAAAACAATGTAACAATTTAGAGAAGAGTAATAACACCTTTTTTGTTTTAGAATACCCAACAAAGATTTGAAAGGCCCTAGAGGGGGGTGAATAGGGTTTATGAATAATTAATATGCAATTAAAAGAAATTCCAACAAACCACACACAAAAATGAAATGCAATGATAATAAAGGAGAGTAGGGATAGAGAAAGTTATCTAATTGATGATACGCGGTATGTTCATGAGGTTCGGTCCGCTAACCTACGTCCCCGCTCCCCACTCACGAGGAGAAATCCACTACACACCCGGTTTGGAAGCCGGAACTTCTTCTACACAACGATCTCCACCGAGATCTAACAATCACACAGTAGATCTCCACGAGATCAAGCTCACAACAGTTATAATTCGAAGAAAAACTCTCTTTTTACAGTAGCCCTATGGCAAGAGGAGAGATTGCAATTGAAGCTAAAAATGTGAACTTTGAAACAGTGAAAGCAAATGAAAGTTGAAGCTCTTTGAAAACATTAGACTTAAACACAAGAGATTTGCAATAAAAACATAGTGCTGAAGTAGTTGGGGTGTTGGGTATTTATAGGGAAAGAAAACAGCAGCCAAAACCCACCAAAAACGGGATTTCTAATTCTGTACAAAAATAGCCGTTACAGTGTTATGAATCGACTCAGTACTGTTCATGAGTCGACCATAAGTAGCCGTTACAGGCTAAAAACTAACTTATGGGTCGACTCATAAAATTCATGAGTTGACTCATCATGCATGGGTCGATTCATGAAGTCATGGGTCGACTCAGCAGAAACAAAACATATTTTCCAGCACAGTTTATGAGTCGACTTATGACAGGCATAAGTCGACTCAACCTGATGGGTCGACTCATGATGTTGTGAGTCGACTCATCAGAAACAATTGGAAATTACATAGTAGTTTGTGATTCGACTCAATACTATTTATGAGTCGACTCATAAACATGTACACAGAAAATTTCAACTTTGAGCCTTGTTAAAAATTATCAAATAAATTCTAAAAATGTAAAACTTTGGGAATAGTTTATAAATATTTTGACAAACTTGTTTAAAAAGAAATTTTGTAAAAAGGTTCTCGTATTTGTTAAAATCATTATTTTAACAAAAGTACTAAAATACGAGTTTTGAAATAGTGCAAGTGTGTGTGATATCCCAAATAGCTCCAAATGAAATCTACAACTACTTGCCTACATTTAAGTACTAGAGAGAAAATAAAATAGCAAATATCTCTCACATAGAAATATATTTCTTGAGTCTTAATATTGCTTTAGAGTTGATGAAGCTTTTTAAAACATATAGTGTTCTTGATAAACATTGCTTCATCACTATGCCTCCACCTCCTTTAGATATTGACGTTGTAGCTCATATTCCATCCAATCCTCCATATATTGTGCTAATGAATTATAATCTATAATATAGCTCAATACACAATTAGCACTAATAATGGTGTTTGTAAATCATCATCAAAATAAATGACCTAACAATCTCCCCCTTTTTGATGATGACAAACACCCATTATACAAGAGCAAATAAAATTAATGATTTTGGCTTATAGATAGTTGCTCCCCCTATCTATAAGGCTCCCCATTTCTATGTGCACAAATGAGGAGATTTCTCTCCCCCTTTGTCACCATAAAAAAATAGGGTAATAGAAGTATAAAAACACATGCTAAAGAAATCACATAATGCACCTCAAGTGTTGGCCTACCTGTGTCTCCTGCAAGTGTTAGGAATTACAACCTACCACTAGGTATTACTACCTACCCCACTCCTCTTGGGATGACCGTCTCTCACCTTTACACTCCTCTTGGTACACATGTGAGCTTAAGCATGGTATGACATTTTAGAATCAAGAAGGAAAATATGGATATGACAATGGTAGAGCAAAGAAACAAAGAAAACAAAATAGGCAAAAAGAAATTATTTTTAAAGAATGCACATGCCCAATTCATTCCTAATGCGGAAAAAACAACTTCACAAAGGGGTTTGGTAAAGATGTCTACTAATTGAGATTTGGTGTCAATATAAACAAGAGAAACATCTTTTCGTTCAACATGGCCACGCAAGAAGTGATGTTGTACATCTATATGTTTGGTTCTAGAATGCAAAATCAAATTTTTGGAAATATTAATAGCACTAGTATTATCACAAAAAATCTTTGTATCATGAATGTGTAAATCAAAGTCAACCAAATTTTGTTCATCCATAAAAGTTGTGCACAACATAAGCCGGCGGCAATGTATTCCGCTTTCGTAGTGGACAAGGCAACATAATTTTGTTTTTTAGATACCCAAGATACAAGTGAGTTACCCAAAAATTAATAAGTATTACTCGTACTTTTGTGGTCTACCCTACAACCGGCAAAGTCGGCATCATAATAACCACAAAGATCAAAAGAAGTATTTTTAGGATAGAATAAACCAAGTTCTAAGGTGCCATTAATGTATTTGATAATCCTTTTAACCACAACCAAATAAGATTTTTTAGGAGAAGCTTAAAAACGTGCACATGCACAAACACTAAACATGATATCTGACCTACTAGCGGTGAGATAAAGAAGACTACCTATCATACCTCGATATAGCTTTTGGTCTACCTTTTCACCATTATTGTCCACATCTAACTTGATGGTGGTGCTCATTGGAGTTGGGGAATGTTTTGAGTTTTCCATCCCAAATTGTTTCACCAATTCCTTAGCGTACTTGCTTTATGATACAAATATACCGTCATTGGATTGTTTAACTTGAAGGCCGAGAAAGAAGGTGAGCTCTCCCATCATACTCATCTCAAATTAATCTTGCATTACTTTAGAGAAATCCTTGCACAAAGATTCATTAGTGGCACCAAAAATAATATCATCCACATAAATTTAAACTGAAATAAAATTATTTTTCTGTTTTCTAACAAAAAGTAAAACCATTTTCAATGAGAAAACTTGAGAGGCGAGTATACCAAGCTCTAGGAGCTTGTTTTAACCTATATAAAGCTTTTTGAACTCGGTATACATGATTTGGAAAAGATGAATCAATAAAGCCGGGGGTTGCTCAACATAAACCTCTTTTTCAATAAAACCATTTAAGATTGCACTTTTGACATCCATTTGAAATAATTTAAAATTTTTGAAACTTGCAAATGCTAAAAACATCCTAATATATTCTAATCTTACAACTGGTGCAAAAGTTTTATCATAATCTATGCCCTCTTCTTGATTGTATCCTTGGGCAACCAAACGAGCTTTATTTCTAATAACTATGCTAAATTCATCAAGCTTATTTCTAAAAACTCATTTAGTTCCAATAATAAAAGTATTATTTGGTCTAGGAACTAATTTTCAAATATTATTTTTTAAAATTATTCAATTCTTCATGCATAGCTAAAACCTAAAATTCATCTTTCAAAGCATCATCAATACGTTTGGGTTCTATTTGGGATAGAAAGACTACATTACTACATTCGCTCATAGCTTTTGAGCGAGTCAAAACACCTTTGGATGGGCTCCCTATAATTTGGTCTTTAGGATGGTCCGGTGCAAATTTCCAATCCTTGGGGAGTTCTTCTTGATTTTGTTCATTGTTGCTCTCCCCATTGTAGGCGTAAAAAAATTGCCTATAGGTCCTCGAATACAGCTCAAGACCAAGAGAAGGCGATGAACGTCATTATCCGAGTCGAAGAGGATTATCCGATGTCGACAAGCACATGAAACGAATCGGTGAACCGTTGATGACACGACAACAAACCACCACAACAGCAAACGCCAAGTGGCCCGCACACGTCAATCAACTCAAAGCGTCCAAACACGCCCAATAGTCAAATAGAACGCGCATATCATTCAACTCGCGCACGTCAATCAGTTCTCATACGTCTATCAGCTCGTGCACGTCATTCAACAAGTGCGCATCATTCAGCTCACACGTGTCGGTCAATACACGCGTGCCAATCAACACGCAGGCGCTAATCAATGTGTGTCAATCAACTCGTGCAGAAAGTACAAGTCAACACGACGGGTGAGTAAACAAAACGGGAGAAACTACAAGTCCTAAAAAACCGGAAAACACTAAAGGCCAAAAAAAGCGCGCACGTGATCCAACCCGTGCCCACGCGGGTCAGATTTGTCCCCGCGCGCTGTTTCGACCCTTGTTCGGTTTTTGACGGTTTTTCTCAGGATTTGGTCGTTCCTGAGCGTCCAAACTGATCTGATATCATCCCCAAATGTTGTTAATCAGTTATTAACTGAAGATAAGGAGGAATCATTCATTCTTATCCGAAAACCCCCCAATCGAAGCCTATAAATACGAGCTGGGGGGCTCATTTCAGGGGCAGATTGATTATCAAGACAAGGAGGTGCTGCCGGATTAAGGAGTCAAAGGAGCATGAATTTCAGCAAGGGCTAATGAGATCCCGGTGAATCCCGACATAAAGAAGGAGCAATTCAAAGGATTTGAAGCCTGCTCCCGTCCGTTCCTCGAGATTAGGCTTTATCTTAATCTCGAGAAGAGCTACTGATTTCGTTTGGTCGATTTTAGCGCTTCAAGCAAATACTTCCTTGGTGAAGTAGGAGCTCTGTCGAATTTTCAGCAACCGGATCCGATCAAAGGTGGTCCACGGATAAACCCCGGCATAGGCGAAGACACCCACGCAAGCAGGAGACGATAAACAGATCTTGCGTTTATTTTCAAGAGAATTGTATCTTTTATTTTCATTGTGTAAAGGTCTTATAAAAAGACCGATCTTTTTAAACTTATTGTAACGATCAAAGTTGTAATGAGTTATACAATGAAGAAAACAATTTTTGACAAAAATAAACTGGCAATCACAGTGGGAACCAACGGTCTCGCTGCCGAGGCCGTCGTGTCACAACCGATGATTAAGATCCTGGTTGAAGAAGTGGTTGAATACGAGTTCGACCAATAGAAGTACGAAGAATACCTCTCGTCCTCCTCCTCCAGATCCTCCGCTTCTCGCAAGCGTAGGAAGATCAACACCCCCGTTGCTGCGGTAACTGAACCTTACAACGCCCTTCCGACCTCCAACGAGTTCGGATCTGCAGATCTGAACTCCTCCTCAATCAAGGAGTTGAGTACAGAACACGTGCCCACTTTATCGAAGAGAGCTCACCAAAGGCAGCGCCAACGCCTCGCACGCCAACTCTCTAGGGCTTTAGAGTCAATTGACGGGATCCATTACGAGGCGGATCTGAAAATTAGGGAACGCCAAGCGTCCCAACAACGGACAAATGCCCTCTCCTCCAAATCACCAACAAGTGAATGGGTACAAGTCAAAAGGACCTATTCAGCTCTTGAAGAGCGGATCAAAAAGCATCGCGTACTGTTTGTGCACGCGCGATTTCTTGCGCAAGAGGCCAAAAGGTTACAGAGGGAAGAAGTGGAAAAGAAGTCATAAAAACTGCACAAAGTTTGGAGGCCAAAGTCCAAGACGGCGGCCAAAATGATCAAAAAACACGGGTCACTCAAATCCGACCCGCCGAAACGTGGGTCACTCGAATCCGACCTGCCAATTCGCAGGTCACTCAAATCCGACCCGCCAATTCGCAGGTCACTCGAATTCGACCCGCCAATTCGCAGGTCACTCAAATCCGACCCCCCAATAGTCAGGTCACCCAAATCCGACCCGCCAATTCGCAGGTTATCCAAATCCGACCCGCCAATTCGTAGGTCACCCAAATCCGACCATCTGACCCGCGGGTCACCCAAATCTGACCCGCGCCAGCGTCAAGGTAGAAGATGTTCTGTGCCTGTTTTTTCGATCCCTTTGAGTTCCTCATCTTCGGTGGAGCCCCGTGATAGCGTAGACTTGTCCTGTTTCAAGATGAGGATGGCAGATCGTCTAGGTCCTTTGCATAAGGATCAAGACAATGTTGCGATCAAAGAACGCTTGGATATGGTGACTAAACCCCGAGCAATTACTCGAGCTGGGGGTCGCACACGGAAAAATTTTGTAATTGGCTGCCTCGGACGGCGAATTAAACTCCAAGAGCCCGTCAAGAGTTCATGCTCACAAATGCGTGACTCTAAACGCGTGACTCTTGAGAACAATAATAAAGCAGCAAACCCCCTGAAAGAAACGTATCCATCTGACGATGACAACGTTATACCTAGGGAGTTGTGCCAATACACGATAGGTTGCTTCGGTCATCTGACCGACGAGTTGTACTATCGGGCTGGGGGTACGAACAAGTCTCGGAAGAGAAATACCCGGGACACAGAGTCTCACTGCCCGTGTGCCAAGTTAATTAGGACAGTATTATCAGCGTGTAGCTGCCCCAAGACCGCTCCACAGAGGGTCTCGGTATTTGAGAGGATCTCTAACAGAAAGGCTAAGTCCTAACCAAAGCGTCTCTGTAAGAAACGATCGGTCGTTCAAGGTGACGAACCCCCAGAAGTTACCATCAATATGGTTGATAAGGGAAAATTGATTCGACCTTCTAGCTCTGATCTGCTTATATCGCATCATCTAACCCGGTTGCAATCGGGAACCATTAGATAAAGAGATTATCAGAGAATGCAGAGGGGATTATCCTCGGATAATGAAGTATCAGATGCCAACTTTACAGTCGCTTCTGACAAAACGGTGTCCAGCCCAGGTCAATCCCACGAGGCATTCATGATCAACACCGATCAAGTCGCCAAAATTCTTGAGGATGCTCTAACCAAGCAGAAAGAGGTATTCAGGATTGAAATGGAAATGGCTATGCAGCGGATGAAGGAAGAGCATGACCAACAGATTCAGACTCTGTCCAATCAAATTGGTGAATCCAGCCATCGCAACACTGCTAACCAAGCAGGTAACGATTCAGATATGGATGAACGCCTTAATGGTGATAACCCTCCCGTTGACCAAAACGCTAGGGGTGGTCCCACTAAAGATAACAACGCTGAGGATGGTTCCGCCGAAAATGACAATACCAGGGGTGGTCGTGTTATTCCTCTTTCAAATTGTCCAAGGCCCGATACGAGCGAGGATGAGAAAATGAAAGATCTCGAGAGCAAAATCAACGCTCTGATGTCTAATCAAGAGGAAAAGAAGACCGAAATTACGTGTCCTTATCCGAGAAAGTGGGATTCGATCCCGTATCCGGCGAAGTTCAACCTGATCAACTTCACGCCATTCGACGGGAAGGGTTCGATCACTCTGCATCTGATCTATTTTAAGTCCCACTTGGGCATAATCTCCGGCAATGAAGCCTTGATGGTTCGGTCATTCATTGGCACTCTTCACGGGACCGCCTTCGATTGGTACCGCCGTCTCAAGTCTGGGAGTATCAACAGCTGGGACGACCTGGAGAACCTATTTCTCACTCGCTTCTTTGATGATGATGCCGAGGTGTCAATCAGGACACTTTTTGATGAGAAGCAAAAAGACGACGAAACGGTCGACGACTTCGTCAAGCACTTCCGAAATAAGGCGATGAACTGCCGAGATCCGATCACGGAGGACTTCATCCTCCAAACATGTCATAACAACCTATCTATTGAGATAGTGGAATTTATGGGAGTCGCACCGTCCAACACATGGAAAGAGTTGAAGATGCACGGAGAGCGGGCCGAAAGCTTCCTCCGAAGGAAGAAGGCCGAGAGGAGCCAACCGGCGGCTAATCCTCCAAACTCAAACTTCGCCTCTCGTGGTAAGGGTAAGGCACCTACAGCTGCTGTTGATGCTAATCAAACGTCACAACGGCAATCCCAGAGATAGCGAAACACTTCGGATTCGAGACTCCAAAAAGAGTACTCTTTCAAGGACGAAGACGTTCCAGCCATCTTCGAATCCCTCCTTGAAAATAACAAGATCAAGCTACCACCTATCACAAATCAGGAGGAAGCTAATAACACTATGGATCCAAAGTACTGTGCGTACCACAGGAGGGTTCTTCATCCCACCAAGGATTGTTTTGCTCTCAAGAATAGCATCCAAACATTGGTTGAAGCCGGCGTCATAACGCTGGGATAAGTCGAATGAGAATGGCAATACTCCGACAAGTATAAGAGTATAAACTCCTCCTTCCTATACTCTGAAGAGTATACGAATATAAACTGCTTCTCAATACTCCAATAGGTATATGAGTCTAAACTATTTCCTACCGTTGACGGGAAGTTCCTGGAGAATTTTTATATGTAATATTCTTAATGATAACCCGATCATGTAATTGAGTACAATATCGGACCTAGTTCCGCAAAGGAAGCTGGAGATGGATGATTCATGTAATGGGAAGTTCCCGGAAGAATGCTACATGTAATTTTCTTAGGGATAACCCGATCATTACGAACAAAGTGATAAACACTAAACCTCCACTGTGATTTCCGAACACTCTTTTGCTGAGATGAGATTCGATCACTTCGTTAGATCAATCTTCCCTCACAAAACTCCCATTGGTGTTTGACGACTCACAGTCTTCCACCACAGAATCCCCCACCAATTGGATCGTCTCAAACCTCCCACTCGGTCAAACCTTCCTACAGTTAGGGCCAAAACCAAAATCCCCTTTCGATTCCTCCAATGAACGAGAGGTCCACTTTCAAATCGAGTGATCAAACCTTCCTACAGTTAGGATCACCTCAAACTCCTATTTGGTCAAACCTTCCTACAGTCAAGGCCAAAACCCTAATTCACTCTCGATAAATGAGAAACCCATCTTTTAGTTCGATAATCAAACCTTTCGACAGTTAGAATTATTCGAATCTTTTTAATTCTCGGAGTGGAGATCCTACTCTTAGTTTCACCTTCTAGAATTCTTGAAGTGGAGATCCCACTTTGAGTTTCCTTTTGTGACTAGAGATAGAATATAAAATTCTTCCTCTTCAGCTTTGGGAGATAGAATATAAAATTATTCCTCTCCCGCATCGGGTTCGTCTTTGCCCCAGGAGAAGACACCACTTTTTTCAAACTCCTAAAATCCGTGCTTCACATGCACGGAGAATTTTATCACGAAACCTAAGTAGGGATAAGTCAACGCCTAACACGCGTTGCCGGTTTAGTCTTTCACCGATTGAAAAAGATACTAGAATTCAAGTCTGGGGAATTTTATCCTGAAGCCTAAGTAGGGATAAGTCAACGCCTAACACGCGTTGCCGGTTTAAGCTTTCACTGATTGAAAAAGACACCAGAATCCAAGTCTGGGGCATTTCATCCCGAAGCCTAAGTAGGGATGAGTCAGCGCCTAACACGCGTTGCCGGTAGTTCTTGACCGTAAAAAAAAGCAAAAGCCCACATATTCAATATTGTGGCTAGTTGTTATTAATAACATCGTAATCCGTGTCTTACACGAGCGGAGAATTTTATCTCGAATCCTAAGCATGGATAAGTCAACGCTTATCTCGCATTGCCGGTTTAGTCTTTCACTGATTGAAGAAGATACTAGAATTCAAGTCTGAGGAATTTTATCCCGAAGCCTAAGTAGGGATAAGTCAGCGCCTAACTCACGTTGCCGGTTAGTCTTTTACCATAAAAAGGACAAAAGCCCACATATTCAATATTGTGGTAGGTTGTTATTCATAACGTCAAAATCCGTGCCTTATACGCACGGGGAATTTTATCCTGAATCCTAAGCAGGGATAAGTCAATGCTTAACTCGCGTTGCTGGTTTAGTTTTTCACCGATTGAAGAAGACACTAGAATCCAGTCTGGGGCATTTTATTCCGAAACCTAAGTAGGGATAAGTCAGCGCTTAACCCACACTGCTGGGTGGTTCGTTCCCGTAAAAATGACCGAATCTACGTATTCAGTATCGTAGCAAAAAAATTCCATGCCTTTTATGCATGTGGAATTTTATCCCGAATCCTGAGCAGGGATAAGTCAATGCCCAACACGCGTTACCGGTTAGTTCTTAACCATAAAAAGAACAAAAACCCACATATTCGATATTATGGCAGGTTGTTATTCATAACGACAAAATCTGTGCTTCACACGCACGGGGAATTTCATCCTGAAGCTTAATGAGGGATAAGTCAACGCCTAATACGCGTTGCCGGTTTAGTCTTTCACCGATTGAAGAAGACACCAGAATTCAAGTCTGGAGACTTTTATCCTGAAACCTAAGTAGGGATAAGTCAGCGCCTAACACGCGTTGCCGGGTAGTCTATTCCCGTAATAAAGATGAACTCTACGTATTCAATATCGTAGCACTAAAAGAGTTAACTCTTTTAGCATAACGTTACATGCGGAACGGACTTAAACAATCCGCATGCAAGCCCGATTCAAACGGTAATCAATAAAGGCACGTCAAATCCGTTGAAGGCTAAGGATTTGCCAAAAATCCTGAGTCAGCGTCAAACACGTGTTGCCGGATAGTCTATTCCTGTGAGAAAGATGAAGTCTACGTATTCAATATCGTAGCACTAAAAGAGTTAACTCTTTTAGTACAACATTACGTGCAGAATGGGTCTAAACAATCTGCATACTAGCCCGACTCAAACGGTAGTCGGTAAAGGCTAATCAAACCCGTTGATGGGTGAGAATTTGCCAAAAATTCTATAAATGTGAGTCATTGACGCATCTGCTTCATTAGTCGGTCTCGTGACTTGAGCATCCAATGACTTCGGGATAAGACCATATCTGCAGACGAAACAACATTAATAGTTGGTCCTACAACCTAAAATTTAGGATCGCCACGCTCCAATGCCTTAATTGCCTAAACTATGTAGACTCTAGCAAACGTACGAGTATAAACTGTGTTAATACCGATCAACATGTTACAGCAATCTCGCCAAACTAAGGCAAACAATTATTTTAGGGAGTTCAATCGGATTCAAATATGAATTTCGTACGAAGATGATCAGTTCAAAGTCAACTCAATGACACGAGCTAAGTTCAAAAACTTGCACACCAACTTCAATTCAAGGTTTCGACAATGGTCAGACGATAAACGTAGCGTCGGAAGAACTTCATCTATTCGACAAAATATTGAATAGACTGAAGGCTGAAGAAATCAAGAATTAAAACGGCGCACAGGTCCCTCTACGAGATTGAGAAAAGGGCCTATCTTATCCAAAGCATTCTAGACTCCCCTATAAAAGAACGAGTCTGAAATTCTTTGGAGGGGGTATTTGTAGGCGTCAAAAAATTACCTATAGGTCCCCAAATATAGCTCAAGACCAAGAGAATGTGATGAACGTTATTATCTAAGTCGAAGAGGATTATTCGATGCTAACAAGCACATGAAACGAATAGGCGAACCGTTAATGACACGACAACGAACCACCACAACGGCAAACGCCAAGTGGCCCGCACACGTCAATCAACTCAAAGCGTCCAAACGCGCCCAACAATCATTTAGCATGCGCGTATGATTCAACTCGCGTGCGTTAATCAGTTCGCGTGCGTCTATCAGCTCGCGCACGTCATTCAACACGCGCGCATCATTCAGCTTACACGCGTCGGTCAATACACACGTGCTAATCAGTACGCAGGCGTCAATCAATGTGCATCAATCAACTCGCGCTGAGCGTACAAGTCAACACGACGGGCGAGTAAACAAAACGGGAGAAACTACAAGTCCCGAAAAAACCAGAAAACACTAAAGGCCAAAAAAAGCATGCGCGCGATCCAACCCGCGCCTGTGCGGGTCGGACGAATCCGACCCGCGCAAGCGCGGGTCAGATTTGTCCCTGCACGCTGTTTCGACCCCTATTCTGTTTTTGATAGTTTTTCTTAGGATTTGGTCGTTCCTAAGCATCCAAACTACTCTGATATCATCCCCAAACGTTATTAATCTGTTATTAACTGAAGATAAGGAGGAATTATTTATTCTTATCCGAAAACCCCCCAACCGAAGCCTATAAATACGAGCTCGGGGGCTCATTTTAGGGGGGATTGATTATCAAGATGAGGAGGTGCTGCCGGATTGAGGAGTCAAAGGAGCGCGAATTTCAGCAAGGGCTAGCAAGATCCTGACGAATCCCGGCATAAAGAAGGAGCAATTCGAAGGATCTGAAGCCTGTTCCCGTCCGTTCCTCGAGTTAGGCTTTATCTTAATCTCAAGAAGAGCTACTAATTTCGCTTGGTCGATTTCAGCACTTCAAGCAAATACTTCCTTAGCAAATCAGGAGCTCTGCTGAATTTTTAACAACCGGATCTGATCAAAGGTGGTCCACGGATAAACCCCAGCACAGGCGAAGACACCCACGCAAGCAGGAGACGATAAACAGATCTTGCGTTTATTTTCAAGAGAATTGTATCTTTTATTTTTATTGTGTAAAGGTCTTATAAAAAGACCGATCTTTTTGAATTTATTGTAATGAGTTATACAATAAAGAAAACAATTTTCGACGAAAACACCCGTTATTTTGTATTTCCGTTGAGGGTTGTCCTTTAGTTGCAAGAGTTCCATTTGTTCCTCAATCACATCATCATCCGTAGGCAAACCATCTTGAAAACTAATATTAGATTCATCAAAAGTAATGTTTATAGACTCTTCAACAACGAGTGTTCGCTTGTTGAAAACTCTATAAGCCTTACTTCTAGGAGCATATCCCAAAAATATACCAACATTAATTTTTGAATCAAACTTATCATGATGGTCTTTAGTATTTAAGATAAAACATTTACAACCAAAAATACGAAAATACCTAATTTGAGGAGTTTTGTCATAAAGGAGCTCATAAGGGGTTTTCTTGAGAGAAGGTCTAATTAAAACACGATTTAAAACATGACAAGCCGTATTAACGGCTTCCGTCCAAAAATATTTTGGCAACTCATAAGAATTCAACATTGTGTGTGCCATCTCTTGTATGGTTCTATTTTTTCGTTCAATAATACCATTTTGTTAGGATGTTCTTGTAGCGGAAAACACATGTGTTATACCATGATGAACACAAAAATCATTAAAGAATTTATTTTGAAACTCTCCACTATGATCACTTCTAATTTTAATAACTTTTAAATCTTTTTCATTTTCAATTCTTTTTACAAAAAGAGAAAACTCTTCAAAACATTCATCTTTATTAGCAAGAAAAATTACCCATGTAAAATGTGAGAAATCATCAACAATAACAAAAACATAGTGTTTTCCTCCTCGAGAGGCAACATGCATGGGTCCAAAGAGATCAAGATGTAATATTTGTAAAGGTTTAGACGTGGATACCTCATTTATGGATTTGAAAGATGTCTTGGTTTGTTTACCTTTAGCACATTCCTCACAAGTAGTCCTTAACATAAGATAGATTTGGTAGCTCTCTTACTAAATTTTTCTTAGATAGCTTAGATATAAGCTTCATGTTAGCATGTCCAAGTCTCTTGTACCAAATCCAAGGATCCCCATCTACTGCGGCAAGATACTTTACATCTTGATCTAAAAGCTCATTCATCGCAAAGATATAAACAGTAGATCTTCTAAAAGCAACAAAATGGTTTTATTATTTTTACTAACAATACATTTATCTGGTTTAAAAATAATGTTAAAGCCTTTGTCTATTAATTGACTAATGCTAAGAAGATTATGGTTTAAACCTTTAACAAAATAAACATCTTCAATTACGGAAGAAGGTTTATTACCAATAGAACCGATTCCTACGATTTTACCTTTCTCGCCGCCACCAAAGGAGACATTGCCTCCTTTAATCCTTGATAGGTTGCAAATAATTCCTTATTGCCCGTCATGTGATGAGAGCAACAACTATCAAGGTACCACAACTCCTTACGTCTTATGCGAGACGTTCCCTACATATAAATAAGTTGTAGAACTTTAGGTACCCAAGCCTTGGTTCCTTGAATATTAGTATTTTTGGCGCCCTTGGGCACCCACATTAATTCATAATGATCAATATTATTTTTAATCCTACAATGAAATATGACTCTATTTCATGCAATATGTGCATAAAAACCTTTTCTTGCATGTAGGAGCATGCGATTGATGATACCATTTTCTATCAACATGATGGTGACTTGAATAACCATGATGAGATTTAATTCTATTATTTTCAAATTCTAGTCTTTCTACCTTAGATCTTAGTTGTTTGTTTTCAAAGTCTAGATCTTCTGTCATTTCATCTTTTAAAGCAAGAGATGATTGTAGTTGCTCAAACTTAGAATCACAAGAAGCATGTAATTTTTTGAATGAAGAATATTCTTTTGCTAATCTTTTAAATTCAAAATTTAATTCTTCTAAGGTCGCTTCTAGTTCACATTGCATATAAAAGGATTCACTTTCGGTTTCGGATTGTATCTCATCTTCATGAGCCATGAAACAAACGTTTGGGTCATGAAGAGCAATATTGGCGCCCTCATCATCGCTATCCGAATCGATTGGTTCGAATTCATCCTAACCGGCATACATCGCCTTCTTCTTCTTGTGTTTTAAATACTTTTCCTTAAGATTAGGACAATCCTTGGCTAAGTGTCCCGGTTCGTTGCATTCAAAGCATTTACCTATACGAGGAGAAAATTTATTGTTAGATCGATTTTTGAAATTTTTGTTCATTTTGATTAGTCTTGATATCCTTCTAGAGAGGTGTGTCACTTCTCTAGAGATATCAACTTCACTATCCAAGGAGGATGAATCATCAATTGCTCCCTTGAGTGCAATGGACTTTGATTTTTGGGGTGGCTCCTCGGTTGCTTTTGGGGGTGCTTCTTCCTTCTCCTTCACTTTCTTTTCATGGACCTTGAGCTTGCCAATAAATCCATCAAGAGTGAGAGTTGAGAGATCATGAGTTTCTTCGATGGCCGTAGCTTTAGGTTCCCAAGTCGGCGTCAAAGAGCGAAAAATTTTGTAGCACATCTCTTGATTTTCCAAGACCTTGTCAAGACCATGTAATTCATTTATAATGTTAGTGAGCCGAGAAAACATAGAGTCAATAGATTCACTTGGAAACATTTTAAATAGTTCATAATCATGAATAAGTCCACTAATCTTAGACTCCTTCACTTGGGGGGTTCCCTCATGGGTAATGTATAACTTTACCCAAATCTCGTGTGCAGTTGCACATGTAGAAACTCTCTTATACTCATTGAGGGTAAGACCACAAATTTGTGCATTCATGACCTTAATATTAAGGTTGGCTTGAGTCCTCTCATCCTCGATCATTTTATCACTGGACTTCTTAACATATTTCTTTTCTACTATGTCTAAAATGTCAAGCTTAATGCATTATAAATAAATTCTCATCCTAGCTTTCTAATAGACAAAGTTGCTACCGGTGAAGAGGGATGGTTTAGTGGTGGATTGTCCTTCTAGCATATACATGTTCATTGAAGTCTCCATAATGATCTTTTCTCTAAGGGTTTTAAGCCTAACAAGAGTAGAGACCTTGCTCTGATACCAATTGAAAGGCCTTAGAGGGGGGATGAATATGACTTATGGACAATTAATATGCGACTAAAAGATATTCCAACAAACCACACACAAAAATGAAATGCAACGACAATAAAGGAGAGTAGGGATAGAGAAAGTTAGCCAATTGATGACACACGATATTGTGACGCCCATGTTTTCACATATGACTGCAGTCCAATGTGAACCCAGAGATGTCAAACCTGCCATGCACCCACACTGTGCAATAACATGTTTCACCAATCACAATAATATTCTCTAGTGAAATCAATTATGAGTGAAGGTACAAAACAGGCAAAATAAGGAAAAGTAAATACAATAGACATGATGTAGAAAGATATATCTCATAAATGATATCATGTCTGAACTGAAATAAACTGAAATATATCTGGAGTCTGAAATAATGTAAAATGTCTCAACATGAGTCAACTGAAAATCGTACAAGGCACCTAGCCTTTACAAATGGAATACAACTCTAATGTCTGAACAGTGAAAATAAATCTACGGTGGAGTCTTAACTAATATATCATGCGACGACGACTATGCCACAAACTCCGTCACCCTGCGGCTCTCCGGAACTCTGAGCTGCCTGAAAGGAAAATTTAAAAGAAAAAGAACAACAGCAAGAGCGTCAGAGCGCTACAACAAGTTCACCTCCATCCGCCCTCAGGAGAAGGGCTGCTATGATGAAGTGGAGGCTCTATCTATTAAGCATAGTCTACCTAGATCATTTTCCCTGTATCTAATAGAATTGATATTTAGAAACTTACAACTTGAGACGTAGTACATCGAGTGAAATAATCCAAACAAGGAAACCCTCATGTATATACCGTATGTCTCAGGTAGTAAATAACTAAATATTAACCCTGCAATAAGCAATCAAAATATAACTGGAAAGTAAAGCATCATAATAGACATCACCATATGTATCTTGTGTACTCGTATAACAAAGTATCTCAACAATGAGTAGAAACACTTTTGGCATCCGCCAAATACTCAGGTAAATAGTTTATAATATTATCATTCTGAACTTCTTCCAACTCATTGCATCATCGCGCGGATCGACAAATAGGTATCATCGCATCATAGTGCGGATCGACAAATAGGTATCATCGCATCACCGTACGGATCGACAAATATATATCATCGCATCATAGTGCGGATCGACAAATAGGTATCATCGCATCACCGTGCCGATCGACAAATATGTATCATCGCAGTCTCATTTGCGGTGTACTAACTCACAAGTAAATAGATCTCAATTCATCATAATCCCCGTGGGATACTCAAATACGTATTTCGTCATATTCATGACTATAAATATATCATCGAGCGGCTCAAACTACGCGATCGTGGCACAAAACGGCGCAAACAAACTCCAGAAAATAAAATTGGGCCAAACTGTCCAGTAAATGGTCAGGGTTACCAACCCCGACTATCTGCTGTAATAACTAATTGTGAATAGTAGCAATACTTACTAATAGCAACAGTACTTTACGACTAGTATCCGTACTCATGAATAGTAACAATACAGATGAATAGTACCCAGTATGTATGAATAGTAATAGTACTCATGAATAGTACCGTACGTATAAACAGTAAGGTATTTATGAATAGTACCATAGTATGTATGAATAGCAATGGTACTCATGAATAGTACCGTATGTATGAATAGTAATGGTATTTATGCATAGTACCACAGTACATATTAATGGTAATAGTACTCATGGATAGTACCGTATGTATGAATAGTAATGGTATTTATGCATAGTACCGTAGTATGTATGAATAGTAATAGTACTCATGAATAGTACCGTGCGTATGAACAGTACGGTATTTATGAATAGTACCATACATATGAATAGTAACGGTATTTATGAATAGTTCTGTACGTATGAATAATACCGTATGTATGAATAGTACCATGCGTATAAATAGTAACAGTATTTCCAGCGGTAGACATGTACGTATAGTTCTAGCTAGCAATATCATGTCTTTAGGAATTTGGTCTTATATTCTATTCATCAATTTTCATCAATATCAAGTCTTTTCTTCAATCTCATGTATATTCATCAATTTTTATCAATATCATGTCTTTTCATCAATATCATGTCTTTTCATCAATATCATGTATATTCATCAAGATCAAAATTTACTGGGGATGGGTTTCGAAAGAGATGAACTTGCCTTTATTGATCTCTGAAATTAGACTCTCTATCCGTTTCTTTTCTCCGAATAGCCAAAGTCCCCTCTATCTTTTTCTCTCTTTTCTTCCTCTCTGTATTTTTTCTCTCTCTCCTTCTTTCTCTCTCCCTCTTTCTCTCTCCCTCTCTCCCCTTCTCTTTCTCTCTCTTTTTTCTCTTCTCTGCGTGCTCAGAAGAGAGGGGGGAGAGGCTTTTATAGGAGGGGGTAGGTGGGGGTAGGTGGAGAGAAGAAAAGGAAAAAAATATTTATAATTTTATATTATTTAAAAATTAAGTTTCAAATCTCCGTTCTCAGAAAGTAATAAAAATTTACCCACAAGACCATCTTAACATTTTACAATTAATGGTGTAATCCTCATATTTATCTGATAAACATAAAAATTATTAAAAATACAAATACGACAGATGCTAACGGACTTGATACCGTCTCAAAATAAAATAGTATTTCAGTCTCTGTTATCAAAACACAACGAAACTTTAATCACAGCATGGTCTTGACATTCTAAAATCAATGGCGCAAATTTTGTGCCAATCTAATTAATAGAAATATTACTAAAAATAAAATAGTATCAGTTTTCAGTAGACTCGCGATACCGAGGCTGAAACTGCGAATCGATCTCAAATCGATTCCAATCTAATTCATTCATCCCAGAATGATCACAAATTATAATAAAACTCATTTATTATCATTTATAATAATATTTTCAAAAATTTTGGGGTTTTACATTCTCCCCCCTAAAAGAATTTCGTCCTTGAAATTCCACAATCGTATCTTAGAGATTAATAATATGAGAAAAACACGTTGAGAGAATAATCCAAACAAGAAAACCCTCAAATACACATCTCGTACCATTAATCTCTAGATATGAAACAAAGAAATATCTATACTTAAAAATCTAGAATGTAAATACTCTTACTTTACCCCTAACTAAGCGGAACTAGTACGTCGGGTGAAAAATCCAAACAAAGAACCCCCATATATATACCATGTGTTCCGAATGATTAGAAGCTAAGTGTTAATACCCCCATTCTAGCGTTAAGTATAAATATGATTGTATGGATAATCATAAATAGGAACAAATCATAATCAATCAATTTATCTGTTCAAACAGGTGCGGGAAGTCGCGATGCATAGCCTCCTCGCTCTCCCAAGAAGCCTGCTCAGCTCCTTTCCGGTTCCATTGAACTTTGACTAAGGGAATCACCTTATTTCTAAGTCTCTTGTCTTCTCTAGCTAGAATACAAACTAAAATCTCAATAGTGGTCAAACAATCATGAAGCTCACTCTCCGGTGCGTCTAACATTGCTGCTGCTCCTCATCACGTAAATGCTTCATAAGCATCGAAACATGGAAAACATCGTGTATATTCGACATCGATGTTGGAAGATCTAGCCTACACGATACAGCTTCAATGTGCTCAACAATCCTGAACGGACCAATATATCTCGGGATAAGTTTTCCACGTTTACCAAATCACTGAACTCCTTTCATCGGAGATACTTTCAATAATACATAGTCCCCAATCTTGAACTATAACGGTCGTTACCTCTGATCTACATAACTCTTCTGCAGACTCTGTGCTACAAGAATACGCTCCCGAATTAGTGCTACATTCTCTGTAGTCTGTCTCACAAGTTCTGGTTCAAGTAGCAAGCTGTCTTCTTGATTTACCCAACAAATAGACGATCTGCAAGGCCTCCCATATAATGCCTCATACGGTGTCATCCCTATAGTCGCTTGACAACTGTTGTTTATAAGCAACTTCAATCAATAAGATATGGTCCTCCCAGATACCCTGGAAATTGATAACACATGCCCACAATATATCCTCCAACACTTAGTTGATTCTCTCTAATTTAGTTTTAGTTGATTCTCTCTAATTTAGTTCCTTCTAAGAGAAGATGTACTTCAAACTCTGATGATCTGTGAATAGCTTGAACTGCACTCCATACAGGTAATATCTCCATGTCTTTAGTGCAAAGACCATTGCTGCTAGCTCTAAGTCATGAGTGAAATAATTCTGCTCATGCGTCCTCAACTGCCGCGAGATGTAACCCACTACTCTCTGGGTCTGCATCAAAACACCTCCTAGACCCGCTAGTGACGCATCCATGTAAACGACAAAGGTCTTATCACTGCTCGGGATAGTCAATACTGGTGCTGTAGTCAACTTTATCTTCAAAGTCTCAAAGGACTTTTGGCACTCCGGTCCTCAAATAAATTATACACCCTTCTTCTTAAGGTGTGTCAGCGGGGTATCAGTCTTCGAAAAGTCCTAGATGAATTTTCTATAATAGCCGGCAAGACCGAAAAAGCTACAAATCTTTTAACAGTCTTCGGCGGCTCCTAATCAAGTACTGCATTGACTTTAGCTGGATAAACTGCAATGCCCTCTTGCTAATGACATGGCCTAAAAATCTAACCTCTAATAGCCAAAATTCGTATTTGCCGAACTTAGCATATAACTGGTGCTCTCGTAAAGTATGTAATGCCAATCGAAGATGCTGCTCGTGTTCTACCTCCGATCTCAAATAAACAATGATGACATCGATAAATACAATCGCGAATTGGTCCAAATATGGACGAAAAACCCGGTTCATCAAATCCATGAACACCGCGGGTGCATTGGTCAGCCCAAATGGCATGACAAGAAACTCGAAAGACTAATATCGAGTCAGAAAGGTGATTTTGGGAATATCCATCTCCCAAACTCATAACTAAAAATAACCGAAACGAAGATCAATATTCGAGAAATGCTGCGTTCCCCACAACTGATCGAACAAGTCATAAATCCTATCTAATCCGGATAGTGATCTTGTTCAACTCAAGAAAATCTATACATAATTATAAGTTACCGTCCTTCTTCTCCACGAAGAGGATTGGTGCTTCCATGAATAACAGATACTCCAGTGAGTAAGACTCTAAGATAGCACTCATCTAGCTATATTTGTAGCCCCCTCATCTCAACAGGTACCATACGAGAGGGCGTTCGGGATATCGGTAATGTGCTTTGCTGCAACTCGATGCAGGACCTAATCCTCTCTCACTGGAGGTAACCCAGATATGTCCTGAAAGACATCCTGATAATCTGAGACAACTGTAGTTTCGCACAAATTAGCACTCCGGTCCCTCAGCATCACCACCTCGACGTATTCCAGAAATGACTCCACATTCTGATTACCCTATGAGGTTGCTACTATCTATACAAACCCAACGAATGCTCATAGACTGACTATTTTAGCAAAACAATCGATACTGGCATGGTAGGATGAAAGCTAATCCATACCGAGAATGATGTCGAAATCCGACATCCACAACACAATCAGATCTACGAGAAACTCGAACTCATCTAGACTGATGATACTGCTCCTACAAGTACTCTCTAATAGGGATATCTCCCATAAAGGAGTAGAGACTAATAACGGAATATCTATAGGATGTGCTTTAAGCTGAAGCCTATCCATGAAGGCATGAAAAATAAAAGGATGCGAAAATTTTAAATAAAACAAGGTCTAAGCTGGAAAGGAAATTACGAAGAAAGCTCCGCTCGTACCATGATCACGCGATACGGCTGCATAAACTCTGTCGGTGATGGAAAATATATAGGACCATCTGTCCCTCAGGAATCTCCTGGATAACGCAAATCTGGCCTACTGGCCCCTCAATCATCGGAATAATAGGACCTCTATCCTCCGCTGCTGGCATAATTGCGGCTCTGAGACTGCCGACCCTGACCTCTGTCAAGCTAGCTTCCTGCTAGTGTACTGCGACAAGTCCTTCGCTCTTTGTCTGATCTTGTTACAATTGTAACATGTACCCTGAACTTTGGGTTGCTACGGTGCTCTCGAATTATGTTGTGCTCCCTTCTTATACTGTCCTTGTTGATAGTGGTAAAAATCTTTATCCCGCTACTGGGGTTCTCTAGATCCCGCAATAGGCTTATTTCCCTTGTCATCGTCACTATGCTGGTTTTGATTTCTTCATTAACTACAAGCATATCTCCCTGCTTCAATCGGACTAGCTCCGATTGCTTGTCAAAGAAGTAAACAAAATTCTCCCAAATAAGTGATATTTGCTGCTCTGGCGAAAATCTAAAGTCGTTGCAATCCTCCGGTGATGTCCTTTATGATGATTACATCTAACTTTTGTTTGTCCTTTACGCTGATTACATCTAACTTCTGTTTGTCCTTTACACTGATTACATCTAACTTCTGTTTTGTTACTGAATCGACGTTAAGAAAATTTTACATATTTCTTCCATTTATAGGCTGCACATGAATCTGGTGTTCCCTGAAACTATGGTGCTCTCATTGTTTGATATCTTTCTCAATCTTACTAAGCCAAGCCTCCTGCTCTACGGCTCTATCAACAGCTGATTATGGTGGTGGTGTACTCATTGGTATTGCCTCTTCACTTGGCACAACGGGTACAAACAGTGGTGGAACTCCTGAAAGTGGTACTGCAGACGAAAATAGATACTCCTCCTCCTCCTCAAGTGTTGCAAAAGTCTTGCTGTAAACGGCGCCATGAAGTCGATCAGATACTGTGGAGTCTGCTGTGGCCCGAGCTCTGCTTGCCCCGTTCTCCGGGTACGAGTTTTACCTCGATCACGTCCTCGTCCTGATATTTACAATATCAAGAGGAGAGCTTAATTGACACAGTAAATGAGGTCGCAAACATACATATATACATAACATAATGTATCACGCTTAAGTACCCATAACACATAGTATTCACGCAAATACTTTAGATTAACATAAAATAGTTGTTGTAAAAAAAAATTCCGAAATTTTGAGATATACGCATATATTGTTCTCAATCATTCTAAGAAATTTTTAGCGGACTCTATACATGAATCCTAAGAAACTCTATTCTAGCTCCACGACTCAATACAGGATGATCCTAAGGTGAACCCAGAGATGTCAAACCTGCCATGCATCCACACTGTGCAATAACATGTTTCACCAATCACAGTAATATTCTCTAGTGAAATCAATTATGAGTGAAGGTACAAAACAGGCAAAATAAGAAAAAGTAAATACAATAGACATGATGTAGAAAGATATATCTCATAAATGATATCATGTCTGAACTGAAATAAACTGAAATACATATTGAGTCTGAAATAATGTAAAATGTCTCAACATGAGTCAACTAAAAATCGTACAAGGCACCTAGCCTTTACAAATGGAATACAACTCTAATGTCTGAACAGTAAAAATAAATCTATGGTGGAGTCTTAACTAATATATCATGCGACGACGACTATGCCAGAAACTCCGTCATCCTGCGGCTCTCCGGAACTGAAAGGAAAATTTAAAAGAAAAAGAACAACAGCAAGAACGTCAGAGCGCTACAGCAAGTTCACCTCCATTCGCCCTCAGGGGAAGGGCTGCAATGATGATGTGGAGGCTCTATCTATTAAGTATAGTCTACCTAGATCATTTTCCCTATATCTAATGGAATTGATATTTAGAAACTTACAACTTAAGGCGTAGTACGTCGAGCGAAATAATCCAAACAAGAAAACCCTCATGTATATACCATATGTCTCAGGTAGTAAATAACTAAATATTAACCCTGAACTAAGCAATCAAAATATAACTGGAAAGTAAAGCATCATAATAGACATCAGCATATGTATCTCGTGTACTTGTATAGCAAAGTATCTCAACAATGAGTAGAAACACTTTTGGCATCCGCCAAATACTCAGGTAAATAGTTTATAATATTATCATTCTGAACTTCTTCCAACTCATCGCATCATTGCGCGGATCGACAAATAGGTATCATCGCATCATAGTGCGGATCGACAAATAGGTATCATCGCATCACCGTGCGGATCGATAAATATGTATCATCGCATCATAGTGCGGATCGACAAAAAGGTATCATTGTATCACCGTGCCGATCGACAAATATGTATCATCGCAGTCTCATTTGCGGTGTACTAACTCAGAAGTAAATAGATCTCAATTCGTCATAAACCCCGTGGGATACTCAAATACGTATTTCGTCATATTCATGACTATAAATATATTATCGAGCGGCTCAAACTCTGCGATCGTGGCACAAAACGGCGCAAACAAACTCCAGAAAATAAAACTGGGCCAAACTGTCTAGTAAATGGTCAGGGTTACCAACCCCGACTATCTGCTGTAATAACTAATTGTGAATAGTAGCAATACTTACTAATAGCAACAATACTTTACGACTAGTATCCGTACTCATCAATAGTAACAATACAGATGAATAGTACCCAGTATGTATGAATAGTACTAGTACTCATGAATAGTACCATACGTATAAACAGTTCGGTATTTATGAATAGTACCATAGTACGTATGAATAGTAATGGTACTCATGAATAGTACCTTATGTATGAATAGTAATGATATTTATGCATAGTACCACAGTACATATGAATAGTAATAGTACTCATGTATAGTACCGTATGTATGAATAGTAATGGTATTTATGCATAATACCGCAGTATGTATGAATAGTAATAGTACTCATGAATAGTGTAGACAAGGGGCAGGGTGTAGAAGGTCGCGCTAGTTATGCTCTCCGTTTTCTGTCAACTCAAACACCACTAGTTATGCTCTCGCTGTTATTTTAACAGAAAAAAAAAAAATCAAAGAATTTCATTATACAGCCGCAAATTTTGTTACTTACTAATAATTTGCGGGTCAAAGTCTCCAAATTCACAAGTCATATGTGATAATAACTTCGAAAAGTTAACGCTATCAAACAATTAACTAGACACCAGTTATTAGAGGGTGACATGTAAAAGGTCGCGCTAAACAAGATGTGTCCAAACTCGATGGTCGTTTTATGGCATCCACGGTGGTATTTCAGAAAATTCATCCAATTATGTAGGGGTATTATTGTCATTATATAATTCCGGAGAAAATCCAACGATATATGTACAAATCACATGAAGCAGGGAAAAAGAAACAAGAAAAAAACAGAGCAAGTAAAAAAAAATTATTATAGCGAGAAAGAGAGAGTAAAGCTCTTGTATATAAACAATTTCCTCCGTTACGGAGAGAGAGAGAGATGTGTTTCTTCTTCTTGTTGGGCTTTGGCATTTATTAGTGAAGATTGGACTTGAGAGCTCTTTTTCTTTTTTCCGCTCACTTATCCTTCAGATTTCTACTGTGGATTCAAGGGGAAAGAGAGACTGAGGTAAATTAAGATTGCAATCACCTTTTTTCATCATGTGGGTTTGTTCTAAAACTCATCTATTTTTCTTAGATTTGTCAGTTGATGGGTTTTCTTTGCTTTTTGATAGTGGGTTTCTGATGTGGGTTTCTTCATTTTCTCCATTTGAATCATTTCCTGTGATGAGTTTTCATTATTTTGGATTTTTATTGGCTTTTTTCTGATGGGTGTTCTTTCACTTTTATTTCTTTTGCCATTTATGGCCTATATGTTGTAAATTTCTCTTTGGTTTGATGTGGGTTTTTAGCAAACTGATAAGATTCCATCTGCAGCTGTTTGATTTTGGTCTCCTTATGCTCTCCTCTTTCCTTTAGAATAAAATATAAGATGCTCTCTGTCTGCAATTTTCACTGCTGAACTCCTCGCATTCCAAGATGCTGTCTTTGGCTTTGCAGGTTATTTGATCTCCAAGCTTGGGAGTAGAGAGACTGGGGGAATGTGGATTCTCTAGTTTTGGGACTTGGGAACTAGCTCAGCTCTTAACACTAGATCTCAAAATCCTTTCTTTTCTGTTTCACACACACACAGAGAGAGGGAGAGAACAGTGCACAGCTGAGTACAGAGAGAGAGAGAGAGTATTAAGAAACAAGTGAGTGCTTGTAGAGTGTCTCTGATCTTGTTGATTGCTAATAGTTTACTGATCTAGAGAGAAGAAGAGAGGACCAGTATCTTCTGTCTACTGTGCCTAATTAAAAATCCAATTTCTGAAAGTTGACAAATCCTAGTTCTTGTTTTTTCTAGAAAAGAAAGTTACTCTTTTGCAACTATCAGAGTTTTCCCAGTTCTTGGTTATTTTTGCTGAGGAGGAGATTTTGTGTTTTGGGATCTAAAATTTGCTCCAACAATGAAGTATATGAAGCTTGGATCAAAGCCCGACTCATTTCAGACTGATGGGAACAATATCAGGTAAAACTTCTTCACGTCTTATCCATTTATTTCTTAAACAAACAGCTTGATTCCTGCACTTACATTGGTAATGCTAAACGCGGAGGATAAGTTCTTAAGAGTCTTTAACTGTTAACGTGATCCTCTAAATTTTGGTTGTATCTTGGATTTTCATCGAATTCAATGTGATGAATATTATATTAATTGTTAGGTGTCATTTGGCCCCAGCCTGATTTCGTACACTGAATCTAAAATTAGTTAACAACCAAACTGACCAAGATCTGCACTGCTTTCCTTCATGATATCAGTGTTAGAGCCTAATAAGGAGGAATAATTATCAGTGTATCATGGGTCCTTATGCTTTTCACATGTGACATGTGCCGTCCTACTCAAAAAGAGTACTACATTTTTCCTTTGAAAATTATTATGACTATCCTGCTCTTACTATAATGAGTGAAGTGAACCTTGTAGTTCATATCTTTCTAAATTGCATAGTGGTTCTCTACTTTATAGTTGTTTATGAGAAGTGTTAAGATGGGTGTAAGCACAGCTGTGGTTGAAATCATCATGCTTCATGTACTCTGCCTTTAATTTTCCCCCCTGATTAGGATGTAATTTATTTTTGAGATATAGATGGACTAAGATTGATTGCATGTTATTATACTACCGGGTTTTTTTACTATAAAAAGAAAATGCGGAAAGTTTGAATTCGTTTGTCAGTGGCTACTAACTTTTCTAAAGGTTATGCGCTGCCAGTTGGACTCACTTTGTAACAAACTGATGTCCAAAGAGGGAGACCTGGTGGCAGTCTTTACTTCTGTTTGCTAGATCTGTTCAATAGTGCACTAGATAATATTATCTTCACTTTCTAAACTATCGGAAGTTTTCCACATAAAATGAAGAATTATACTACTTTCAATGAAAGTAATGTTTTTCTCATGGCATGTCACATTTGAGATCTTGGTATATTTTTGAAGTCTAATGCAAGTTGTCTTTTGCCAGTTTAGAGGAATTACACAAGGATCCGTAAAAATTTCACAAGGTGTTGATATGCTTGAGGTAAACATCACTATGTATATGATTGGGAGTTGGAAGTGGAAATTTGGGAAGCATTAATCTTATAGGGTGAATTATTGGAGAGAAATTTCACAGGATGCATCTCTAGTACAATAATCTTGGTCTAAAGGAAAACAGAGGAAGCTTTGTATATAAATCCTTCTCCATATATACCAATTTGGACAAGAGAATTTACGATTATGCATGTCAAGCTCACTTAACCAAAGAACAATCTTCATTGTCCTACAGTACAAGGAGCACCTATATTTGTCTCATTAAAAAATAACTTGAATATTTAGATTAAGTATCTCTCTGAATTTGGCAAGGGAGCTGGATGCATAGAAGAACAAATAAGGGCAAGAGGAAAGTACCACCAAGTGGTCGTGGTTTCCCCGTTTGGGATAATTGTTTGATGAAACAAATAATGATGTTTTGGAGATGGCCGATGCAAAATCATCTTGTATATAGAAACTCCTAGATGATGCTATATTCCTAGTTGAAGTTGGATGCATCAATTATCAAAAATAGGGAACATATCAAGATTTACTTTGCAATAAAAAATATCGAAAATAGATGACGCCTTTGGGATGAATTAGTGGATTGCTAACTGCAAAAGAAAGCATACTTCTGTGTTAAAAAATGGTTGATTTTCTGTAGTAAAATTGCCTCCAATAGAGGCTTTCTAACTAACCAAATTTGAGATGAATTACTTGTGTCTCATACTCTATGTGTGCGCATATCAATTCTATTAAAATTTGCTGGTGTTCCTGAGTTACTTGGAATATATCAAGACATATCGGCTTCTTGAAAAGTGACTGAACATTCACCTTTGCAGGTATGTAGCAACTGAGTTGGCAACCGATGTCACTATCAATGTGGGAGAGGTGAAATTTTATCTGCACAAGGTAGAAACATTGCTTACTTTTATCATGCATGTACTTAATATTTTATTAACTCTAGTTGTAACCTTTTACCATGAAAGGTGCATGTATCAGACTTCATGAATCCTTATATTATTTGTTTTGGCTCTTGACAGTCAAACAAAACCTAACGTTTTTTTTTGCTCTTAAGTGACAAATATTGTTTCTACATTGCTCTATGCTATATAAATGAATCAAACAGTGATTTCTTTCTTCCATATGCTATTTATAACACCTTTGTCCATGTTGGGTGGTTTTTCTATAGTCAAATATGAGCAAACCACCCTGATTTAATTGTAAATTTCTCTCCTTTATGCATTTGCTGTTAAAAGTCACACTGCTAATTTCCTTTACTAGGAGTTTGACTAATTTCCATAAGCATGGTGTCAACTAAAATAGCCTATTGAAAAGACTCACATTGGACTATCACTATAATGGTGAAGATCATTGAAAAATAGATTAACTAGGCCTGCACGTTTGCAAGTATGATGAGAAACCTCAAACGTTGTGACACTGAGATGATGTAATAGTTTGTTCTGAAGCATGGCCAAATATGTATAATATCAGAAAATATGTCTGAGCTAGATAATACCATGAAAAATGGTACGTGCCGTTCTTACTCTTGAGTTTTTATCCTCTGCTCTACGTAGATCATTGAATTTGTGGATGTTCAACTTACTTAGAGTGTAACAAGGTGCAATATATTTATTTTCTTCAGTCTTTTCTTTTTGGGTTATTGAATATACTTTTTACTCAAATATTCTGCAGTTTCCTCTTTTGTCAAAGAGTGCTCACTTACAAAAGCTAGTGGCAGCTACTGACGAAGAAACTAATGATGAAATAAACATTCCAGACATCCCGGGTGGCCATGTGGCCTTTGAGATTTGTGCAAAGTTTTGCTATGGCATGACAGTCACCCTCAACGCCTACAACGTGGTCCCTGCTCGCTGTGCTGCCGAATATCTCGAGATGCACGAAACCATCGAAAAAGGAAACCTCATCTACAAAATCGAAGTTTTCCTCAACTCTAGTATTCTTCGAAGTTGGAAAGACTCTATAATAGTACTCCAAACCACGAAATCTCTCTTGCCTTGGTCTGAAGATTTGAAAGTTGTTAGTCATTGTATTGACTCAATAGCTTCCAAGGCCTCTATTGATTCTTCTGAGGTTGAATGGTCTTATACTTACAATAGAAAAAAGCTTAGCTTAGAAAATGGTATTGATTCACAATGGAATGGGGTGAGAAAGGAGCAATCGGTCCCGAAAGATTGGTGGGTTGAGGATCTATCTGAACTTGATATGGATTCTTATAAGAGGGTTATATTGGCTATTAAGACTAAAGGGAGAAATTCTCCCCATGTGATTGGAGAAGCTTTAAAGGCTTACGCATATAGAAAGCTGCCAGGTTTTAGCAAAGGCATTATAAACCAAGGAGATATCTTGAAGTTCCAAACAATTTTAGACACAATTGTTTGGTTATTGCCTATTGAGAAGGGTTCCGTCTCTTGTAGTTTTTTGCTAAAGCTATTGAAAGCTGCGAGATTGGTAGATTCGGGAGAGAAGTGTATGAATGATTTGGTGAAGAAAATTGGAAGGCAGTTGTATGAAGCTTCAGTTTCTGATCTTTTAATTCCAAGCTCAGAAGGGGATGATATGATTTATGATGTGGATACAGTTTTGAATATAGTTGAGGTTTTTGTGATGCAAGAGGGTGGAAGTGGTCAAACTAGCCCTCAAGTGTCTGAAGAGTTTCAGGAGGTTAGGAGCCCGGTTTTTGTATCAGCTAGTTCAAAAATGGCTGTGGCTAATTTGGTTGATAGTTACCTTGCTGAAGTTTCAAAGGACCCGAACTTTCCGCTTTTAAAGTTTATTGAACTTGCTGAGATGGTATCGAGCTCTTCAAGGCCTGCGCATGACGGACTCTATCGGGCTATCGACATGTATCTGAAGGTAAGTTATTCACAATTTTACATTCCTCAAAACATTTGCTCATCGACATGTATCTGAAGGTAAGCTACTAACAATTATATGTTCCTCAAAACATTTGCTCCTTCTAGTGTAACTGCACTATTTTTTGAGTTGCATACGGTGGATATCTCCTGTACTTTTTCTCGGATAAGGGTAATCATTTTCAAAGTATAGTAAAACTATTTAGTAGTAACATATAGCAAAATACTATTAAGTTAGTTATAGATTCCTTCCCACTACACAAAACACCTTAACACTATTTTGTGGATTGAGGGCTATAATTTGGGTAAAATTCACTAAACCCCCAAAATTTTGGGGTGTTTCCCACAAAACCGCCTCCGAATTTTTTCTATTCCACTGAAACCCCCCTGAACTTTGGGTGTCTCACGAAAACCCTCTAAACTTAAAAAGTTTCCTCCATGAATGTGCAGGGCGGTTTTTTACGCCCCAAAGTTCAGGATGTCTCATGGAATAAAAGAAGTATAGGGAGGTTTTGTTGGAGATGCGCCACCCTTATAATTTAATATCTTAAATGAGTCAAAGAAAGAAATTTAAACTTTAACATGCTCATTTTCAGAATAGTTGAATATTCGGGAAATATTACAAATCTTCTGTGTTTATGGTCTTGTATTTAGAGTTAATCTTCAGATAACTATGCGAAAATTTCAGGAGCACCCGCATGTAACAAAAATTGAGAAGAAGAAACTCTGCGCCCTAATGGACTGCAAGAAACTAACCCCCGATGCCTGCATGCATGCCATCCAAAACGACCGCCTCCCTCTCCGCGTAGTTGTCCAAATCCTCTTCTTCGAGCAGCTCCGTCAATCTTCGACTTTCTCCTCCACTGCCACCACCACCACAGAGGACCCCAACCCGTCTCTCCTTCCCCGAGACAACGGTGGCGGCGGTGGGTCCTACGGCAGCTCTAGGTCGGCCGCCACTACAAATACCGAGGAGGATTGGGACGGGCAGCCCACTAATAACGGAGATGTTGGGTCAGTGAAGAGTTTGAATGAGCGGAGTAAGAAAACAAAGGGGTTGGTGCCAAAGAAGCTGTTGAGTAAGTTGTGGACAACGGACAAGGGGCAGAGTGTAGACAATAGTAGCTCGGATACATCGGAGAGTGCTGGGGAGGCGAAGTCTACGCCTTCTAGGAACACAAGACGATCGGTTTCCTAGGTTTTTCTTTTTGTTTTAGGGTTTGTTCACTTGTTGTTTTTGGTTGAATGGGAGTGAAAGAGTCTTCCAAGGGTGTAGGATAAAAGGAAGAAAGGGGAATGCATGTTTGATTTTTTTGGTAAGGTTTTGAAAGGGGTGAAATGATGTCGGTGTTTACTTGGTGGTGATATGATCAGGGTATCTACACTACAGCAAAAGCATATAATGTTGCATGCCTATTGTATCGCGTTCCGATCACGATAGCTTTGATCCCTTGCGTGTAAAGTAAGCTCATTTTGGTAAATGAGTTATCAAAAGATGGCTGGTGGTGGAATTCATACTCCCTTGTCGCATCATCGCAGGCGTTTCACGCACCACTCTTTTATCATTTGGCAGCTTGGTTACAACTTACATCACGCAATGTTGGGGAGCGGGGGTAGTTAGCTGGGGAGGAGGGGGTAGTTACCCTGTCAGATCCTTTCGCTCGCCCGACGTCGGAGGATCGGAACCCCGTAGGGGGCGTGGCAATGACCAAATTACGCCCCTACAGCCCAGCTGAACGGCTCGGATCGACACCAGTTGTGGGGGCATTCTGATGGAGTAACTATTAGTAGCAAGAGGCGATTGGTTCCCTAGGGGTCTTTTTATATACTCTCTTCTTTTGTGTTGTTTATTGTTGAATGGATGGCTTCAAGTTGTTTATGGTTGTAGGATAAAGAAAGAATGTATGTTGCACGCCTTTTGTATATACTCTTGAAGTGGATTAAGGATCGATAGTGTTTAGATTCGATAGTTTAATGTTAGAATTTGGGTTTGTTTATAGTGAGCTTGGAAGTATTAAGGTTTCCCCACCTGAATCGAAGGACTTAATTTCCCCCTATTTTTAAGATGATATTTGTCTCAATATCTGTAACGGTTACTGCAAATTTAAGGAGAGAACTTTCTTTTTGGTAGATAGAATTCGGAAGAGATTTCTTAATTTTTCTCTTCAATTTCTATCTTCCTCTTTTACTTTTCTCACCCTAAACAACAATTGAAATTTCCAGCCATTTTTGGAGGTCTCGAATGGCTGGTTATTGCAGAATTTCAGTTTTAAAAACTGCGTTTTGGCAGTTGGCAAAATGCAGTTCTGCAGTTTTGGAAACTGCATTTTTTTTTTAATGCAGTTTATCTGCAGTTCGGTTATTTCAACTAAATTTGAAAATATCCAATATTTAATCCTTTAAATATTTATAATAAACTCATTTTTAGATGAGTTATCAAGACATGAGATGTTTAGTGATGAACAACTCCCTACTTGTCAAATCGGAGCTCGGAGCAGGTAGATCTGATGACTCTTTAGTCTTTAGCGTTTGGTGACTCTTTTCACTAAACCGAGGGGCATTTTCATCCTGACTCCTGAAAATTCATGGTGTTAATTTATGGGGTTAAATGAAATAAACAAAATACAGGGGAGTTATGTGCAAAACTCCACAAAGTTCAAAGTGTTAACTAAAATAACCTGATTTTAACTTTTGTGATGCAATCTAACATCGCAAAAGGTGCAAGAAACATGGTATGTCTTTATAGTATTGCACATGAGAGTTAACCATAATCTATTCAATTAAGGCTAATCAGCACTTGAATACCTTATAGTTTCACATACTTTGGACTCACACCCTCACTTGTTTTTTGTAGCACTTTCTTACCCTGAAGATTTCAAAATTTTAACTTTGATATCACATGTTATGCAAAAGTGAGGATGTTCCCTAAAATTGATTTGAGTTCCAGAATTTTGCAAAAGAAAAAAAAAAAATTCGCACTAAGTGAGCAAAAACATTAGTTGAGCTTAGCGGATCCCTCAGATGAGTTAGGCCGATCAAAATTTATTCGTTGTGCGGCCCTTCTTCATCTAACAAGTTAGTGTAGGGTTTATACTTCGCGTACGCACTCACCTTGAGTCATTTAAAAAAATAAATAAATAATAAAAGACAAACATAAATAAATATTTTCAAGCCTTGATCACAAGAAACAACAGAGTTTCGATGCGAATTTCAAAAGAAAAAACAATTGTCCTGATTCGTATCTTTAATGATAATCCTAAAGTGATTTGTTAAATTATATTTTGGTGCCCATCAAAGACGCTAATGGTCTAATAATTCTTTTAAAAGGGGAAAAAAAGGAAGAAGAGGTGTAATAATGAAATTTCAAATACATATAAAATAGGAGGAAAAAAAATGTGCCAGAAGTATGAAAACCACTTTTAACATTCCTAATACAGAAACTACCAACTAAGGTTCTGATAGCAATCAATCTCATTTACCTGCTTCCGGTGACACGTCTATCAAAGTCTCTAATCAGGTAGAATCAGTTGTCTGTACATCGTAGTGCATAATAACTTACTGTTTTCGTCAAAAGTTGGTTTTGTCATGGAATTCATTGTACCTTCCGTCGATTACAACAAATTCAAAAGAAATAGCCTTTTTATAGGATCTCTTTTACACAACAAA
>BQKN01067225.1:56197-126683 GCA_022839385.1 Asparagus kiusianus
TCTTGAGTGGTATTTGGATGTCTGTAAGTATTTTTTTGACGCCTACACTTACCTCCTTGACATTATACGTATGGGTAAGCCTGTCACTGTTTTGATAATTAAATTCATGGATCTTGTTACGACCACATCAATTCAATTCATGCAAAATGAATGGTCGTGGGCTCATGGTCCCCTTGGACAACATGTATCTTCCCATGTTTGTTTCGGCTCTTCCTCGATTCCTCTGTGTTGGTCTAGTTCATTGCAACTCTTATGAAAACCCAGCCACAAAACATGAATTATGTTGTTCTGGTAATTAACAGACCCTGATCTTCTCTCCCATCTCTTTTGTTCACCTCGGAACAGCTCATATGCGGGTTATCTTTATATGTTGCTCAATGTTAAAGAGTGAATGCAATGATTTTTTTTTTGCCCCCTCCAAATACTGTGTGTTTCCAAGATAAGTAGTTTCCTTCAACTTACCATGGCTTTTTCCTAAGTGGAAGGGTATTCCTGGTATTGTAGAAATGTGCAAAAGAGAAGCTTTATAGTATGGATATAGAAGGCACCATCTCATTTTGCAATGAGACATCAAAAGATAGACTAATTGCTCTTTTGTTCGTAGAGAGGGGGCTCCATCCTTGTCGCCAGATACCTCACATCCAGTAGGGCTTCCTTCTCGTGTTTGTCTGGCATCCTCCCAGCCCAAGCCAGCCCCTCCTTCCCATTCAGACCCCAAAGGCAATAGTCCTATGTACGTATCATCTAGCAAGTACCCTCTTCCCCAGGTGGATAAAATGCCAGACGAGAGTTCAGATTTGATAGATGTCATCTTCAAAGGTATCCAGATCAAGATCTGTAAATCCTCTTGGGAGGGTATCTTGGAAGCATTCCCCCACATCGACGAAGGCAGCCCCATCCAAGCCAACGCCATTCAAGTAGACTAGGCAATTCAGATCAGCTCCTCTGATTCTCTAGACATTGCTTCCTCTTTAGACCACCCTCCTGGCTTTGAAAACGTTATTAGACAAGCTAAGGTGTCTAAGAAGAAGTCCCGCAGTGGGCTGATGTCTCACCTTCCCTACAGGCGGCACCTCTCGTTGATGAGGAGAGGCAAGTATCCAGGTACCTCCAAGGGTAAAACCTCCTCCTCCTCTTCATCTACGCTACCCATTAACTCTCTTAATGTGGAGAAGTTGGAAGAAATTTCTATTAATTGTGGAATCAAAGGTCCAGTTGACCTTAATGTCATGAGGGATATCTAGAATATGGAGATTTCTGGGAACTATCCCAACTGAAGCTCCCTACCTTTTCTCCAAGTAGTCTCTCCTCCTTTGCCTTGGGGATAGGTTCATGGAATGTTAGGGGTTTAAACAAACCAGGAAAACGTAGATTGGTGAGGGATTGTTTGCATCTTGCAAAAGTACAATTAGTGGGTCTGTATGAATCCAAACTCTGCTCGCCTAGTCCTATCATCCTCAAAAAGTTAGGGGGGGGGGCATCTCCTCTTGGATCTCCCTAGATGCTTCTGATTCTAGAGGAGGGGTCCTTGTAGGTTGGAACGAAAACATTTTTTCATGCTCCTCCACTTCCATTGGTATCTTTTCCGTCTCTGCTACTCTTACGTACCTCCCCTCCAATTGGTCTTTCGTTGTCACCTCTACCTATGATCCCTATGACTCGGTAGATAGAGAGGTATGTTGGTGGGAACTCAAGAGGATTAGGGACTCTCACTCCCTACCTTGGGTTATTTTTGGTGACTTCAATATGATTATGAGTCTATCTGAAAGGAGTGGCTGTTCGAGCTCTCTCCGTGATATAGAGGCCTTTTGCAATTTCATCAACTCCACTCATCTCATAGACCTTCCTCTCAGTGGCAGGAAGTTCACCTGGTCTAACCATAAATCCCCCCCCCCCCCCTCGCTAGCCAGACTATATAGATTTCTGGTTTCCTTGGACTTTGAATCTAAATTCCCTCTCCTTATTCAATTTGCATATCAATCCCCATGCTCGGACCACTGCCCCATCTTGTTGGATACGTCTTCTCCCTTCAAAATACCTCTTTTCATATTTGAAAATTCTGGTTAACCTTTCCAACCTTCTCTCCTTTCATCGTATCCTGTTGGAACTCTTTCTACTCGGGAGTGGATCTCTCCAGAAATCTCCCTCTCAAATTGAAACTCATAAAAAAGAGAATCAAATGGTGGTACAGGAACAATCTTGCCTCTTTCAAACATCTCTACTCCAGATCCATGGATCAACTCAATTTCCTCAATCTCATAGAAGAATCAAGAAGTCTCTCTCCATCAGAATCCCAGCTTAGAGTCAATCTGCATGATCAGCTTCTACTTCTTGCTAAAGCTGAAGAGATCAAGTGGAAACAAAGATTTAGAATCCAATGGCTCAAAGAAGGAGATAATAACTCTGCTTTCTTTCACAAAACAGCTTCTTTCTGTCATAGAAAAAATTTCATCCCCCATATCATGGTTGATAACGTCCTTATCTCTGAAGAGTCAGACATTAGACAATCTTTTTTTGATTTCTATTCTGAGCTCTTTCAAAAACCTCTTGTCTCTAACCTGCAGTTGGACTAAGATCGTCTCTACCCTCATTGCAACATAAATCTCTCTTCTCTTAACCAGCCTTTTTCCTAAGAGGAAATCTCTGCAGTAGTGTTCGATCTTCACCCAGATTAGGCCTCTGGGCCTAATAGACTCCCTATTGTCTTCTTCCAGAAATTCTGGAGTACCATTCATACAGACGTCATCTCCTTTATTCAAGCTCTCCACTCCAACCCTCAAACCCTCCACAACATCAACTATTCCTTCTTTTGCCTCATCCCTAAAAAGGATGGTGCCAGCAGCCCCAAAGATTTCCGGCCCATCAGCCTCATCAACATCTTATGTAAAATCTTTTCTAAAGTCCTTGCTAACAGACTGAAACCCTTCCTGTATCTGCTGGTGGACAACTCTCAATCAGCCTTTCAGTCAGGGAAATCCACGTTTGACTCTGTTCTCCTTGCCCATGAGATGATTAACTTCTGTTCCTCTGGTAAGAAAGAGATTTGTGCAATTAAAGTAGATTTCTTCAAGGCTTTTGACTGTGTCAATTAGAACTTCCTCATCTCTCTCCTTCAAGTCAGAGGTTTCGGTCCTCAATGGTGCCTTTGGATCCACCATATTCTTCATTCATCTAAATATGTTATTTTAGTTAACGGGACCCCTTCTAACTTCTTTAGATGCTTTAGGGGCCTTAAACAAGGTGATCCCCCTATCCCTCATGTTATTCTTGATAGTAGTTGATGTTTTGAACAAGATGTTGTCTTCTAGTGCAGCTTTGGGAGATTTATCTGATCTTCAGTTGAAGGGTGAGCTCAGTTCCATTAGAGTTCTTCAGTTCTCCGACGACATCATCATCTTCAGCAAGGCTTATCCCACTGATATGACCATTCTCAAAATCATCCTGTTTCTCTTTGCTAATATCTCTGGATTGCACGTTAATCCTCATAAATCTAATTTGTTTTACCTTGGTAAAGTTCCTCTCAAAAGCTCCCAACTAGCTTCCATCCTTAACTGCTCTGTTGGCTCGCTCCCTTTCACTTACCTTGGTTTACCTCTCAAAAGAGGTTCTCTGACCAGAAGAGAGTGGTAACCCCTCCTGGATTCTTTCATAAAAAAACTTTCTCTCTGGAAGAATAAGTCCCTCTCTATTGGTGGCAGACTCACTCTCCTAAATTCAGTCCTCTCTTCTATCCCTCTCTACTACATGTCTTTCTTCAAGTTGCCTGCATGGGTCATTAAGGCTATTGATAAAATCAGGAGGAACTTTCTATGGAACAGTAGTCATATCCAGGCTAAATCCAAATACCTGGTCAATTGGACGACTGTTTGCAAGTCTAAGTTAGAGGGAGGGCTGGGGGTTATTGATATTTCTTCCTTCAATCTTTTTCTTCTCTCCAAGTGGTTTTGGAAAGCTTTTGATAGAAACTCTCTCATTAGTAAAGTTATTTTCTCTCTACTCTAAAGATAACTCCAACCCTTCCGTGCACCCTCCAAAAAAATTTGCATCCAGATTCATCCAAGATCCGCACTCTATTCATCCCTCTTTTTTTAGTATGGTTAAATGGCAGGTGTGTGACAGTAAAGCTTGTAATTTTTGGTTTGATAAGTGGACTAATGACAACTCTCTTAGTAGTCTTTTTCCAAAAACATACCATCTTACATTCTCTTCTTGCAGCTCTGTTCTTTCCCAATGATATATCCACCAATCTACCTAGCATTGGCACCCCATTCTCAGAAGGGGTATTACCTATGAAGATAAAAGGGAAATTGATAATCTCCTAACCCTCTTGGAAGGGTTTTCAGTTGCTTATAATCCTAATCCAGACAGTTTATAGTGGCCTTATCATCCTTCTGACTTATATTAAGTCAAATCTCTATACACCATCATCACCTCTGGTGGGGTTAAGTCCCATATTCACAGTTTCTTATGGAAATCGCACATCCCTCTGAAGGTTAAAGTATTGTTCTGGATCATATCTAAACAGAAACTCAACACCAGTGCAAATTTAACCTCCAAAGGCTAGTTAGGAGATCCCTGCTACCCTCGTTGCAACCAGAAGGTTGAGACTCATGACCATCTGTTTATCCTCTATCCTTTTGCCAAAGCAGTCTAGTCTACCCTTCTTCCTCATGCCCCTTTTGCCAGATGGCCCCAATCTATGGAGGAGCTGACTCTCTTATACAGGGATCCAAATATTTGTGCTGATATTAAAGTTATTTGGAATTATTTGTTTTCGTGCTTCTGCTAGAAGATGTGGAGTTGTAGAAATTATCTCATATTTAGAGATTTCCCTGCAAATCATGTTAATATCGCTGCTAACATTGCTAGGTATGTCATGTTCTGGACATGGGCCGAAGAAGATAGATTGGCGAGGCTTGTTCATCGGGCTGCTAAAAATCTGAAAATGTAAGAAATCGCCATGAAGGGTACTGCTGGAGCCTTCGGGGATAATCTCTCTAATTTCAGTTGATGCGGCCAGTCTTCCTCTCTGCCCTAGTTCTCTCAGTGTTTTGAGAAGGATATGGTTGTTGTTGGTTTATTCTCTTTTACTGTGTTGGGGCCTTGATGTATCAAACTACATAGTATCTAGTGTGTTTAATTTTGGCCTTGGGTGAGAACACTATTAGTGTTAGTTCGGTAGGTGACGACTAGGTCCGCTCCTTACCAACTTCCCTATTGTGTTCTTACCTCTCGGCTCTGTTGCTGGTTTTTGTTTTTGTATCAGACTTCTTTTTAAATATCCTTATATAATATATCTTATGAACATGGTACCTCACGCTGTTTTTCAGTTCAATTTTTTTTTGAGAGGTCCATCATAGTAGTTATATCTAAATGTGTGGACTTGATACTCTTATCAATTGATAGATCATTTATTAAATACAGTGATGACTACTTACACTAGTAGAAAATGATATTTTACCTACGGACTAATAGCGACAGAAATTTCCGTCGCTATAACCCTGGTTATAGCGACGGATATGTCCGTCGCTATTATTCCGTCGGTAAATAATTTTTACCGACGAAAAACCTCATTTTAGCGACGGATAATAGCCGTCGCTAAATTATTTAGCAACGGGTTCTTTAGCGACGGGTATTTCCGTCGCTAATGACTTCTTTAGCGACGGAAATTTCCGTCGCTAAAGAATTCCTGAGGGAAATATTTTGGGCGCGGGCACCCAAATATTTTGGGCTGCCCGCGCCTGAAAAAAATTCCCCTGCCCCCCCTCTCCTGAATTCCCCCCCTCTCTCCTCCTTTCCCCTCTCCCGAATTTCCCAAAATTTCCCCCCCTCTCTCCTCTATTTCCGACGATCTCCGAAAGCCTCCGCCGCCGCCGCCGATCCTCCACCGCCGCAGCCGCCCCTCTCTCTCTTGCGAGGTACCCCTCTCTCTTCCCCCCTCAATCTCTCTCTCTCTCCTCCTCAATCTCTCTTTCTCCCCCCCTCAATCTCTCCTCTCTCCCTCTCTCTATCGACCGACACCGGCGGCGAGCCGACCAACTGCCGCCGGCGTCGGCCGACGAGATAGAAGGAGAGAGAGAGAGAGAGAGATTGAGGGGGGGGGGTTAAGAGTGATTTGTTAATTTGTTTAATTGTAATTTAATTTTTATATTTAGAGTTTAATTTTAGTAAAATAAAAAAATAGTGTAAAAAACCCAAACCCTAATAAAAATATTAATCTTGATGAAATTATGATATAAAAAATTTAATTTAATTAGTGTTATGGTTAGGGTTAGGCGAGGGTTAGGGTTAGGGTTAGGGTTAGGGTTAGGGTTCGGTGAGGGTTAGGGTGAGGGTTAGGGTTAGGGTTAGGTGATGGTGAGGTTGAGATTGAGGTTGAGGGTTAGGGTTAGGGTTAGGTGAGGGTGGGGGTGGGGGTGAGGGTGAGGATAAGGGGTTAGCGTAACTATTATATCGCTAATTACTCAGAAACTACACACACCGTACACTCATATTTTCAAGCCGTAGAATACCCCGTCTAATAAATACTATATATAATCTCTTTATTTACTTGTCACATACGCGTACAGGATTGTTGGCGGATACGAGACCATCTTATTCGGTCCGATAACTTTTTTGTACGCGTATGTGAGAGGAGGCTTATATATAAATATTTATTAGATCTGTCCAGTGTGGACGGGTTAGGTATGTAAACATGACGTGTATATATATTTACTTGTGTTCTTGTGTACTTTCTTTTCGTCAGAGTTTCGGCGGTGCTTACTCGTTGTTCTCCGTGTACAAATTGCAGAGGGATATGCATGAGTATATCCTTCCCACTATAGTGTACTCGGAGAACAGCGGGTAGGTGCTGCCGAAATTTTGACGAATTGAAAGTACACTTGAACACACGTAAATACATATACACGTCACGTTTACATACCTAATGGGATAGGAGCCTTCCTCTGACAGCCGATCACACATGCGGTCCTCTGAACACACGTTTACATCCCTAAATTAAAATGATATATGTCGGGATATGCTCACTTCCATTAATTTTTAAATTATAGATGCGGACAGTTCCTGACAAATCGTTCATGAGCATACCACGTGATCGAAGACATCTAGACACCCGGTACAAGGATGGGATAGAAGCTTTCTTAGCCTACTCTGACACAAACCCTCTACGGTCGCTAAGCGGGTCGATTTTCTGTCCTTGTAAGAATTGCAGGAACGGTAAAATGCTCGCTAGGAGTGATGTAAGTTTTTATCTATTAATCAATGGATTTGATAGCTCTTATGTATTTTGGAGTCATCACGGTGAAGGAGTCCCGGTGATACAATCAGAGGAAGAATTCATTGAAGTCAGCAATCCGACAGTTGACACGACTGATATGTTAGAAGATATTCTTGCAGCGCCGTCGGTGAGTGATGTCAACACTAATGATGTGTCTCAAGATGTAGATCGATTGATGAGACTTGTTGAAGAAAACGAGTCACCGTTATACGAGGGGTGTAAGGAGTTCACAAGGCTTTCTTTTATGCTAAGGCTTATTCATATCCAAACATTCAGTGGGATGGCTGTTACATATTTTGAGATGTTATTAGATTTGTTGAGGAAAGTCATTCCAGGCGGCGAGAAAAGCATCACCGCGACCTATTACAAAGCTCACAAGATTGTTGATACGCTGGGGCTTGATTACAAAAAGATAGACGCCTGTCCTAACGACTGCATCTTGTACAATAAGGGTAATGAAGCTCTGGAGGAATGTCCGACGTGTCATGTATCACGTTGGAAAGGAGAAGCTACAAGCACATCCGAAGGTGGTGCATCTAATAAGCAGAGCAGAATCCCTGCGAAGGTTCTCCGATATTTTCCAATTGTTCCTAGGCTGTAGCGGTTTTATATGTCTGCCGAGCTGGATGAGAATATGCGATGACACTCGACAGACTGCAAAGAGGACGGGAAACTGAGACATCCTGCGGACGGTGAGGCATGGAAGCACATTGACCGTATATACCCCGACTTCGGTAAAGAGTCTCGGAATATTAGGCTGGGGCTTGCTAGCGACGGATTTAATCCGTTTGGATTAATGAGCTCTGCTTGGTCTACCTGGCCAGTGTTGCTGACACCGTACAACATGCCGCCGTCGATGTGCATGAAGCAACCGTACATGATACTGTCAGTTTTGATCCCTGGAAGATATTCTTCTGGAAATAACATCGATGTTTTTCTCCAACCATTAATTGACGACCTGAAGCTTCTCTGGGAAAAATGTGTCAGCACTTATGATGCTTATGGTAAGGAGTCTTTCTGTATGCGGGCAATGGTCATGTGGACAATTAATGACTTTCCGGCATACGCTAACCTGTCTGGATGGTCGACGAAGGGTCAGATTGCTTGTCCGATTTGTATGTCAGACTATGAGGGAAAGTTCCTGAAGTACAGCCGTAAGTTTTGTTATTGGTAACACAGAAGATTGTTGCCTACAGGGCACAAGTTCAGAAAGTTAGTAGGGAAGTTCGACGGCAATCCAGAAAGTAGACCGGCACCACCAAGGCTGACCGGAGAAGAAATATTTGAGCTTCTACATCCTTTACCTAAAAAAAATTTGGAAAAAAAAGATTCAACAAAGAAAATCCATTTGGTGTTAGGAGAAAAATATTGAAGCAAAAATGGAAGGGAAAGGGAAAATCGAAAGGAAATAAGCCTCGCAATGTCCAGTCGCATGGGCGTGTCTCAAAGGGCACTGAACTTCCGCATGGATGGTCAAAATTTAGCATATTTTATCAGCTGCCATATTGGAGAAGTTTAAAAATACGTCATAACTTGGATGTCATGCACATCGAGAAGAACATATGCGAGAATCTCTTGAACACTTTGTTGCAGGACGGGAAAAAATCGAAAGATGACTTAAGGGCACGTCGAGACCTAGCAGAATTGAACATTCGTCCGGAACTGCAAGCTATAGATAAGGGCGACGGAAAGTTTGAACTCCCAGCCTCCCGTGTCACTCTGTCGAAGGATGAGGTGCACAATATGTGTTTATTTCTAAAGCCCGTGAAAACACCGGATGGTTATGCTTCAAACATTTCAGCAAATATGCATATTGAGGACAGAAAGATTTTGGGACTCAAGACACATGACCATCATATTCTATTACATCAACTTCTCCCGGTTGCGTTGCGACATGCTGACAAGAAACTCACGATGGTGGTAATAGAATTCTGCGGTTTCTTCAAGCAACTGTGCTCTAAGGTGATTGATGTCAGAGAGTTTAAAGAATTAGAGGGACGTGTTGCTAATATACTGTGTAAAATAGAAATACTATTTCCACCCTCATTCTTCACGGTCATGGTGCATCTCACAATACATTTAGCATACGAAGCCCGCATCGCAGGACCAATTCAATATCGCTGGATGTACCCCGTGGAGAGGTATTTATTATTATAATATTCATTTAATATTTGTCAAATTACGTACTTCAGATCCATTTTATCACAAATCATGAAACTATATGCTTGTAGGTATTTGGGTTTCATGAAACAACTGATGCATAATCGTGCACGTCCTGAAGGGTCGATCGCAGAGAACTACATAAGTAACGAGAGTTTGAATTTTATCTCTCGTTACTTACGGGGCGTGGAGACAAGGCTAAACCGTCCCCAACGAATAATTAACGGTACATTCTACAATGATCGTGGGGAGGACACTAGATTCCCCAGAATGGAGCTAGATCAAGCCCACACATATATCCTGAGAAATGATACTACATTTAACATATACGCGACGTAAGTATTTAACTGTTTGAATCAGATTATATCACCTCACAATAATTATCTCTATTTAACCGTTATAAATGCTTCTTGTCTAGGCTTCACATCCGACATGTCCAGACTAATCTTAAATGCAGAACAAAAAATAAGAGAGTTATGGACACACACTCTAGACAATTCCCTGCATGGCTGAAGGGTGAAGTAAGATCTTTTTACATTTCTGATTCGTATATCAATATATGTGCCTGCCAACAGATATGTAAACTATTTGATTCTTTTCTTAAAGGTTGACAAACGGATTACGAATCGGGTTAACATGTCTGAGAAAGTTTGTTTATATGCCAGAGGTCCTTCTAATGTGGTTAAGCATTATGGAGGCTACTGTGTCAACGGCTTTAGGTTTAACATTGTCGGTCTTGAAGAGAGACGAAAAACGCAAAACAGCGATGTGTTCTGCTCCTTCTCGCAACTGTCATACGCTAGTGCAAAAGATCTAAATCCGATACAAGGGGAAATCTATTGCTACGGTCAGGTAGAAGACATCGTGGAGATTTTCTATGGGATTAATAAGGAAGTCAGTCATGTGATGTTTAAGGTTCGTTGGTGTAAACAGAAAAAGGCGAAGGATGACTACGGTTACACAATCGTTAATATTAACAAGGAAATATATCAGTCTGAAAAATACATGTTAGATGCTCACGCCAAACAGTGCTTTTATGTCAAAGATATAATGAAAAATGACGAATGGGTTATCCTTAAGAATCCGCCTAGAGCCTACATTCATGAAGTCGTGTCTGACGAAGATCACGATAAGGAGGTTATCTTGGCCGACGAAATAGCCGAGGAGACGAGATTTGAGCCGTATAGCGCAGCTTTAGAAGTTGCGGCACTACCGCCAGATTCTATTATGGATCAGCGAGTCCACGGTCCGGCCAAGGTGAAGGGGGATTAGGATTCTTATAATACGGTGCGCCCTATCGCGCAGCATAGATACGAACAAGCAAAGCATAGATGCCTCGAACTGAAAGGTATGAATAAATTTTTATAGTTTATCGGTTATTATTTTAAATTTTTTTTGCAAATATAGATTGATTCATTGTTTCATTCGATTCTTTGTTTCGCAGGTACCGGGCGACCTCCTAGACGCGGCCGTAATGCTACCAAGGAAACGAACCTTATCCCTGATATTAATCGGAGGGCTGTGATCCGATGGGAAAATGGAGTGCCTGTCGGGGCCTTTGCCAATGCTTTCGACAATTTCCTTGCCGCTTTAGCCAGGAGACACGATTTCTTCAACATTTTTTTAACGTGGAAATCGCAGCGGATTGATGCGCTGGTGGCTTGTTGGAGATATATATGTGTGAGTCATTTATTTTAATTTTCATCATTATTAGTTATTAGTTTATTATTATGTTTAATAAACTAATTTGTATCTATTTTTTCTTTATATGCTGAAGCGATTTTTCTTTCTTGACGATAATATTTGTGCCTGGACGTACTGCTTCGGGAAAATCAATTTATCGTTCAAGAGATGGTGGTTTGAGATAAAAAAAAATATTTTGTCCAAATAACAGAAGATTGGGAGCGATTCTGGCATCTTGACGAGAGTGTGGATGGAGTAGATTTTTTTGCACTTTGCGATTACTGGGACACGGCTAAAATTCAGGTATTACTGAAGTATATATTTTTAATTTATTGTTTGAATTTCTATATTGTTTCGATTTGACATTGTTTTGCAGGCTCAAGATGAAATAACAAGGAGGAATCGCAACGCGCCTCGCAGTTATGAGCATCACGGGGGCTCCAGGTCCTTCAGCCAGCATTATCATCAATTAGAGCTTGAGGTATATAATATATTAGCTTTTAAGTTGAGTATAATTTATGTGTTATGGGTTAATGATATATTTGAATAAAATAGGGAAGGGGAGATCTCAGATATTTTGCAGATCATATTCTGACTTCCTGGAGCCCGAATTACGCCGATGAAGAGAAGAAAGCAAAGAATAAGGATCTGGCTATAAGTAGCAGTTCATTTATATATTCAATTTCATATCAATGCATCATTAGTAAGTCGACTTGCCCGGGTTATTTTGATATATCGCAGGAGAAATTACATGCCAAGGTACAGGAGCAATTGACTCAGTCTCAGGTCTGTTCTAACACTCCTACCCGGCTAAGTAATTAAAGAGGAGGAGGACTCCATCATCGAGATGGTCATTGGACCTAGTAGGAAGAACAGATGCCGGTGGAGAGGATCCGAGCAGAGGCCGCACGAGTCTAGTAGCACCTACGAGTCTGCAGCACCACAAGGAACACCAGGAAGCAGTTCATATCAAGACTCGATGGAGCAGCGATTAAAAGCGATTGAAGATTGGCAGTCGCAACAAACAACATATCAGCGGGTTGCAGAGGAAGAACGGAGGCGCCGGGAGCAGACCGTATTGGAGTTCATACAATTCATGTCGACTCTGCCTCAGGAGGCTCAGGAGGCATATAGGAGACGGTTTCTGTCGTCACAGGTAATATATATACTTTGCTTTTTTTAATTAGATGATATCGTACATACTGATACACACTGATACAAACTGTTATACACAAACCCTAACTCTATCCCTAACACAAACCTCAAAATATATACTTATAATGTTTTTATGTGATGGTGGTGTTGATGGTGTATGCGTGTGTAGTGTTGGTGGTATTGGTTGGTTGTGGTGTTGTGTTGTGGTGGTCGTTATGTGATTGGTTTGTGGGGGGTTTGGTCGTGGTGGGGGGGGAGGAATGGGGATTGGGTGTTGATGGTGGTGATGGTAGTGATGGAGGGGGAGGGTGTGTGTAGAGTGTGATTGGTTGGTGGGTGGGGGCTTTGGTCGTGGTTGAGGATGGGGAGTGGGGATTTTGTTGTGGTGGTGGTTGAGGGGGAGGGGTAGGGCGAGGGGGAGTGTTGTTGGTTGGTAGGTGAGGTTGGAGGATTTGTGGTGGTGTTGTTGTGTTGTGGTGTGATGTGTGGTGATGTGTTGTGCAGTGTAGTGTTGTGTTGTGTTGTGATGGTGTAGTGTTGTGTGTTGTTGTGTTGTGGTATTGTGGTGTTGTGTTGTTGTGTTGTGATGTTGTGGTGTTGTGTTGTAGTATATTTATATTTGCAATCTTATTAACGTTTACACACACTTGTTAACATTTGATTTATATTTACAGGCCGAGACTTCTTCACAAGGTGCAGCCGGGGGTAGTCATAATGCGGCTGGTGTTGAGGATGAGGATGATGATGATCAGGAGGATTGATTGTCCTTAATATAACTTTAAAAACAATTTCTTGTGTTGTATAAACAATATTTATTATGTACCCGTCGAAAAACTTTTACTTGCTTTTATTGAATTAAATGTGTGATATATGCGTGAGATGTGATATTTGCGTGAGATTGAATATTATACTGCTGATTGAATAGGTTTTTAAAAATTATTATCGATATTGTACAGGGTTTTTTCAATTTTCAAAATATTTTCCAAATTCCTTTTTTAAATTTTTAGCGATAAAAATTTTGTTGCTAAATACAATTTTAGCAACGGAAATTCCGTCACTAAATCATTATTTAACGACGGAAAACATGCACGAAATCATATCTGACTAATTTAAAAATATATTAGCGACGAAAGTTACGTCGCTAATATAGTTTTGGCAACGGATTAACCGTCGCTAAAGATTTATTAGTGACGGAAAAGCCGTCGCTAATATTTTTTTAATTTTTTATTTTTTTTCAAATAGCGACTATTTTGCCGTCGCTAATAAACCGTCGCTAAAAATTAGCGACGGAAAGTTCGTCGCTAAAAGTATTTTTAGGGACCCCAGTAATAGCGTCGAACTTTTAGCGACGGAATTTTATTTTTTCCGGCGCTAAAAGTTTTAGCGACAGAATATCGACTTATAGCGACGGATTTGTCCGTCGCTAAAAGTGAAAAATCCAGCAGTGTTATAGAGAAACACAAACTCAACTTTCCAATAAATTTGCAGATTAATAAAGTTTATCTATATTACTAAATTAAATATGATTAGTGAGATTTACCTAGTGGCATATTCTTATAAATAACTTAAACAATGAAAAGAGTGTCACAATGAAAAGAGTGTTTTGATCCTTTTTCTTTTTCCAGGTTTGCAGTGGCGGAGCTACCTCACCGAGGGTCTAGCAAAATCTTCTTTCCTACAATACTAATCAAATTTATAATTTCTCTCTAATGGCCCAACTCTAGGCCCAAACCCAATAGCAAGTTATATGCCATCTTATTTAGAAAAGAAGAAATAGACAAGTTGGTGTGGGTTCCATCTGACGCATGTGTGTATGGAGTCTATTGTTTTCATACGTTTGTTATATTTTTCCATATATATATATATAATTGACACCACCATCTGGCAAAATTTTTCCAAGAATGTAATAGCATTGACATAATAGTGAACACACTACAAAAGTAATCATATGTATAATATCTTTCTAATGGCCCAACTCTAGGCCCAAACCCAAAGTAGCAACTTATATGCCATCTTATTTAGAAAAGAAGAAATAGACAAGTTGGTGTGGGTTCATACACACGTACATATGTATGTATACATATGTATGCATACGTATGCATACATCTACATACATATGTATACGTGTGTGTGTATATATATTCTCTCTTTTTATCTACAAAGTAAAAAAAGGGAAAATTTCCCCCTCTTTTTTGACTAGTACCCCTTCCCCTCGCTTTACTTTTTATTCTACAAAGAAAAAAAAAAGAGAAATTTAGGGTTTGAAGTACAGAAGAAGACAACAATTTAAGAAAGAAAAACAATGAAGATAGGGTGCGTCCAAAAGGCTTTCTTTCTACTGTGAAATTTAGTTTTGATAACCATTCAATTTCATTAGTCATCATTACAAAGATATATTTTCTTATTAAATTAACATTGATATTATCAATTACAACAGTTTCCTAGAGAGAACATTTTCTATCAATGTAAATTATAAAGAACCTTTTGCCAGCGAACAAAAGATTAATGGTTGGACGACAACTTAGTAGCTTACATTGAAAATGATACATTTAATGATATTTTGAATGCTGACTATAACACAATAATTTCAAAACATGAAGACATGTAGGGATTATTGTAATTTTACTTAATTAAATATAACTTCTATCTCTCTCACCAAAGCTTATTATATAGTGAATAAAAGAGAAACATTATTTATATGATCTTTTTATATATATTGAGACATCATCATTATGAATTTCTAGCTACATCACTACAAGTTTGGCATTATTATTAAGAACTTGCTAGCATGCAAATGTATGTTGTAGTGACAAATGAGATCACAACTTAATCAAAAAAAACCAGGAGAGACTTTTCCTTGTATTTGATACTAAAGAATCTCATTATGGAGTTGGTCTTCATATCTTTTTGTCCCATTCTTTTCTCTTTTAAATAATCAGTGGGTTTAATGTCCCTAGAATGTTCTCATCTGCTGACAAATTAAGCAAATTGTGATCTAATGGGATCTGTTTAAACCCGACATGGATCTACTATTTTATTGTTTTTTATTATTCATATCTTCAAAGTTCGTTGAATGTCAAAACATAATCAACTTCTAAAGTTTAAAATGATACGTAACTAAGGGGCAATTACAAAAGTTCTTGGAATGATGAAGATAATAAAGTGAGCGTCACATCAAACATCTAACCGTAATTTAGGCTAACTCAGTGAAAAATGCCTCTTTTTGTCAATAAAATCCCAATTAGACAAGACCTCAGCACAGACTTTTGACAAGGTTTAGGCTAGGTTCGGTGAGGCTAAGCCTAACCATGCAATTAGTGCGGACAATATGTGTACGGATCAAATTGGGCCCAATGAGACCAAAATGTCCAATGGACCTTAACCCAAAGTACATAGTAGTGGACGCCGGACCCACTTCACATAGCTTGAAGGGAACCATCTTGTCTGCCATGAAAACAGAAGGAGAAAGGATAAAGGATATAAGAAGCCAAAAAAAGAAAAGATTATATTTTGTCATCCCCACATATTAGGATCCACAAAGCTTCAAAAACTTAATTGCTCACCCTGTACCCAGTCTTCGCAATGCCTTAAACGACTTTCAAGCCTCTTTTAATCTTTGTTTTTTTTCCTCCTATGAAATAAGACTTCTTTTTTATCTATTAAATAAATTCAATGTGGACGATTAGTGTCAAAAGTACTTAACTTCTAGTGCCACAACTCTTTTACATATTAATAACGGTTGATGATTAATTTTTTTAATCTAAAATGTCCTAGTGTTAGGATTGTATCTTTGATTCTTTATATAACTTCATGAGAATTAGACAGGGTTAGAGATCTATCATGATTAGGAGATTGAGTTTCATCATGATTAGGAGTTTGAATTCTATTCTAATTATAAAGTTAGGCTAGAGATATGGTTTTTGTTTCCCTATATATTTTTCTATTATTGGAGGAAAAACCAAGCATATATATGAGAGAGAGCCAATATTCTTGTAATCTAGGTTAGCAGATGACGTAACCTGATTCAAGAATATTGTGCGAGAGACGAGAGTTTCGTATTCTTTATCCGTGCAAAATGTTACATCATTAGGAGAGGGTTTCGCAGTCTTCGTCCGTTCAAAAGATTGTAAGGAGAGAGCTTCAGAGAGAATATGAAAGTTGATTATGTATGTGAGGTTGAGAGATTGAGAGACGAGATTGAGTGGTTCCTCTTGTAGTTCTCCCTGATACATAGTGGATTTCTCGTATTGTTGCCCGTGGACGTAAGTCAAGTTGGTCGACTGAACCACATAAATCTCGGTGTTCTTTCTTCTTGATTGTAGTTATTTTTTATCTTATTGATCGTGTGTTGGCTTCCAAGTTACGCAAATCGTAGTAGGCGGGGAGACTAAAATTCCCCTATAAGTGGTATTAGAGCGATGATAATGGATCCATGATCGAGTTCGCAAGATAGAAGATGACATCGTGCAAGATTGAATATCGGCTTTACAAGAATCAAGACGAAGAAAAAGAAAAAAAAGGAAGAACGACCATTGCCGAAAGAAGGATTTAATGGCGACTAATCGTCTGGAGGAGAGCGCCTAAGAGATGCAGTGTCTGACGGCGAAGTTTGTAGGCGATTGTAGCAGTGAATCGCGGTGTCAAGGAGGTGCAATCGGTCACTGACAGAGGGCTTGCGTGGAGATGAATTGGCAGTGAGAGGAGAAGGTGGCGACAAGTTGGCGGAGTTGTTTGGAAGAATTCTGGAGAGGGCTTCGGTTGGCTCTTTTCGTGAAAATTTGAGGAGACAATCACGTGATTTGATTTTGAGGTGATTTTGTGTTTGGAATATTTTGGTGTTTGGTGTTTTGACTACACGTGATAGAGAAAGAAATCATTCTTCACACGTAAGAGAAGGAACTAGATTTTTTTGGTTCCCAAGATTTGGTGTGTGGCATTGTATGGAGTTTGGTGTTTAGTTCAATTCAATGGCTGAGATTGATTAGAGTGTAGATGGGCGAATCGATGGTGGATTTTGGCGATCTAGCAGTCGATTCCTAGGTTTTGGAGTGCTCTGAACGTGATGGGAGGGTTTGATTTTTTAGATTTTGTTCAGATTAATCAGAAATTTCTGATAAGTTCTGATGGTGGTAACGAGACAGATCTGATAGCAGATAAGGTAAACGAATATGCGACAAATAAGACTGGTATAGAGAATCAGATGTGATTCTAGCAGTAGAGTTATAAGCATATAATTATTTAGAATCATCACGAGAGCAGTAGTTGGTTGTGAAAGGCCCTAGGGGGGGTGAATAGGGTTTAAGATTAATGAATATGCAATTAAAATATTTTCCAACAAACCACAAACAAATATGAAGTGCAATAACAAAAAAAAAGAGTAGGGATTAGAAATAGTTAGCTAATTAATGACCCGCGGTATGTTCACGAGGTTCGGTCCTCTGACCTACGTCTCCGCTCCCCACTCTCGAGCTGAAATCTACCAACACACCTGCTTTGAAAGCCAGAACTTCTCTACATAACGATCTCCACCGAGATCTCACAACCACACAGTAGATCTCCACGAGATCAAGCTCACAACAGTTACAAATGGAAGAAAAGCTCTCTCTTACAACAGCCCTATGATAAGAGGAAGAGATTGCAATTAAAGCTTGAGATGTGAAATTTGCACGTGTGAAAACAGATTGAGAGAATTTAAAAATTGAAGCTCTTTTAAACACAAGAACACAAACTCAATTAATTTCTCTTGCAAAGTTAGTTCAGAATTAAATGGGGTAGTTGGGTATATATAGGCAATCCTTGGAAGAAGCCAAAAATCCTAGAAAAAGATAAAAAGACCAAATCCCGAAATTCTAAAAGCTGGCAGAAACTAGCCGTTACAGTACTGGCGGTCAACCGCAGAGCCATGGACGGTCGACCGCGAGAATTAGCCATTATGGAAAAACTCTCTAGACTTTTCACGGTCGACCGCAGAACCAAGTCCGGTCGACCGCGAGAACCTACCTGGCTCCCAGACTCTCTGGACTTTTCACGGTTGACCACAAAACCAAGTCCAGTCGACCGCCAACTGACACAAAACATACACAGAGTTTTAAAGAGGTTTTTAACTTTGGGAAATTGTAAAAAAAATTATCAAACAACTTTCAAAAATTGCAAACTCCGGAAAATATTTTTAAACAAGAAAACAAACTCATTTGACAATGGATTTTACAAAAAGGTCCTTACACTTGTAAAAACTTATTGTTTAGCAAATTATCAAAATATGAGTTTTGAAAGTGTGTGTGTGTTATCTCATCATTGGATTGTTTTTCACCAACTCCCTAGCGTACTTGCTTTGCGACACGAATATGTCATCATTAGATTATTTAACTTAGAGGCCGAGAAAGAAGGTGAGCTCTCCCATCATGCTCATCTCAAATTGATCTTGCATTACTTTAGAAAAGTCATTGCACAAAGATTCATTAGTGGCACCAAAAATAATATCATCCACATAAATTTGAGCTAAAATAAAATCATTTTTCTATTTTTTAACAAAAAGAGTATTATCAATTGTTCCTTTTGTAAAACCATGTTCAATGAGAAAACTTGAGAGGCGAGCATACCAAACTCTAGGAGCTTGTTTTAACCCATATAAAACTTTTTAAACCCGATATACATGATTTGGAAAAGAATAATCAATAAAGCCAGGGGTTGCTCAACATAAACCTTCTCTTCTATAAAACCATTTAAGAAAATACTTTTGACATCCATTTGAAACAATTTAAAAATTTTGAAACTAGCAAATGCCAAAAACATCCTAATGGTTTCCAATCTTGCAACCGGTGCAAAAGTTTTATCATAGTCTAATGCCCACCTCTTGATTGTATCTTTGGGCAACTAAACGAGCTTTATTCCTAGTAACTATACCAAACTTATCAAGCTTATTTCTAAAAACCCATTTAGTTCCAAAAATAGAAGTATTATTTGGTCTAGGAACTAACTTCCAAACATTGTTTCTTTGAAAGTTATTCAATTCTTCATGCATAACTAAAACCCAAAACTCATCTTTTAAAGCATCATCAATACGTTTACGTTCTATTTGGGATAAAAAGGCTACATTACCACATTCGCTCATTACTTTTGAGTGAGTCAAAATGCCTTTGGATGAACTTCCTATAATTTGGTCCTTGGGATGATCCGGTGCAAATTTACAAGCCTTGGGGAGTTCTTCTTGATTTTATTCATTTTTACTATCCCCGTCATTTGGTACTTCCATTGAGGGTTTGTCATTTAGTTGCAAGAGCTCCATTCCTCCCTCAATCTCATCATCATCATCCCTAGGCAAACCATTTTACAAACCAATATTAGATTCATCAAAAGTAACGTTTATAGACTCTTCAATAACGACTGTTCGCTTGTTGAAAACCCTATAAGCCTTACTTCTAAGTGCATATCCCAAAAATATACCAACATTAATTTTTAATCAAACTTATCACAGTGGTCTTTAGTATTAAGATAAAACATTTACAACCAAAAGTACAAAATATTCAATATATGGAGTTTTGCCAAAAAAGTGTTCATTAGGAGTTTTCTTGAAAGTAGGTCTAATCAAAACACGATTTAAAACATGGCAAAATGTATTGACTGCTTCGGCTTAAAAATATTTTGGCAATACAAATGAGTTTATCATTGTATATGTCATCTCTTATATGGTTTTATTTTTCCATTCAACAACATCATTTGGTTGGGGTGTTCTAGGAGTGGAAAACACATGTGTTATACCACGATGAGCATAAAAATCAATAAAAAATTTATTTTAAAATTCACCACCATGATCGCTCCTAATTTTAACAACTTTTAAATCTTTTTTATTTTTCAATTTTTTTACGAAATAAGAAAATTTTTCAAAACATTCATCTTTATTTGTAAGAAAAATTATCCATGTAAAACGTGAGAAATCGTTAACAATAACAAAAACATAGTGTTTACCTCCTAGAGAGGCAACACACATGGGTCCAAAGAAATCAAGATGCAATAATTATAAAGGTTTAGAAGTGGATACCTCATTTATGGATTTGAAGGAATTCTTAGTTTGTTTACCTTTACCACATTCCTCACAAGTAGAATCATTAATATATGTTAGATTTGGTAGCCCTCTTACTATAAGTTCTTCTTGGATAGCTTAGATATTAGCTCCATGTTAGCGTGTACAAGTCTCTTGTGCTAAATCCAAGGATCCCCATCCACCGCGGTAAAGCATTTTATATCTTGATTTATTAGCTCATTCATCTCAAAAATATAAACATTAGATCTTTTAAAAGCAACAAAAATGATTTTATCATTCATACTAGCAATGCATTTATCCGGTTTAAAAGAAATATCAAAGCTTTTGTCACTTAATTGACTAATGCTAAGAAGATTATGATTTAGTCCTTTAACAAAGTAAATATCCTCAATTATGGGAGAATGTATCTTACCAATATTACCAATACTTACAATTTTATCTTCTTCACCACCACCAAATGAGACATTGCCTCCTTTAATCCTTGATAGGGTTGCAAATAGTTCATTATTTTCCGTCATGTGATGTGAGCAACCATTATCAAGGTACCAAAACTCTTTACGTCTTGTGCGAGACGTTCCCTACATATGAAGAAGCTGTAGAACCTTTAGGTACCCAAACTTTGGATCCTTGAATGTTAGTATTTTTGGTACCTTTAGGTACCCACATTAACTCATAATGATCAATGTTATTTTTTATCCTACAATGAGTAGAGATATGACCATATTTCATGCAATATGTGCACAAAAACCTTTTCTTGTATATAGGAGCATGAGATTGATGATACCATTTTCTATCAACATGATGATAATTAGAGTAAGCATGATTAGATTTAATTCTATTCTTTTCAATTTCTAATCTCTCAATTTTAGACCTTAGTTGTTTGTTTTCAAAGTGTAGATCTCCTATCATTTCGTCTTTTTGAGCAAGAGAGGATTATAGTTGCTCAAACTTAGAGTCACAAAAAAACATGTAATTTTTTGAATGAAGAATATTCTTTTGCTAATATTTTAAATTCAAAATTTAATTCTTCTAAAGCTTCTTCTAGTTCACATTACAAATAAAGAGATTCACTTTCGATTTTGAATTGTACCTCGTCTTTTATGAGCCATGAAACAAATGTTTGGGTCATGAAGAGCAATCTTGGCGCCCTCATCATCACTATCCGAATCCCTTGGTTCAGATTTATCCCAATCGGTATACATAGCCTTCTTCTTCTTGTATTTTAAATACTTCTCCTTAAGATTGGGACAATCCTTAGCTAAGTGTCCCGGTTCATTGCATTCGAAGCACTTACCTATATGAGAATAAAATTTATTGTTAGATTGATTCTTAAAACTTTTATTCATTTTGATTACTTTAGATATCCTTCTAGAGAGGCGTGCCACTTCTTTAGAGACATCAACTTCACTATCCGAGGAGGATGAATCATTAATTGCTCCCTTGAGTGCAATAGACTTTGATTTTTAGGGTGGCTCCTCGGTTGCTTTTGGGGTTGCTTCTTCATTCTTCTTGATCTTCTTTTCTTGGACCTTGAACTTGCTAATAAGTCCATCAAGAGTGAGAGTTGAGAGGTCATGAGCTTCTTCGATGGCCGTGGCTTTAGGTTCCCAAGCCGGCGTCAAAGAGCAAAGAATCTTATAATTTATCTCTTGATTGTCCAAAATCTTGTCAAGACCATATAATTTATTTATGATGTTAGTGAACCAAGAAAACATAGAATCAATAGATTCATTTGGAAGCATTTTAAAAGTTCATAATCATGCATGAGTCCACTAATCTTGGACTCCTTAACTTGGAGGGTTTCTTCATGAGTGATGCATAACTTCTTCCAAATTTTATGTGTGGTTACACATGTAGAAACTCTCTTATATTTATTAGGGGTAAGACTACAAATTAGTGCATTCATGGCCTTAATATTAAGGTTAGCTAAGTTCCTCTCACCCTTGATCATTTCACTACTAGGCTTCTTGATATATTTGTTCTCCATAATATCTAGGATATCAAGGTTAATGCATTGTAAATAAATCATCATCCTAGCTTTCCAATAGGCGAAGTTGCTACTGGTGAAAATGGATGGCCTAGTGGTGGATTGTCCTTCTAACATATGCATATTCATTGATACCTCCATTTAAATCTTTTCTCTAAGGGGTGTAAGCCTAAAAATAGTAGAGACCTCGCTATGATACTGATTGAAAGGTCCTAGAGGGGGGGGGGAGGTGAATAGGGTTTAAGATTAATGAATATGCAATTACAATTTTATCCAACAAACCACAAACAAATATGAAGTGCACTAACAAAGAAATAGTTAGCCAATTGATGACACGCGGTATATTCACGAGGTTCGGTCCTCTCACCTACGTCCCCGCTTCACACTCTCAAGGAGAAATCCACTAACACATCCGGTTTGGAAGCCAGAACTTCTCTACACAACGATCTCCACCGAGATCTCACAACCACACAATAAATCTCCACAAGATCAAGCTCACAACAGTTACAAATAGAAGAAAAACTCTCTCTTACAGCAGCCCTATGGTAGTAGAAGAGATTGCAATTAAAGCTTGGGATGTGGAATTTGCACATGTGAAAACAGATTGAGAGAATTTAAAAATTGAAGCTCTTTTAAACATAAGAACACAAACTCAATCAATTTCTCTCTCAATCAATTTCTCTTGTAAAGTTAGTTCATAATTAAATGGGATAGTTGGGTATATATAGGCAATCCTTGGATGAAGCCAAAAACCCTGGAAAAAGACAAAAAAGACCAAATCCTAAAATTCTGAAAGCTGGCAGAAACTAGCCGTTACAGTACCGGTCGACCGCGAGAACTAGCCGTTACGGAAAAACTCTCTGGACTTTTCACAGTCGACCGCAGAACCAAGTCCGGTTGATTGCGAAAACCACCAAGCTCCCAGACTCTCTGGACTTTTCATGGTCGACCGCAGAACCAAGTCCGGTCGATCGCGAACTGACACAAAACATACACAGAGTTTTAAACAGGTTTTTGATTTTGGGAAATTATAAAAAATTATCAAACAACTTTCAAAAATTATAATACTCTGGAAAATGTTTTTAAAACAGAAAACAAACTCGTTTGACAAAAGATTTTACAAAAAGGTCCGTGTAAAAACTTATTGTTTAGAAAAGTTATCAAAATATGAGTTTTGAAAGTGTGTGTGTTATCCCAAGAGCTTCAAATGAAATCTATCAAACTATTTGCCTACATTAAGCACTAGAGAGAAATAAAAATGCAAATATCCCTCATATATAAGTACATAGTTTGAGTCTTGATATTTGCTTGATACGTGATGAAGCTTCTAATTTGATATTGTGCTCTTTGTTTGGGTGAAAAATTGATTTTTTTGATGAGTTCATTACAACTTTAGGCGTTTACAACAAACTCAAAGAAATAGTCTTTTTATAAGACTTTCAATAAAAACTACAACTTTCTTTCAAACTACACACAATAGTAGTTTATCTCCTATTACTTGCGTGATATCTTTGCTGGTGCCGGGGTTTATCCGTAGACCGTCTACGGATCGGATCCGATTGACAGAAGAATTAATTAGAGCTCCTACTTCACAAAGGAAGTATTCGCTGAAGTACTGATATCGACCAAGGGAAATAAGTACTCTTCTCGAGATTAAGGCCCAGCCTAATCTCAAGGAGAGGCGGGACGGGGCTTCAGATCCTTCGAAAGACTCCTTCTTTATGCCGAAGTTCGTCGGGATCTAGCTAGCCTCCTTTGAAATTTAGTGGCTCCTTGACTCTCTAATCCAGCAGCACTTCATCTTTTTGATAAAATTCTAGGTCTGCAGAATGGAGCCCCTAGGCTTATATTTATAGGTCATCAGATGCGGTTATTTGGATGAGAATGAGAGATTTGGCCTTATCTTCAGTCAATAATAGCCACTCACGTGTAGAGATGATATCAAGTTAGTTAGGAACCTCTGGAATAGATAAATCCCGTAAAAACTGCTTAAAAATAGTCGAAAATGCGTTTGAGGCTTGAGACTACACGACAGACCACAATGACCCACGTGGCGGCGGGTCATCAAGTGGTGACCCACGTTGACCACGGGTCACCTCTTGGTGACCCGCGTGTGCGAGGATCACCAAGTGGTGACCCGCACTCCCACACGGGTTCAGAGGCTTTTTGAGCTTTTGGTGTAAACCTACTTTCCCGGACTTGTACTTTCTACCGTTTTGCATATTTGGTTGTTTCATTGACTTGTACGCTTTGCTAACTTTCTTCATGCGCTCGTTAGCTTCTTTATAGCTCTTGAAGCTGACCGACAAGCATGACAGGAACTTGAAGCTGATCGACAAGTACGACAATCACTTGGAGCTGACCGATAAGCACGTCAGACACTTGGAGCTGACCGACAAGCGCGACAGTCACTTGGAGTTGACCGACAAGCGCGTTGGGCACTTGGAGCTAACCGACAAGCACGTTGGTCACTTAGATGATCCTTCTTGACTCAGATGATGACGTTCATCATCTTTTTTTGTCTCAAGCTACGTGCGGACACCTATAGTAATTTTAGACGCCTACAGATACCCCTCCAAAGTGTTTCAGCCTTATTCTTTTATAGTAGAGTCTAAAATTCTTTGGATGTGATAGGCCCCACCTTCAATCGGTGCAAAAGGACCTGTAACTAGCTTCAGTTCTCTACTTCTCCACTTTTTAGTCTATTCAGTATTTTGTCGAATAGCTAAAATTTTTCCGGTGCTGTGTTTATCGTCTAACCATTATCGAAGTCTCGAATTAAAACTAATGTATTGGTTTTTGAACTTAGCTCATGTCATTGAGTCGACCTTGGATTGATTACATTCATCAAGGATTCATATCCTTTGAACTAGGATTGATTCAAGTCTTGTTTCGGTGAAAACCGACCTTCATCACCACGCGTTGACCGACGTTGACTTAGGGCTACGCGTTGACTGATGTTGACCTAGGATTTCACGTTGACCGGTATTGACTTAGGGCTATACATTGACCAATGTTGACCTATGATTTTGCGTTGACCGACGTTGACTTAGGGCTACGCATTGACTGGTGTTGGCCTAAGATTTTGCGTTGACCGGTGTTAACTTTCATCGCAACGTGTTAACCGATGTTGACCTAGGGCTACGCGTTAACCGGTGTTGACCAGGATTTTGCGTTGATCGGCGTTGATTTTTATCACAACACATTGATCGGTGTTGACTTTCATTATAACGCGTTGACCGGCGTTAACAAATGGCATAACGCGTTGATCGGCGTTGACTTTTATCGCAACGTGTTGACCAGCGTCCATACAATTTATGCCCTTAAGACATTAGAACGAGGAGGATTGGTTTATACTCGTATACTCCTGGGAGTTTTGGGAATCAGTTTAGCCTCGTGTACCCGTCGAAGGTTATCGGGTTATCCTTAAGAATATTACACGTAATATTTTCCAGGAACTTCCCGTGAAGAGTGAGAAATAGTTTGGACTTGTATACTCATTGGAGCATGAAAGTGAGTCCCGAATATACCATAAGTAGGCAAAAATGGGCGAAAATGCTGTGAAGATACCCGGGAGTGTGAAAGTGGGTCCCGGGTATATCGAAAGGGTGAAAATATCTCAAAAATAGATTGTGGGCTAACTTTGTATGCGGGCCAACCTTTGGTGACCCGCATGAGTGCATGTCACTTAGTGTTGTCCCGCGTTCGAGCGGGATAGTCCTTGCTATCCTGCGCTCTAGCGGGTCAGCTCTCGTTGTCCCGCACAAGAGCGAGTCAGCGGAGAGTGACCCGTGCGAGGTGGTGATTAGGGGAGTCGTGGGGCGGCCCTTGAGGTTCTTTTGGCGGTTCGTGGTTCTAGCCAAGTATTCAAAACCCGAACCTCTTCCCTCTTTCAACCTCATAACTTCCTCTCCACTAAGAATTCTTCTTCTCTAAGAATCATCTTCCCCCAAGCTCTTTAAATTCCCCTCAACTCTTGATTTTGGTCTTCGTCTCAAGTTCTAGGGTTTCAGTAGGTTTGTGCTTTGATTTCAAGTTCATCCAAAGTTAGAATTAAACTCTACCATTGTGTTCTTCCCGATGAGGTTCATCAATCTCAGGTAAGGCTTTTACTTTCGTGTCCTCCTCCTCTAATTTTTGATTTTGATGTCTTGGGGGTAATGTCGAAACCCTAATTCTTGGATTTAGGGCTTTTTGAATAACATCTAACATTCTCTCTTGAATGTAACAGGAATTGAAGTCCCTTTGTTCTTTACAAAGTCTTGACCTTCTCCTTGATCGTGTCTTTGCCATTAGGTACGAACTGGACATGGTCGAGACCCTTAGATCTTGTTCATAACTATGTATATAGCTTGCAATTTGAGTCAATACTCATGCTTTGGATGATAGTCATGCTATGACTTTGTATGGATTTCTTGTGACTCCTTGACGGCTTAGGATTTGTAGATGATGGTTGAATAAGGATCATGTCATTGATGATTCTGACCCTTAGGCTTGTGCTTAGTTAAACATCAAATTTGGGTCTTCAGTTTCAGAATGTAATCAAAACTTCTGATGAGAATCAATCTTTAATTCAATTTCTTGGATCTGACCCGAGCCCTTGAGATGTTTGGTTGTGTATACACCCTCGGCTGAAAGATTTTTTTTGTTTGGTGTTGACGAAGATCGAGATTTAGTTCGATTCATAGTGTGAATCAGACTCTCTTTGTATGACCACCGAGCTTATTGTGGAATCCCTTGGTTTATGTTTGTATAATAATTAGCCTTCACTTGAAGCCTTCGAACGATTAATGATCATGCCCTTGTGTCGCTTCTGGTTCTTGGGCTCGTAGGGAGCATTACGCTTAAAATCTTGGTTGTGTGATCTTGACTTGATTTGTGAGCTCGTAAATCTGCATGTTGGCATGGTCGAGCCCCTTTGTTTGGCTTTGCAACCTTCAACCTGATTTTGAGAATTTCCTAGTTTCCTGTGATGATCCTTCAAGTGATAGCCAATATTTCACTTATGGTTTTAAATCTTCAGTCATGCACGAAAACTAATCTTGTATTCGGGTATGGCCAAGACCTAAGCCTGACTTTGCTTTTGTGCGTATTGCACCTTCTCGCTTGGTTTCGATTGATGGCCGAACCTATTCACTTGCTTGATTTGGACCGGACTTGAGATTCAACCTTTAGCCGTGAACTGAGATATCCGATGCTTTTTAACTTTGAATTGGCGACGTCTTATAGGTTTAATTGGAGTTTCAACCGGAAAATTCTATTTCATAGGATTTTGTCTAAAATTCACAATTTTCCATTTTATATCATGCACCTTGATTCGTGATATAATTGAATTGCCGGTCTTTGTTGCAGATTAGTCATGTCGACAAGGAGATCACACTTTCCGAGGAGCCGCTCAGCCACTCAGTCTCCTGAGAGGGAGCCTCTGTCTTTCACTGGTAAACTTTAATAATTTTCTGCTCATGAATTTAATATTTAACATATCATATTGCATATCGTATCCCTGCTTTATCCTCATTGGTGAAGCAATTGGGAAGAGTTGACACCCTCCTTTGTGGGGGATGACGCTTATCAGATATGTTTTGCTTGGTCAAAACGTGTTTTAATCAATTTTAGGGCGATTTCCTGTTGTATTATACTCCAGAGGACGGGTGGATTGTCGTGTCATTCACACGGCAATGTACATCGTGCTCCATGTGTATAACATAGTTTAAATCGTCTCGCCTAACTATCAAAAACTTTTTCTCTTTTGTTGTATTATATATCCACTTTGTCCTCCTTGGTGAGGTAATTGGGAAGAGTTGATACCCTCCTTTGTCAGGGTTGATGCTTATCAGATATGTTTTGCTTGGTCAAAACGTGTCTTAAGGTAATATGGGGTGATTTTTACCGTATCACGTTCCGTAAGATAGAGTACATCATTGCGCTATTTGCGTGACAATGTACGTTATCTTGTGCGTTTCATGATACAGTTAAAATCGTCTCACCAATTACAAGGTAATGACTCTATCTCACGAGTTGGTGAGAAGAATTCAACACCTTGTGTTGCCTTAATATTTCTTTATAATCACGTTTAATAAATACGCATTATTCATTTTAGTTGAATACCCTGTGACGACATTTTCTCCATTCGAGATAGATGGCCATAGGAGTAGTTATTACACTGCCTTCGACGATCCAACATCGATTCCACCCACTTCTTAGTTTGCTTCGGACCTCCCAGATAAACTCTCTCAATGGGTATGGGAAGGGGATTGTCGTACCATGTGCTAGCTAATTATTGACGCACTGTTCACGGATGATATAGTTCCTGTTCATCCTCTAAGGAAGAGGAATTATATGTTCGGTGACTCCGTGATAGATCCAACCGATATAACCCTCAGAGATGAGTGGTGGTTATATAGTGATGGCACAACTTGCTTATACCTCCCTCCATTCGCTCCTCATCGCTCACTGATAGAATTACAGAGGCAAGCGATGACGCAACAGATGTCGTGGACTCTGACAGAAGAGCACACCAACGTTCATTGTAGATACGTCACCAGTCGCTCACTCCCAGGCTCAAGTGGTAGAAACCATATCATAGGGTTACACCCCGGTGTGATGGGTTAGAGGACCCGCCTAAAGGGGAGTTATTTACAGTGGATCACGTAGTAAAGAATCACCTTGCTGTGCTAGGGCGAGAGTTACCTGTCGAGAATTATAGGTGTCATGGCTGGTCTCATTCTTCAGATAAATTATGATGGGGCAAAATAACATGTTATGTCCTCAACCGATGGGGTGCTGCATTGAAGGCGATGGGGTTATATGAAGCTATTCGTGCCACCCAATATAGATTACCTGTGAGCGTTATCCACTTCACTGGATTAATAGAGCTGTACAATTCGGATACCAACACTTTTCTAATTAGGAATGGATAGTTAGGACTACCTCTCCATGAGATGCAGAAGATTTCTAGATTACCGATGGGAGACCTACCATAGTAGGAGTATTTTCCCTCCAACCGGGAGTTACTTCACTTGAAAACCCACAAGCTTGCTTGGTATGACACATTATAGGAACTTACATGCCATTATCAGATAGCCCTAGCTGGAACCAGTCCAATTACGAGGAAGAAGTTTCCTCAAATAAGCCTGAAGCAATTCTCGGGTTATCTATTCAAGAATTTAGGAAAATTCGACGAGGCGATTTGCGAGTTGAAACCGCAAACTCCTTCGGAGATCAATAAACCGATTGAGAAGTGTGGTGCCTGATCCTAAACCATTGCGAGTGTCCAAGGTAGATTCCATACGTGGACTAAGTTTAAGACTTTCTTATGGTGCACTCAGAAGTCCATTCACCCTAAGACTTTGTTGGCTGGTTATATCGCACTTTGGTTGAAGAAGTGTGTGATGCCATACCAGACCTCTGACGCCTTGCCGATAGAGGTGTTATTCCCTGCTATTCTGCTTGCCAACGGGAACAACTTATCTCTTCTGCCAGCGATGGTCACCGACATTCATCGTGGGCTCCGTCAAGTGATCACAACTTTTACTCAAGAGGAGGGTGCTCTATCTAATAAGATCCCTATGGCGAAAGCAGATCTCCCTTACACCTATTTGATGGGGTAGCTAGTTCTTCATCGCCCCGATCTAATGTTAGCCCCAACTAATATGGATCTATCCACTCCTTTGCTACAATTACTCGAAGCATGCAAATGGAGAGCTCGGGACCTTTCAGAAGTTAGGAGGAGTTTGCATATCCACCAGGGTTAGGTGTTCAATCCATGCTTCCCTCAATTTACCAGTCGATATAGTGGATTACTAGCCAATGTGGAGGCATCAGGGACAAGTCGGACTTCTCTCGACGTAGGCCGCTTCAGATGGCTGATGAACATAATGCCATGCTATCTCATCTTCCGAGTGAAGGATCACTTCTACTTGGAGCCTTATCTACCATGTCGATTCGCTCGTCAACTTGGATACGACCAATTATTCATCGGGAATCTGAACCAATAGTTTCATACTCGTGGTGGATTGATAGACGGTGCTCGAGCCTGGCTGTGGAATGTGACGGGCTGTACCGACGCTAAGTTTAGTCTTCCGAATACTGAACGCTGCTTAGAGCTGACATATTTATATTGTAGATGGCTTATAGCAGCTAATGAGCCTATCCTTCTAAGGCCACTCACGGAGTTGATGGCAAAAGCTGCATTAGGAATTACTGATAGGATGGTCTGAGAAAATATACAGCAACGAAAGAGACGTGACAAGAAGCTTGTTGGTCCCTCAGGCAAAGGGAAGCAGAAAATGGAGGAAGTAGAAGAAAAGTCGTTCGCTTCCGATGAGGAGACCTCTGAAAAGGAATAAGTTGATGCTGGTGGAGGTATGGAAGTTGATAGCGATTTCGAGAAACATAAAACAGGTTTGTCTGAGTCTTTTTATAAAGAGCTATGGGATCTATCGATTGCTGATCAGGCTCACCGACTTAATGATTGAAAGAAGTACAAAATTTTGCCCACTTATAATAGAATGATGGTTGAACTTTCAGATGTAGGTTCTGAGGAAGAAGAGGGGAGAAGTAGCCTTGTTACTCGTGCTCGATCTCAGACCGTAACTCAAACTAGATTACAAATCGATCCGCGTGCTATATCAACACAGGATAGACCTATGGATCTTGAAGAGGCTCAACCTGTCAAATGAATGAAAATGATTTTCAAGTGACGCGTTAAACCCCAGGCTTCTCCAACAGGAGTGGCTAGCGATGTGCCCATTGGTGGAGAAGGTAATGTTTCAACCGTTGTTATCTTTCAATCTTTTCATCTACTAAATCTTTAGACTCAACCACTTTTATATTTTTAGGGGGTCATGAAGAAGATGAAATAACATATAACCCTCCTTCTCTCGACTTAGACTTTTTTAGAGGATCCAGATTCTTGCCACAAATGGGTGAGGCTATGGTTAAGGATCCGGCGGGTGCCGAAACAGGTGTGGCCATTGAAACCGATGAAGATGTCGTTGTAGAACCTGGTTTGTCCACGATGGTTGCTAGCCCAGGTACATCTATTACCGGTAGTACCCCTTTCAGATGGCAATATCAGGCATTAAACGACTCAGAGTCCATACCTCCCCTAATTGTTTACATGCTTTTGGCTCCTTTAGAAAAGTTACAGGAGGCGAGTGCCGATGCTGGGATTGTAGAGCCTACCATTGCCACTGAAGGTAAGTTTAATCCACGTTCATTGTTAATTTTTAACTTCTCTTTTCATGTCTTAACACTTAGATTTTTCTGCAGATCTTTCAATGAAAGGCCTAAGTGACAAAGAAACTTTTCACAATGTAGCCCTTGCAGAGTCGGACGTATCTTTATTTGATCCGGTACAAGACCCTTTAGGATCCAGTGATAGGCTATTCGACGACACGTTGTCAGAATAAGCTCATCGCGAGGCTAACAAACCAATCATCAAGGCTGGTTCATCTGCTGATATAAATTCTATCTCTTTGCAAAGGTTATTCACTTATCGGTTTTACTTAACCGTAGGTGAGTTTTACTTGTAGGACCAGTCATTGAGACTAATGTAGCTACTATTGTTGGGATATCTGATGATTCTAAGGGTCTTTATTTCTTGCTGTTGGCAGGAACTATCATAGAAGCTCAGTCGTCAGTTGCTCAAACTCAGCTCACAATCCCAACGACTGAGATGACTGTTGCAGCTATGGGGACTAGCCCTGTTGAGCAAGCCATGAGACAAACTAATGAGGTTGGTACGTCAACGGCTGCGACATCGGCAACAACCTTAATAGTTCGTGAGGCCGTGCAGGTGGAACCGGCTGCGGGGCATCAACATAAGGAAACATCAACTCAACTTTGGTAAATTTTTACGCCGATACTGATTTAAAACTTTGGCTAAGATTTCAAAGATATTTTTATTCTCTTTTCCTTGTGGGGCCGTCTTCTCAGCTCAATGATATAGTCAAGGCTCTGCTATCAGATGATGACCCGGATAAAGTCCTTCTTCTTTTGGAAACTACTTCCTTCTTCTCGTTCGTGAATGGTATGATTGACAAGCTTATCAACAAAGGACTTTCTCCTGGTCTTTTCAAACCATATCTTGATAACCAAGTGGCCTTTATAAGAAATCAAGGACATTCGGATCTGGCATATGCTATTAGCGTAGACTTAGACCATCTCGAGCGTGAGTTTCAAAGGTTGAAGGAATTTCAAGCTACTGGTGCTCCTTCATATGTGGCCGCTCAGATGGAGATCAAGCTACAGGCATGGCGTGAAGCTCAAGCCTCTGCCAATTCTAAGATTCAAGAACAAGAGGGCCGTGTTCATCAGACGAAGGCCATTTTTATTGATAAATTAGCAGCCCTTCGTGACATTGACTCTTCTATTGTATCAGGTGTCACCACGGTAGAGTGACTTGAATTGGAACTTAAGGCGGCCAAGGATGCTCAGACAGTTTTGGAAATGACAAAGGCCCATGCGGAGGGCGATGTAGATATAGTGTCCAAGAAACTAGAACTTTCCAAAGAGAACTTAGCTTTGATGAAGGCAGAGGTTGTGCGAATATTGGCTGCTGATGAGGACTCCATGAAGACCACACTGCAGAGTGAACTTGAGCAAGCTGTATGTAGGAAAATTGCAATAAAGAAGATAAAAGAAAATTTGAATTGATTCCTTTGATCTCGATTACAACTTGATTACAAAAGAGGGGAGAACGAAATTAGTTCTTCCCCTTTGTTTAAAACTGGGTTCTTCTTAGTAGCGATGGAGTGCCTCCTTCGATTGCTTGCGTCGAATTTGCTCTCCGTTGACGATCCGACCGTACTATTATCTCGTGGGAACGATGAACTTCTGTAGGAAGTTTTATACGTAACTCTTTAATGAGTTTAAGAACTCTGAACGAGTTAAAACTCTGTAGATAGAGTTGTTAGAACCGAAAATTCGGTTGATGATCAAGCTTTTGTCTGTTGTCAAAGAATCCTCTCGGATCTGATCTCCTGAGATTGATTCAAAAATCTTATCTCCAAGGATTTCACTGCTGCTGTTGAAACCTGAGTGGTTGAGATCTTCAATCGCCTCCAAACCCGTGCGGTTTAGATACTGAGAATCCAATCTGCTCCAATCCAACCAGTCAGCCCTTAACTCAGTTGAGTTTGTTGAGCTTTTATAGGGGGATAAGGGGTTGTAACTGACCCTTATATCCGCTCCTACGTGGGCGAAAATCCCTCAGAACGTGGGATAAACGGTTCTGGAACCGTTCGACTTGTGTTTGAACAAGTCAAACGCCTAATCTGGCGTTCAGAACCCAACTTCGTGTCTTAGGATTGAGACGCGAGGTTGGGTATTAGCTGAACATTGATGAACGCGAGGGTCGCTCGCGTTTTGGCTTGTTGCCTACTTGGTGACGCGGGGGTCGGTGTTAGTTGAACCCTTATGAACGCGAGGGTCACTCACGTTGAGTTGTGACTTGGAAACGCGGGGGTCGCCTGCACTTCCATATTTGTGACGCGAAGATGACTTCCGCGTTCTAGAAGGAGTTTGTTGACTTGTAACTTCTTCTGTAAGGTGTTGCAAAGACCGTTGTTCTGTAATCCTCGCTTTAACTGTTGTGGAGTGTGAAAGTCGTCAAATTGTAACCTTCACTGTAGTTTGTGAAGACTGCTGAATAGAATTTCCATCAGTTGTCGGAAGTGTCATCGAATTGTAACTCTTCTCGATCTACGTGAAAAGGCCTCCATTCGCAGTTTCTTCGTTTATCGACCCGAAAACTATTTGATTGTAGCTTTCGTTGTAGGAGCTTAGACGGGAATCAACATCCATGGTGTCTTTTAGACGAATATTTGCCTACAACTCTCTACCAAGCAACTCACTAACTAAGTCCAACCTTTTATTTCTCAAATCATTACACTGCTCATCAGCATCTCTATTAGTCATGCTGTTGTCGCAGCCATCAAGATCAATCATCTCAGAAATGAGGTTGTGTTTGCGGTGATTTGAAAGTCATTTGATGATGACCTCCATCGTAGGGGCTTGTTTTAATCAGCTATCCATTGTAATTTTTAGACAGCCTACACAAGCTTATACTGTAGAATTATCTAAGTTAGAGCAACAAGTTCTTAGCTATAAGCTTTATGTAGATTGATTGTAACTCTTGTATCTACAAACTTAATTTTCATTAAAAGAAGATATTTCCATTTCATTTATTATGTCTCTTTTATTATGATGTCTCATTCTGTTTGAAATATTCAACGGGTTTGATGAGCCTTTACTGACTACCGTTTGAGTCGGGCTAGTATGTGAATTGTTTAGGTCCGTTCCAGATGTGACGTTGTGCTAAAAGAATTAACTCTTTTAGTACTATGATATTGAATATATAGGCTTTATATTTCTTACGGGAATAGACTACCCGACAATACGTGTTAAGCATTGACCTATCCCTACTTAGGCTTCGGAATAAAATTCTCCAGACTTGTATTCTGGTGTCTTTTTCACTCGATGAAAGACTAAACTGACAACATGTGTTAGACGTAGACTTAGGATTTTTAGCAAGTCCTCAGCCATTAACGGATTTGACGTGCCTTTACAGATTACCGTTTGAATCGGGCTTGCACATAGATTGTTTAAGCCTGTTCTGCATATTACGTTATGCTAAGAGAGTTAACCCTCTTAGTGCTACGATATTGAATATCTAGACTTTTTCATTTATACAGGAATACGCTACCCGGTAGCACGTGTTAAGCGCTAACTTATCCCTGTTTACGTTTCGAGATAAAATTCTCCAGACTTGTATTCTAGTGTCTTTTTCATTCGGTGAAAGACTAAACCGGCAACGTGTGTTAGACGTAGACTTATCTCTAGTTAGGGATCGAGATAAAATCCCTCGTGAATGAAGTGCACGGATTTGAAGTCAAGAATTATGTCTTTTCTTAGGGTAAAGATAAACCCAATGCTGGAGAGCAAGAATTTTATATTTGTCCCCAGGTCTTGTTTAAAGTGAAGATGAACCCAAAATAGGAGAGAAAGAATTTTATATTCTGTCTTCCAAAACTGAATAGGAAGAATTTTATATTCTATCTTCAGTTACAAAGGAAACTCAAAGTGGGATCTTCACCCCAAGAATCCGGAAAGGTAAAACTAGGAGTGAGATCTCCACTCCGAGAATCGGGAAGATTCAAGCAACCCTAGCTATAGGATTGGTTTCTTAATCTAAAAAAAGAGTTCCTCATTTATTGAGGTGAAATTCTGATTTTGGCCCTAACTTTTATAGATTTGACCAAATAGGAAAAGGTGAAAGTCTTTCGTTTATCGAAAGGGGCATTCTGATCTTGGTCCTAACTATCTACATGTTTGACCAAGTGGGGTTGGAGGCCATCCTAACTTTTATAGGTTTGATTTCCTAATTTGAAAGTGGATCTCTCATTTATGGAAGAAATCAAGAGGGGATTCTGTCCTTAGCCTAACTTTTATAGGTTTGACCAGGCAAGCAGTAGGAGTGGAGTACAAATAGCAGTAATACTAACTCGTATTAGTCACTCGATGGGGGATCTCGGTGTTAGGTGATCAGGACTTAACACACTAAGTTTGAAAATTGCCAAAGATTGGCGGATAGGATTTTTTTAAATGTCATGTTAGTATATTAACAAAGTGTTAAGTGTACAAACACGACAAGAGTTTGAATGGAGTTAACTGATACAAATTTTGGTGGACCCACCGTCAATTGATTTGATCAGTGGGGGATTTTGTGATGGAAGATTATGAATTGTCAAACACCAGTGAGGGTTTTGTGAGGAAAGATTGACCTATCTAAGTGGTTGAATCTTGTCTCTACAAAAGTATTCATGAGGGTTGGTACATTCGATCTCGACAATAAGATACGTTCTAACCTTGAAGACATTCAGAATTCAAGTGGAGATTTCTAATTTATCACTTTTGTACTAACTGGGTTATCTCTAAGAATACCACACATAGTATTCTTCCGGGAACTTTCCGATACATTAGTTATCCTGAATGTACTAAGGGTAGTACTTTTTTAGGAACTTTCCGTTTATCGGCATCATAAGTCAGGCGCCTTCTTTGTTAATAAGGTGATATGTGCTGTTTGAATAGACTATCTCTACCATAAATGGTCCTTTCCATTTGGGTTCAAAGTTGCCTTTCTTTTTGGAATTAAGGATCATTGGTCGTTAGACGGCTAAGACCAAGTTCGCTTTCTTAAAACTCTGTTGTCAAACCTTTTTATCAAAAACTCAGGAAATTCTGGCCTGGTAGAACTTAATGTGTTGTTGGGCTTCTAAGCACTTTTCATCGAGCTTCTCGAGTTCTTCGAGATGTTTCTGATATTGTTCTTCGGTCGTCATCTCTGTTGCGGGAGAGATCCGAAGAGATGAAATTTGGATTCTCAATGGAAGAACCGCTTCACACCATACACCAGAGAATAAGGGGTCGCTCTAGTAGGTGTGCAAACTGTGATGTGATAGGCCCATAGAGCTTCGCCGAGTTTATCGTCCCAATCTTATTTATTAGCCTTCACAAGTTTCGATAAAAGTTTTATGATAGTCTTGTTAAAGGCTTTAGCCAATCCATTTGTTCTGGGATTGTAAACTGTCGACGAGACATCTTGAATTTTAAACTTTTTCACAAAACTTGATGAAGGCATTGCTAACAAACTAAGGACCGTTGTCATGTATGATTTCCTTAGGACACCATACCGGTAGATAATATGGCGCTTGATGAATGCCACGACATTACTTGTCTTAACTTCTCTGAGCAAAATTGCTTTAGCCCATTTGGAGAAGTAATCGGTAATTGCTAGAATGAATCAGTCGCCTTTGATCAACGGGGGAAAAATAGGACCAATAATATCCATTCCCCAAGTTTTGAAAGGCCGTGACGTAGCCGAAGGATGCAGATGCTCCGAGGGTTGGTGCATATAATTTATATGTACTTGACACGCATGACACTTTCGAGCATACGCGACTACGTCTTTGATCATGGTGGGCCAGAAATATCCTATCCTTCTGATGCGGTCATAAAGTTTGGGGCTAGGTTGGTGTGCACCACAAACTCTCTTTAAGGACTTCTTCTGCTTCTTTAGCTGATAGGCAACGGAGTAGCAAACCATCGTACCCTTGCCGATATAATGTTTGACTCTCCGTGTTATAGTAGAACATTGGCACTCTTCGTCGAATGATTCTCTTTCCTTCACATCTTCTAGTCAAATACCATGCAGGATATAATCTATGATAGGAAAATGTCAATCTCGAGGTTCAAAGCCAATTTGGGCTGAATGCACCTCTTTAATATCCCCTTCTTCGTTGTTCATATCATAGATTGGTACGAAGAGTTGGTGAGTTCTTACTGTGACGAACTGTTCTATTTCGGGGGGTTGTACCAGAGATACTGCTAACATTGCCAGTGTATCTGCATATGCATTCTGAAGATGTGGAATGTATTCAATAAAGAATCCTTTAAATGATTTTGCCATCTCGATGGCCACCTTATAGTATGGTATTAAATCCTGACTTTTGACCTCATACTCTCCTTGAGCTTGTTTAACTATCAGTTAAGAATCACCGAATGCTTCGAGATACTCAACCCCCAGCTCTTTAAAGAAGCTGAGTCTGATAAGCAGCGGCTACGTTGTTTGAACACGGCTCGGTCAGTGAGTAGGCTCAAGGCATCACATGTTTTCCCGAGGAGAGTACAAAGTCAATAATCAAGACCTGATACTGTACCACAAAGCATCCATCGAGATGGTAGGTTCGTTCAAAGAATTCTTCATCAAATACATTCCGCGTCTTCAGAACACGTACGCAGATGCACTGGTGGCATTGACGGTATCTCTAGCTCAACCTCCCGACACAGAACAATGGGTCACTATGAGAACTCACCAACTCTTCGTACCAGACTACTCCTTGGACATCAAGGAGGTGCATTCGACAAAATTTGAACTCAAGCCTCGAGATTGGCGATTTCCCATTATCAACTATATCGTGCACGGTATTTTTCCAGAAGACATAAAAGAAAGAGATTCGGTCCGACGAAGAGCACCAAGATTCTATTATAACACGGTGACCTAAATGTTGATTCGTCGGGCATACGATGGTTTGCTAGTCCAATGCCTCTCGACCAAAGAGGCGGAAGAGGCTCTCAAAGAAGCACACGACAGAACATGTGGTGCACATCAACCCGGTCCCAAGCTCTATGATCGACTCAGAAGAATGGGGTATTATTGACCAACCATGGTCAAAGATGTAGTTGACTACGTCCGAAGGTGTCACGCGTGTCAAATACACATGAATTATATGCACTAACCTCTAGAGCACCTGCACCCTTCAGCCACTTCGTAGCCATTCGAGACATGGTGAATGGACATTGTTGGTCCTATTTTTGCACCGTCAGTCAAAGGTGATCATTTTATTTTAGCAATCATCGATTATTTCTCAAAGTAGGCCGAAGTAGTTCCACTTAAAGAAGTAAAGACAAGTGACGTCGTCAAGTTCATCAAACACCACATCATCTACCGATACGGAGTTCCAAGATGAATCATACACGACAATGGCCCTCAATTTATTAGTAATGCATTCATCAAATATTGCGGAAAGTTTGGAATTTAAGATGTCTCATCAACGACATACAATCCCACGGCGAATGAATTAGCTAAAGTTTTCAACAAGACAATCATAAAGATTTATCAAAACTCCTAAGGACCAACAAGCGAGATTAGGATGACAAACTCGGCGAATCTCTTTGGGCCTATCACACTATAGTCCGCACGCCTATTGAAGCGACTCCATACTCTCTGGTGTATGGATGTGAAGCTGTTCTTCCCTTGGAGATTTAAATTTCGTCCCTTCGCATTACTCTCACAACAGGGATGACAATGGAGGAACAATGTTAGAAACGTCTTAAAGAACTCGAGATGTTAGATGAAAAGTGTTTGGAAGCTCAGCAACAAATTGAGTTCTACCAAGCTAGGATTTCTCGGGCCAGGGATAAAAAAGTCTAACAATGAAGCTTCAAGGAAGGAGACTTGGTTCTCATCGTGCGGTGACTAATGATACTTAACTCCAAGAAGAAAGGTAAATTCCAACCCAAATGGGAAGGACCATTTGTGATAGAGACAGTCTACTCAAATAGTGCATATCACTTAATCACCCAAGATGGTGGCAAGCTCATGATGCTAATAAATAGGAAGTTCCTAAAAAATATTATCCTTAGTACACTCATGATAACTTATTTAACGAGAAGTTCCTGGAGAATACTGTACAGGGTATTTTTAAGGATAACGCGAGATCAGCTGATTGTTCAAGATGAAGACCAATCTTCTGAATAATTCATCCTTAATCATAAATAAGAAGTGATTAATAACCTTCCATTGTGTCTATTCAATCATTTCCAAGATAATTAAAACCTTCCCGCTGTGACTTTCCGAGCACTCTTTCGTTAAGATGATATTTAATGACCTAATTTGATCAATCTTCCCTCATAAAACTCCCACGATGTAATTATGGAGTACTTGATGATTCACGGTCCTCTACCACAAAGTCCCTCACTGATCAAATCAATTGATGGTGGGTCCACCAAAATTCTTTAGGCTGAGTCCATTCAATTTCCTACTGTGTTTGTGCACTTAACACTCCTAATGTTAAAGTCCCAACATGGTACTCAAAAGTTCGAGTTGTCGATCCATGGAAAATTAGCAAACCCCTTTCATGTTAAGTCCATGTCACTTGACGTTAAAAACCCCACCGAGTGGTTTATACAAATTAACATTCCCACTGTTATTTGTACCACACTCCCACTGTTTCTTGATCAAGCCTTCCTATAGTTAGGACCAAAACCAAAATTCCCTCTCGAATCCTTCAATGAACGAGAGGTCTACTTTCAAATCGGACTTCCCTTTCGGTAAACAAAAGGTCTCCACCCAAGTTAAATAATTAAACCTATAAAAGTTAGGGTCGTCTCAATAACCCCTACCTGGTCAAACCATCAAACGGTTAGGACCACAATCGGAATTCCTTTTCGATAAACAAAAGGCTTCCACCTTTTCCCCTTCGGTCAAACTTGTAAAAGTTAGGGCTTAAGTCAGAATTTCTTCTCGATAAATGAGAAATTTTAATTTTAGATAAGATAACCAATCTTATAAAAGTGAGGGTTATCTGAATCTTTTCGATTCTCAGAGTAGAGATTCTACTCTTAGTTTCACCTTCCAGATTCTTAAAGTGAAGATCCCACTTTGAGTTTCTTCTGCAGCTGGAGATAGAATATAAATTTTTTTCTCTCTAGTATCGGGTTTGTCTTTACCCTAAAAACAAGGCCCGAAGATAGAATATAAAATTCTTCCTCTTCGGTATAAGGTTCGTCTTTGCCCCAAGAGAAGATATAATCTTTCAACAACATCATAATCCATGCCTCATACGCATGGGGGACAATATCTCGATCTCTATATAGAAATAAGTCTGCAACTAAAACATGCTGTCGGATGGCCCATTTCCGCGAAAATAACCAAGTCTACGTATTCGATATTGCAGCACTAAGTCTAATAGAATTCATTCTTTTAGCCAAATTCAAACGGTGATCGATAGAGGCACATTAAACTCGTTGATGGTTGAGGGTTTACCAAAAATCCTATAAGTATTATGGTTAATTATTCCAAACAGAATGAGAAACCATAATAAAAAAATACAATGAGCAAAGAAATGTTTTTCATTAATAAGATCGAGTTTGTAGATACAAGAAGTGCAATCAGTCTACATGAAACTTATGGCTAAGAACTTATTGTTCTAATTTAGACAACTCTGCTGTATAAGCTTGCTCATGCTCATACTGCAATTTAACCTTGAAGGATTCCTCGCTGGCGGATAATGTTTTCGCAGCCTCTTCCTCCACCATGGCTAGCTTCTGTTCTGAGAGTTCCAGCTTTTTGGATATCACAACTCAAGCACGCTCATCATCAGGATTTGCTAATTCCAAGATGGCCCGAGCCTCCTCCTCTGCCTGAAGCTCATGCCTGAGCCTCGCTATCTTGGCGTCACTTAATGCAAGAGAGGAATCGTGATCGTGCAAAGTTGCTAATTTCTCAGTGAGGGCTATCCTCATCCAATCTACCCGATCTCGTTGCGTTTGAACCTCGAGCCCAGTAGATGCTCGGGCCTCGCACCACATTTGCAATCGGGACTCCATCTGAATGGCTATGTAAGCAGGAGCACCTGTAGCTTGAAACCCCTGTAGCTTTTAGAATTTGTTTTCTAGCCGGTCCAAGTCATCAGCAATAGCCTTCGCTAAATCTGGCGAGCCTGCATTCTTTATTGAGACCATTTTGAGCTCGAGAAACGGCCTGAATTCATCAAAAAAAACCTCTTCTGGAGAAGTTTGTCGACCATCATGCTCACGAAAGAAAAGAAGTGGCTGACTTCCATAAAAAGAATAGTTTGATCCGGGTCGTTATCCGATAGCAGCACCTTGACAAGATCGTGAAGCTGAGATGAGAGCCCTACGAGGAAGAGAAGATATAAATATTCTAAAATACTTCTATGTCAAATAACAAGATGGAACTTACCAACACCTGCAGAGTTTTCTTTACCTGAACGCCCGGCACTCGGTTTTGCCTGCCTAACTTCATGAGCCGGTGGAAGTACTATAGTTGTAACAACCATTGATGCACCAACTTCTTCAGTTGATCTCACGGCTTGTTTAGTAAAGCTCACACCCGTGGTTGCGGCGATCGCTACAGTAGACGGTTCTGAAGGAATGAGGAGTTGTGTCTCAGAAGCCGATGACCGAGCCTCGATAATAATCCCTACAAACAGTAAGAAATCGAGACCCTTAGGTTCATCAGACTTTTCGATAAGAGTAGTCGTATTAGTCTCAATGACTGGTCCTATGATTGGAACTCCCTATGATTAACTGAAAACTGACAAATAAATGATTGCAACACAGGAATAAAACTCATATTGTAGGTGAACCAGCTGTACTAATTAGCTCAGCGGCCTCATGTTGGGCTTGTTCTGACAATATATCATCGAATAGACTATTGTCAGAGTCCAGAGGGGCTGGTGTCGGATCAAATGAGGGTGCACTCGACTCTCCGAGGGCCGCATCATGAAAAGTTTCTTTATTGTCCGAACCCTCCATCGAAATATCTGTAGGAAAATCTAAATGTTAGGACACAAAGAGGAAAAGTTGAGAATTGGCTAAATTTGAGTTTTAAACTTACCTCCGGCAGCGACAGTAGGCTCCGTGATCCCAATACCTGCATTCGCTTCTTGTAATTTTTTTAAAAGAGCCAGAAGCATGAAAATAATTAGGGAAGGTACGGATTTTGAATCGTTCAATTCCCAAAACTGTCATTTAAAAGGTGTATTACTAGTGTTAAATATACCTGAACTCTCAACCCTTTCAGTTGTGCTAGGTCCTACACTGACACCTTCGCCGGTTCCAATGGCTGCACCTGTTTTAACATCTACAGGCTCCTCGACCATGGCCTCATCCATCTTTTGTGTGAAGCCAGGTCCTTCGAAATAATCAAAGCTGGGAGAAAAAGGGTCGTATGCCACTTTAACTTCTTCATGGCCCCCTAAAATACAAAATTTTCTAAGTCTAAGGTTCAACATTCAAGAGAACAGAAGACCGTGTGAAAATAAAGTATTACCTTCTCCACCTGTAAGCACATTATTGGCTGGCCCCATCTCAAAAGTCAGAGTCTCAACCCGTCACTTGTAAGCTAATTTCTTTCATTTAATGGGATGAACCTCTTCAGGATCTATGAGTCTCTCTTGATTGGATTTAGAGCGTAACTCCACCTCCAAAGAAAATTGAGTGGTGGGTCAGGATCTTGTCCGACGTATAAGGTGAGGGTCTTCTTCTTTCTCCTCCTCAGAAGCCACACCTGGAAGTTCAACTAACATCTTGTTAGGATAAGTGAATAAAACTTACATCCTCGGCTTCTTCGTAGCTGACGAAGGCTTAGGCAAGTTAGATCGGCAGGCTCGATCAGCTATCGCTAACTCAAATAATTCTAAGGAGAGAGAATCTGACAGACCTGTTCCCAGCTCCTCTTTGTCGCTGCTGGCTCTTGTGCCTTCGCCACCGACAATATTTTTTTTGAGGCTTCTTCCCCAAAAGAAAAGAGGTCTTCCCCTTGCTTCCTCTTAACGGAAGAACCGGCGGGCTCTTTTCCTCTTCTCTTTTGGTATTCGGCCTCATAAACCATTCGGGTAGCAATCCAAGCTACTTCCTTAGCCACAAACTCTACAATCAGCCTCACCAGGACGGATTCGGTAGCCGCCAGTAACCATCAGCAGCATAAGAATGTTAGTTCCAACCGGCGTTCAGCACTTGGAAGACTAAACCTAGCACCATTACAACCCGTGATGCTCCATAACCACGCCTGATCACCGTCTACTAATCCACCACGAGTTCAAAGTTGTCGATTCGGGTTCCCAATGTATATCTGATCATACCCGAGCTGATGTGCGAACCAACATGGCAGATACAGATCCATGTAGCAATGGTTTCTCACCCGAAAAATTAGATAGTCGAGTCTGATGTTTATTAGCCAATCAAAGCAACCGACATCAAGGCAAGTTTGACTCATCCTAGGCCTTTCCACATCAATCAACGAATCGCCATATTAGCCTAAAAATCACCGAAAGCATGTGGAGAAAACCCAGCATTTATGATTCTACAACTGCCTCTTAATTTCTGGGAATTCCCATCCCTTCCACCTACAATTTTCTATCAACTATACTAGGGGAATAGATTGGTCCACAGTGTTCGATGTTGACATCATGTCAGAGTGATGGAGGACAAACCACACTGTCAGATATGTATAGGGGAGCTCAACCTTAGCAAGAGAAATCTGAGCCGATGGTTTGTCTTCTCCCTGTATGAAGACACTAACTATTTGATAAAACCCACAGTGAACATCAGCAATCATCACCGGGAGAAGGGAAAGATTCTTTCGGTGGGCGAGCTGAACAACTGGGTAAAGTACCTCCATGGGTAGAGCATCCGTAGACTGATATGGTACCACGCACTTCTTTAACCAAATGGCGAGATAACCCGCTAACAAAGTCATCGGCTGAATGGGCTTTACCGCCTGTCATAGAAAGATTTGGAACTTAGTTCTTGTAGGGAAATCGTTCTCAATACCAGTGGTAGTGTAAGATTGGGTGCTAGATTTCTTGATCAGCTCATTAACCTCTGATGGTGTTAGCGGCGCCAACTCATAAATCGCTTCGCCGGAGTTGCTATTCAAATTCTTGAATAAATAATCTGTGAATCTCTTTAAGCTTATTTGTGGCCGCGGCTTCTTTGATAACGGGTCAGTGCCTACCAGAGCTATTTGGTAATGACAGGTGAGATCCCACAAGGTGTTATAGCAATTGGGCATGCGCAACCTTAACCGATGCAACTCTAGATTTGAGGGAAAATTCTCCTGATATACCATATTCCCCATCGGCAAGCCAAAAACTTTGTGCATCTCATGGAGAGCCAACCCTAATTCCCCGTGCTTCGTCAGAAAAGTATTTGTATTTGGGTCATAAAGCTCTAGCAACACAAGAAAATAAGGGATGTTGATCGGCAACCCGTACATGATTGTGTGAATAGCTGCATATAAACCGCTGGCCTTCAGCTCCTCACTCCATCGATTGAGAACATAGCTGGTCAAATGAGTCCACCAAAGCTTGTCTGAGGTGTGAACCTAGCCATAGCACCTTTGACCCGTCGCAAACATTTCCTGCCCTAATCTCTCGAGACGATTCTTCAAGGTATTAGCAACAATAAACATTTCACCTCGCGGTGGGTCATTTAATCCTAACACACTAGGATGCAATCTGGTGATGCAATTTCTATCACTTGAGCCGAGAATGGCCTGGTGGGTGATGTATCTGCAATGGATGCGATTATGTTCCTCCGTCAAGTTCCACGACATCTCCTGTATGACAGCTTGGCACTGCAATTCAGTCAGTGAGCAATACTGAGAAATTAAAGGAAGATATAGAAAGCCCCCATCATCTTGGTGCAACCATTACTCAGCTCTGAGAGATACGGCGATCGGGTCATCATCTTGGTGCAACCATTACTCGGCTCTGAGAGATACGGTGGTCGGGTCTTCAACAGAATTGTCGAATAGATAGTCTGGTTTTCTTAAAGGATGAGTAGAGCTAGAATACTTGACCAGAGGTGCGTCGGTGATCAGCTGTCATAGGATACAGTGATATCCCTTCCAAACTAGCTGAGGAAGTTCTTCAAGCCCACTCGGAGTGAATTAGGGAACAACAGGGATAGGCATAGGATCATCAGTAGAGGCATAAGCCTCACTACAGCGACCTTCCACCGCACTGGAGTTGAACACCTTTGGAGGGAATTCGACTAAAACAAGTAATGCGTATTTATTAAACACAGTTACAAGAATGTCCCTTTTAAGGTAATACAGGTGTTGAACTCATCTCACGGATCTGTGAGATAGAGTCACAGCCCTGTAATTGGCGAGATGATTTTAACTATATCACGTACATGCAGGACAAGGTACATTATCATATAAACAACATGACAATATACCCCGTCCTACGTAACGCGATACAGTATGAAATCACCCCTTATTGCCTTAAGACGCATCTTGACCAAGCATCTTTTAAAGCATCCACCCTCACAAAGGAGGATGTCAGCTCTTCCTAATTGCCTCATCAAGGAGAACAAAGCGAGGATACAGTATTCGATATATATTAACATTGAATTCACAAAAGAAAGAGCGATAAAAATGTACTTGTGCAAGCAAAAGGCTTCGGCTCAGGTGACTGAGTAGCTTGGTGACCCCTTGGGACACGCGACCTCTTCGGCGACATGGCTAATCTGCAAAGAAAATCAGTGGTTCCGTTGTGTTGAGAAGTGAGAAGCACCAGTCCAATACAAAAAGGGAAATTACGATTTTTGAATAAAATTTTATAAAAATAGGATTTTCTGGTTAAAAATCCAATTAAACCTACATCATATCCCTATTTCAAGTTAGAGCAGGGGAAATCAAATATGCTAAACCGAAGGCAATAAGCTCGATTTTTGTACAAAGCCAAGCGAATGGACGTGTCTCTCAACTAAAACTCATGGACATAATTTGGATTCTCAACTGAGTGTACACAAACAAACGGTTCAAGATTTCACCATCGACAAAGGTTTGAAATTAAGAAGTGTGGTCCAATCTACATGCGCAACCAAACTTAGTGATCATACACAAAAAAGGAAATCACCACCAAGACATGGGCAAAATGTTTCGGCTATCCCATAAGTTCACGAGGTCATCCAAGATTGAAGCATGAGTATCAACTCAAATTTCAAGCTATATACATGGTTATGGACAAGAGCTAGGGGTCTCGACCGTGCACGGGTTCTAGAATTAAAGCGCCAACAAATTTAAAGATTGAAGCTTCAAGTTTTCCCCTCAGATCAAAACAAAAAAATTTGTTTCACATCTCAAAACATGTCCAAATAATCAACAGAACCAAAGCTTTAGTCATGACCTCGATGCCTAAATCAAATTCTAACAACCCAGGATGTTCGACTATGAACAAACGATCAAGTGAATGATTCAGATATGAGTTTTTACCTAAAATTAAGGAAGCAGTCAAGGGGAGAGCTCGAAAATCTTTGAGTACCAAACAGAGGATGGTTCCTATTGGATAAAAAATTTAACCAACAAATCAAATTAGGGTTTCGGCCCTAACCCCAAACCCCCAAAATCGAAGATAAAGAAGCAGGGAAGTAGGTCAAAATTGAAGCCATGTAGGAGTGAAGTTCTTAACTGAGTTCGAAGAAGGATCAAGGAGAAAGAAGCTTTGCCAAGCGAACCCACAAGTACTTAAGCCCAAATCGAAATCAAACTAAATCTCTAGCTCCCAATTAGTGACCTTGGTGGGATTTGGGGAAGATTTGAGAGATTTAAAGAGAAAGAGAGGTAAGGACGGAGAAGAATTTGAGTGGGAGAGGAGTTTGAATATCAAGAGAAACCCAAAAGAAAAGAGGAGCAAGAAAAGGAGATCGGACTTTTAAAAACCCCCAAAACCGAACCCTGAACCGAACACAAAATGAAACTAAACCAACCCTGAACTCACTACCCCCTAACCTCAGCTAGATCGCATGCATGCGAGCCACCAAATGCTGGCTCACACGCATGCGAGCCACCATATGCTGGCTTGCACGCATGCGGGCCACAAAATGCTGGCTCGCACGTATGGTGAGCCTCGAGGGTATTTCGCATGCATTTTTGTCCATTTTTGAGTATTTTTGATGTATTCGAGGGGTGTATTCATACTCCAATGGGTATACGAGTCTAGTGATAGGGAGTTTCTGGAGAATATTGTAAAGAATATTCTTAAGGATAACCCGATAACCTCCTACCGGTATATAAGGTTAAACTAATTTCCAAAACTGCTAATAGTATATGAGTATAAACTGGTTCTCCTCGCTCCAACGTCTTAAGAGTTTAAACTGTGTAGACTCCAGTTAACGTATGAGTATAAACTGTATTCACGCCAATTAACGTGTGACGAGGAAGATCGACATGAGTCGACACCATTTAACATGGGTCGATGCCATTCAACGCGTGATGATGAAAGTTAATGACGATCAAGGCGAGTCAAACCATGTTCAATGCAAATCGATGCCGGTCAAGGCATCAATAGTCTCGCTAAAACAAGGCTCGGATCAACTCTGAAACAAAGGATAACCCTAAGGATTTCAACCGTAATTTAGATACGAATCCCCGATGAAGATATTCAGTTCAACGTCGACTCAAGGACACAAGCTAATTCATATATCAACACGCCAGTCTAAGTCCGAGATTTTGATAATGGTTAGACAATAAATACAACACAGGAAGAATTTTAGCTATTCGACAAAATACTGAATGGACTGAAAGCTGAAGAAAAAGAACTAAAGGCTAAGCGTATCATATGCAAAGTATTACAGGCTCTTTTATAAGAGAATGAGACTGAAATACTTTGGAGGAGGTATCTGTAGGCATCAAAAATTACCTATAGATTCCCACATCGCAGTTCGAGATGGAAAAAAGATAACGAATGTCATTATCTAAATCAAGGAGGATTATCTGACGCCAACAAGCGCATGAAGCAAATCGGCGAACCATTGAGAATGTAATAATAAGTCACCGCAACGGCAAACCAAATAGCCCACATGCTCGTCAGTTGTCTCCAAGCTAATGAAACGCATAAAGTGAATCGATGAAGTAGACAAGTCAACAAAATGACAAAATGCGAGTAACGACGAAACAAGTCCAACCCGAGCGAACCATAAAAGCCCCTGGTGGCCGAGTCACATCAAAACGACTCAGTCAAAGCTAGTGGCTTGGACCAAGACCGATCCATCAAATGGTGCCTTGCATAAGCTCAAGCTACCAAATGGTGGCTCGGTCAAGGTCGAACCACCATGTGGTGGCTCGCATGGGTGCGATTAACCATTTGGTGGCTCGCATGGGCGCAAGCCACCATTTGGTGGCTCACACAGTTTTGAATTGAAAACGCATTTTCAACGGGTTTTCGCAGGATTTAATCATTTTAGAGCCTCCCAACTGATTTGATACTATCTCTGAACATGGTTAAGCGGTTGTTAACTGCAGATAACGTTAAATCATTAGTTATTATCTGAAAACACTACAATCGAAATCTATAAATACAAGCCTAAGGCCCTCATTCATATGCATCTAAAATCTAAAGGCGAGGTGCTATCAAATTTAAGAGTGGAGCACGAATTTTAGAGGAGAGCTAGCAGATCTTCGTGAACTTCAGCATAAAGAGGGAAATATTCGAAGGATCTGAGGCCCGTTTCACCTTTCCTCCGAATCAAACTTGGTTTTGATCTCGAGAAGAGTCGTAATCTCGTTTGGTCAAGATTATCACTTCTGTGATTACTTTCTTTGTGAAGTAAGAGCTTTTAATAATTCTATCAACCGAATCTGATCCGTGGTGGTCTTTAGGCTAACGCATCCCCAGCACAGACAAAGATCCCACGCGAAGCAGCGGGTGATAAATGTCCTATGAGTATGTTTTAAGGAGATTGTATTTGTTTATTTTTTTTCATTGTGTAAGAAGATCTTATAAAAGATTAACTTTTTTGAATTTGTAATTGATAAATGATTGTAACAGATATAATAACAATGAAGAAATTAATTACTAACGCAAACAGTAATATCTGTAAACCTTGTGAACATCTACGTGATGGATTCATTCTCTTTAATCTTAAATAGTTCAAACCAGTGAACAAGAACATAAATTTTTGTTTCTTTAACTTTGTTAGTTCCTTCATGTGTTACCTCAAGAGTTTGCCAAATTTGATGTGCTGATGTAGAGGTAGACACTCGATTAAACTCATTCTTGTCCAAGGCACAAAACAGTGCACTCATCGCCTTAGAGTCCAGATTTATATTTGTCCTTTGAACAACTGTCCATTCGGTGTAAGGAGTGGTAGGCTTTGTAAATTCCATCTCTACAATATTCTATAGGTCGTAGCCAAGAGATTGGAGGTAAATCTTCATCCGACACTTCTAATAGTTATAGTTTGTGCCGTTAAAGAGAGGTGGTCGTTGTGTTGAATGTCCCTCTTTGAATTGTATGTATTTGTTATACTTGATGATGTCATCCTTCACCTTGCTCTGATACCAATTATAGGATCTGATCTAATACACACTAAAACACTAGAGGGGGGGTGAATAGTGTTCTTTTAAAAAAATTGCAAAGTAGATTATAAATTACAAGAAAGATAACAACAGTCACAGAAATTTACAATCATAAATACAAGCTTTTATACTAGTTCCAACTCCCCAGTGTACATCGATTCCCTAAGCAAATCCCGCTTGAGAGTTTCACTATGATTTTAAAAACTATTACAAAATCAAAAATCAAACCTGACCAATTTTTAAGACCATGCAAATTGCACACAATCTCTTCACTAAGAGATCACAACTCTCATACCCGAGAGAACTTTTCTTGAATCAACAACACAATTCCTATAAGCCTTGATTATGTAGTGATGTGTAGTAGTGGCTTTAGGAACTTTTAAATCTATGAAAAATACATTAATACTTTGTATATGTAATAAAGATCAAAGGCTATTTCAGATTTTAGTTTTCTCAACACTTAGGCAAAAATCTGAATTTTTAGAACTCTTGAGAATGCACAAGTTTAAGCTTATAGATAGAAATGAATGGAGCAAATTTCTAAACTTCTAACCTATTTATAGCCCTTGAAAAGACAAGTTTTTTAAGCCAATTAACGGATCAAAAATGGCTATAAACAGTCACAAATTTAAACTTAAAATGTCAGAAAAACTATCTCTGTAGACTATAACTCCTAGTAGTCGACTACACTGAGTTCAAACAGACTCTGTGAAGTCAGAATTTTTTTTAGTAGTCAACTACACTGGTCATTAGTCGACTAATCTGTAAACGTAGAAAGTCTGGAATTCAAATTCAACTTTTATTAGTCGACTATATTGTCTAGTAGTCGACTACGTTGTTATTTGACAAAAACTTAAAAATTGAATTTAACCTTAGTAGTCGACTACATATAGTCATTAGTCGACTACATTGTATTTTTACAGAAACTTGAAAATCTGTCAAAGTCATGAGTAGTCGACTACACTATATATTAGTCGACTATACTGTTATTTGACAGAAACTTGAAATTAAGTCTAAGGCATGAGTAGTCGACTACTATTGTCTATAGTTGACGACACTATCAAATAACAGAAACTTAATATTTCAAACAGTGTACATGTAGTCGACTACAAATCTTATTGGTTGACTACTAAGGAGTAAAAATGATATGAATGAAGTATTTTGATACTCATTCTTTAACTATAAACTCTAATGATTAACATAGGGGATTTCTATTATTAACCAACACACTAAGCATGTGTTAGTGTATTCTAAACAATATGTGTATGTGTGTGTTGTGAGCGATCAAGGCTTATACAATAATTCTAAGTAAAGAAAATGTAAAATTTACATTATATATGTTTAAGCACTTCATCTTCTTTACTTCATATGCCTTGAGCTCAGCTTGCACTTTTGTTCACATATCTTGAGCTTATTTGAAGTTGATATCTGCATTGATATGTTAGTGCATAATAATACACATAGTGAATAATTTGTTATTATCAAAACTATATCATGGGGACATGATATCCAATAGAGGGTCAGTCTCACGTTTCAAATCCAAAACGCGAGGGTCAACCCCGTGTTTCAAGTTCTAAAGGCGAGGATCAACCCTGCGTTTCAAGTTCTAAACGTGAGGATCAACCCCGCATTTCAAGTTCTAAATGTGAGGGTCAACCCCGCGTTTCAAATTCAAAATACAGAGGTCCACCCCCGTGTTCCAATGATAAAATGCGAGTCTCGCTCGATGTTATCAGTTCAAAACTTGTCAAAACAAGTTTAATAGTCCAACACTTACCACTAATAAGGGCGACTTGTGGTAGCGGTGCAGCCACCTAGATAGTATCACCACCAGCAACCGAGGATGCCGGTGTGTTTGAAGCCGCGACGGCGGTTTTCTTGGAATGGGATTTCAAAACAGTCTTCTTTGGTGCCATCTCGTCGATGGTGAACAGTTAAAATCGTCGGAGATTTAAACAAAATTTTTTCATTAAGAAAATCAGATGAAAATAAGAGTCGGTTTGACTCTGATTTGACCTTTGGCAATCTATTTATAGACAGCTAGAGTTATCAAATCCATACGGGATTTTAGGCAAAAATCTCGTCCAAACACAACCTCTGCATTCATATTAAGTCGGTTCAACTTCTGAACGCGAGGCTCACCTTCGCGTTTCAACTTCTGAACGTGAGGCTCACCTTCACGTTTCAACTTCAGAATGTGAGGCTCACCTTCGTGTTTCAACTACTGAATGTGAGGCTCACCTCTGCATTTCAATCATTAAATGCTAGGCTCACCTCCGTGTTTCAAAGCAACAAAATGCAAGGCCCACCCTTGCATTTCATAAGCAGAGCCACGACAAACACTTTCGTACAAATCCTACATGACAAGTTTCTGCAACTAAGTTCACGATGACCTCGAAGCAAATGTAATGAACAAACACTTCATGATGAGAAATCAGCAGTTCCAATATCAAACAAAATCGAGATCCAAAGTATTTTAAAAATTCATTCTAGTCAACCGTGAACTTTTGAAAACTTTGGAGGAGGTTACTGTAGATAGCTAATCCCCACAAAGCACAAATGACGGAGGTCACAATCTGAGCAGTTCCAATATCAAACAAAATTGAGATCCAAAGTATTTTAAAAATTCATTCTAGTCAACCCTAAACTTTTGAAAACTTTGGAGGAGGTTACTGTAGATAGCTAATCCCCACAAAGCACAAATGACGGAGGTCATAATCTGACGACTTTCATATCAATCAATGACGATTAAAATTTGACAATTCTCACAATAACATATAATGGAAGTTACAATCTGATAACTTTCACAATATCAAACGAGAGTTACAAACTAACGACTCTCACATCTCAAGGAGCCAAAGGCCAAGATTACAAGATGACAATCCTTACAATGCTCTAACAAAAGAGATTACAAATTGACGATCTTTTCAAATCAAAATGAGAGGGTCATCCTCGCGTTTCAATCTCAAAACGCGAAGCTCACCTCCGCGTTCTAAATGCCAAACGCGGAGCTCACTACCGTGTTTTTAGATTAATACACGGAGTTCATTATCGCGTTTTCAATTCAAAATGCGAGGGTCGTTTCTCACGTTTGACTCATTCTAACATATTTTAAACAGTTCCAAAACTATTTTCCATGAATTAAGGGTATTAAACCCTCATTAAGGAGTGATTTAAGAAGGTAGTTACACCCCTTAAACCCCTATAAATAGCTAAAAAGTTAGCTAGAAAAGGGGTTCAAGATTTGGGATCTTTTGGATCAGATCTTTTGGATCGAATCTTTGGATCATTAATAAGAGCTTTTCTTAGATCTTTTGACTTGTCTTGTGAACCATTTCGGATAAATTGAAAAGGATTAATTTTCTTTCGAAAATCAACTCTTTTACAGAGTTATAAACTCGTTCAGAGTTCTTAACTTGTTAAGAGTTTTAAACATGCCTCGTAAATTCTTCCCGAGTTAAGTCCATAATAATAGACCACATTTCACGAAGTGAAGTGCTCGGATCGTCAACGAGATACAAGAATCAAACTCTTATCACCACCAAGAAGAACCCAACTTTAAACATAGGGAATATGTTAGGTCTCATGTTTATGAGCCTACTATCTAATCTAGTTTTGATAATTAACAAATAATTCCTAACATCGTTTGTCATATATTTATGTTTGCTTGTTAGGTATTCTACACAAAGATCATAGTCGGAGGTTCGTTGGACTTACGCCTACACGATCACGTCCTTTTGGAGGTTGCAGGAAATATGAATGAAGCTATGTGTTTAAGTCAACACATCATCAAGCTTTATTCTCGCTACCAAGATCGAGCTTCGATGATAGATCGTTAGCTTGGGTATAATTTTAGTTTAGGTGTTTACTTTATGTGCCATGCTTAAAGCTCAAATATATACTTATATATGTTGTTTCGTTATATGGCTTTCATTAGTTATTTCACTTTGCAAAAAGATATGTTTAGCCAAATAAATATTTTAAAATATGAATTTTAGCCATATAAGTATGAAACAAATACATATATTTGTATTCTTGCACATATGTTTCATATTTATAGCATTATACATCATTTTGATAAAATAGCGTGTTTATCATTTTGAGAAAATAATAGGTTTGTTGATTATTAACTTAGTGATACTATTTTACATCTTTTCATAAGTCTATAAATCCATTCAAAAGAATTTTCAAGCTTGTTTGAAAGAATTTCATCAAAAATCAATTGTTTGACGATTTCATATTATTGAACAGTTTACGAAATAAATGAGCTTTCACAAATGGAAAATGTAATTTGAGAAATTCTTTTCCTAACATGTTATATTATATGTTTATAAACATTTTCCAAAATTTTATCATTTTTGGAGCTTATTTACTATGTTAAATTGATTTTACAAAACCAAGTATTTAGCAGTTTTCTGAATCTGGAATATCTGTTTTCAAACAGTGATTTCTCACAAATCCGAAGTAATATTTTAGAAATTCTTTCTCTAACATGTTTATCTACATGTATAGAAACATTCCTAAACCTTTTATGATTTTGGAGATGATTTGTTATTTTTAATTAATTTTAGAAAGTTAGCTACACAAAATTTTAGAATCTGCCAACTCAGCCCAACGTTCACCTTATTGGTCCACCGATAACGTCATCAGTCGACTGATCAGAATTTTCCAGCCAACAGCTAGTTTTTGGATGCTATAGTTTTGGTCCTATATATACCCCTCTTGCATTGGTTCTTTTTAAGGTTTTTACAAGTGTTTTGGGCAGTTTATTTCCAAGTTTAAAAGATCAAAAGTTTGTTTTGTTTATATGAAGAAGTTTTCACAAAGAGAAGAAGCTTTCAATTTTGGTTTTGAGGAGTTCAGCCATAATTCTCATCTACATCTATTTGTGCCATTTTAGAGAAGTTTTTCTAACTCTTTAATCTAGCTTTTTCTTATTTTGATTATCATATATATATTTGCAACATTAAGTTGAGTTTAATTTTTGATATTCTCATTGTTTACACACACACCCCTTGAGCTTTAGTATTTCACATATTGTATACATTTGGGTTGGGGGTTGTATCATTGAGTGAGATTAAACTTCGTTATCATCCTTGTTTAGATAACAAATCATTTACTTGTACTTAATTGTTGAGAGAACACGTTGTAATACACAAGGACATCTAAAAGAGTGGTTAGTGAGAGATGAGGTCAATTCTAAGAGGAATGGCGTTAGTTGTAAATCCTAGGGAGATGTTGTAATTTCGACCACTTGAGAAAGGTGACACGGGCTAGGCTAACACTTAGAGAAGTATATTGTGTGATTGCATCGTGTGAGTTGCAAAAGTTTTCGGTGAACTTGGAAAACCGAGTGTGTAGTTATTTTGGTGATTAGTGGAGATTCTCCTCGAGGGTGAGAAGCAGAGACATAGGTCGAGGGTGACCGAACTCCGTGATCATTTGCTTGTGTTTGTGTTTAACATTGTACTAGTGGAAAACCATGCATCCTTGACGGGAAATCCCATCAAGAATGCCTAAATCCCCGTCGGCGATATATATCCTTGACGACTTTGTTAAATATAAGTGCCCTGCAGGCAATAATTGTATATTATAATAAGACCTATATGAATATAACATCCTTATTCAAAATCATAGTATGTTATTTTGGTCAGATTTATCTGGTATTTTAATACAGATAAAGTTCTTAGAATGATACTAGACTATCAGACATTTCAAATATGATCATAATGAAGAGATCCGATTTGTTGCTAACGTATATTCTAAAATATTCCTAGTCGATGAAGTATTGAAATGGGACATCATCACTTTGGGAAGACTAGTGTATACTTTATTTCTCCTTTGGTAGGATGATGATCCATCTCTTGGATTATTGATATGAGACATCAAGATATAGTATACAGGTGACTCATTAGTGAATGAGTTGACTGAATGACTCACTGAGAATATCTAGTTGGTAATTACACTTAACTGTCAAATAGAAATTCTCAAGTGATATAGTACATAGTAGTCTCTTGACCTGAGGTATGAGTGTAATATCTTACATGTCAGTATAGGTGTACTTAAACTTTTACCTAACCACAGTTCTCATTGAGTTGTGCATAACGGTTCTTGTTGGGTGCATCCCGAGATATAAGTAGATATTGAGATGCCAAGATGGGATTCGTCTCTCCCAGTATAAGGGGTTGATGTCATAAGATTGTTTGATATAACTATAGTCAGAAAATCCTTGGCCGAGGTAAATAAGATAAACTGAGTGTCAGTTTGATCTTATAGGTTATGAGTTTAATATCAACAAATACTAATCGAGCTATTAGTGTTTGACAGTTTTTCATACCCTAGGCTCGATAGTTAGACATGGTTTGACAAAGAGACCGAACTGTATAATATTATCACTGAGTGGTCCTGATAAAATTATGTTAGCATCTTGCAGATATTTATTACAACTTATACTCGGGTAGTCTTTATGTGTAGCTAGCACCTCTATTGTACTTGTGGATATCATCCACTGTCGAGTTCTTAGGTTGGGCCCTAGAGTCACACTAAGCGCGTACTTAAATTATATGAAATACAAATTTATAGAGTAATGCGTATGATTGGTACGCATATATGATTTTCACTGGATATACATAAACGATTATATGTATCGGTAAAATCAGAATGCTATGTGCTTAAGAAATGAATTCTAGTATTTTCTCCATAAAGTTAACTTTTAGTCAATTGGTTGACTTTTTGGTCAACAGTTAACTTTTGGTCAACTCATTGACTTTTTGGTCATATGATGGCTTATTAGTTAATGATTGGAAAATTACGAAATATCGTATTGATGTGGTATTTTTATTTATGAAATACGCATTTCATTATACCTTGATTAATGAGTCATGAGATGAGTTATTAAGGTGGTATGGTTTGGGAACATGGTTTTAGCATATAGTTTTGATTCTTCATGATTCATTGCATGACTCATGAGATGAGTCATTGCATGACTCATGAGAGAATCATTGTTTTGATGACTCATGATGTGACTCATAGGATGAGTCATTCATATCATGACATATTCTTCCTCTATAAATATGAGCTTTCTTTCTTCTTTCATGGTTAATGGAAAACTAAAATAAATGGTTTATTCTTAGTTGCTTTCCATAAAAGAAAAGAAGAGAGATCTACCTCTTACTAAACTCTAGCAATCGTTAATAGGAAGTAGTAGAATTTTAAAGTACCTCGGGGTGGATATCTTGCCTTGTGTCTCAAGAAAACTACGATTTTATCAAGCCCACTTGAAGACTTGGAGATCCACTACGAAGAGATTTACTACTACAATGAGCAAGAGCTAGGGGTTGTTCGATCTTCCATCGAATCACGCTTCGAAAGTATGACTTTCTAACTCTTGTATGCTCTCTTTTATATAGGGATCATGTTAGATTCAATTAGGATGGTCCTATTTTATTTTTCATGCTCTCTACATGCTTAGTATTATTATACATACAATCTTTCGTTGTGTATTTTGCATGTATTTAGCACGAATTTCCAACAGGCTTCCCGTCAAGGATAAGCCGTCAGCAATAGTCCCATCAGGGAAGAATTATTCCTGACGGGCTATCGTCGGTAATGTATATTACTGACGGCTGACGGCACACCGTTGACGGCAAAGCCGTCAGCGATAATGAAACGTCACTGACGGCAATCCCGCTAGCGATGTTATAAACATCGCTGACGGGGTTCCCGTCAACGATGTTAGTCGCTGACGACAATTCATCACCGATGAACCCACCATCACCGACGGTAGGACCGTCAGCGAAGAGTATCGCTGACGGCTCTATCGTCAGCGATGTATATACATCGCTGACGGAATTCCTGTCAGTGATACTTATCGCTGACGGTCCTACCGTCAGTGATGTATATACATCACTGATGGTAGAGCCGTCAGCGATACACGTCACTGACGGGATTCCCGTCAGCGATGTATACACATCGCTGATGGTGGGACCGTCAGCGATAAGTATCGCTGACGGGAATTCTGTCAATGATGTGTATTATCAGCTAAAAATTTTTGCTAATTACAATTAGTTCTCTATACATATCAATTCCCTGTACATACAAATCTGCAAACAACGACATTTCTTGCACATTCCAAAACATCTCGAAATATGTACAATCCAAATTTCACAAACGTCTCGCATCCATTCAATTTTCACAAACATTCAAAATATGTACAATCCAAAATTCACAAACATCTCGCATCCATTCAATTTTCACGATAAGTTCTAAATCTACAAAAGTTTCCACAACAAACCATACAAGTATGTCATAATCTTCAATATAAAGATGTCAAATATACAAACAAGAGTTTAGGATACAACTCACTAAGATAGGTCATCCGCCCTATCCATGTCATCGTCCGCGTTGTCACTGGCGGCTTCATCCCTACGACTCGTGCTCCTAATAGCATCATCTCCACTCTAACAACAAAATAATTTAAATTTAGAATCACATAATATTGTGTGTAATCATATTTTACATATATAATAAGTATACATATCTGCTACTCTCTCCACTACCAGTAAATGCCTTTTGAGAGGCCAAAAAGTTCATAATCGGGCTTTGCACCCGAGTAGGAACCCGCCTTCTACAAGATTTTATTATTTGCCTGGAAACCATTGCAAAGTAGTAGTAGGGTGGATCACTCACATAAGCTCCTCTTGAATATCCTCCCACATCTCCTCGGGAATCTGACTATCTAAAGTATTCATCACAGAGGAAACAAGTTGTATCGCCTACTGAGTGCAATCTTCCTGCGGCATGTAAGAGGGCCCCGAGGGCATAGTCGATGAGCTCCAACTCTCATCCACCTGGTCCTCCCCTTTGTGGGAAGTCTACAAACTAAATGGCTTACATTATAATTCTGCTCTCTAGTCAGGGGCTCCTGGCTCTGTGCAACAACCTCAGCATATTTGTTTTCCAGAGTTTCCTAAAAGATAAAAAAAATTTAAGAATTAGCATTTCAAAAATAAAAGATATTTTTACCTGAACAAGTAAATTCCCAACAAAAGAACAGGCTAATAAGAGCTAAGATAATTCAATAATTTCAAGTAATAATTAATATTAAATTAGTTAACATGTATTTTCTTGGCCAATCCTAGCTTTTGTTTCTTACTCTCATCGTCATCGTACCCCTTCCTAAAGTGAACTATCGTCCTTCTGTGCAGTTCTGGCAGTGGGATAAAGGGAGCGTTCTAAGATTTAAAAATTTATTTATTAGTTTTATTTATCAAATATGCAAGTAAGCGAGAGAATATATATAGAAGATTAAATGACTTTATACCGTTGTCCTACAAAATTGATCCTCAATCTGGGCAAATGAAGTAGTTCCCGTATGATGATTATAATCTTTCTTCCATCGATTTAGTTTATTTCTCTGACATTTTTTCTTCAACATGAACAAAGAGAATTTTAGTAGAAGCTATAATATATAATAAAATATATCACTAGTTTCAAATAAATAACTTGAATCTAATTAACTACTATACATATTTACCTGGTGCTCCTCTTGGCCCCATAATACTATAAGTGCAGCTAAATGCTCAGGCTCAACCCTCTTATCTCACTTGTATATCCTCTCCTAGTTGTGGTTGAAACAATCAAAGCATTTCTTCTTTATCTCATGTCTCCACTCCCGAAGAGAATGTTTGAACTTTCCCACGTATCCAAATAAAAATTCCCATCCTACGGGATTGTCTTCGATGTTGAAATATCTCTAAATATTAACATGTAGTTAAGCATGGACAATTGACAGAATTGTAAAATAATTGATCTAAATAGAGGAATTTACCCAATAATCTCGATATATACTCTCCAGGACATGAAAGGGCTGCTCCTCAGCCTCGTAATAAGGATTCACATTATCACTCCTCTGTATCAAGCATCCAAGATATGAGCTAAATTTATTAGCCCATTTCCCGGTTGGAATCCCATTATGTCCCCATCTTACAATTGCACGAAAACCATTCGTTGGTAACTTTTTTTTAAAGTCACTTCCATGGCGTCCTTTTTCTTGAAAAGTTTTTCTCCTACAACAAATAAAAAATAATGAACTGGTGTTCATTATTAGTCAATGCACTTTGGTAACAATATATCAGTCAAGTTTAACAGAATCCAACACAAGATATCCTCCCAAAATAACCTACGTTCGCATTTAACAAGACTTGAATTTACCACATTTAAATAACAATGAGAGAGATCCAATCAATCCATGGGGTAAATTGTAGGTAAGCCCCTTATCTATACCGTCAGTTGCACTTAGCACTTAACAATTAACACCCCTAGGTTCATAGGAGAGAAGGGTCCTTCTAAAAATGAATCCAATGGCATTAAGTCCTCGTAAAATAGTTGAGGGGTGGTAAGTGCAACTGAAGATATAGATGAGATCGAGAGCAGTTATCTGCAATTTGCCCTTACTCAAATAATGTCAGGGCAATGAGATCTTACATAATGTTAGGACAATATCACAACTAAAGCTTCTACATTTTAACAGATGATGCAATTTACCCTTACATTTTGACTTAGATAGCAAATGGACATGTGCAATATCAAAATTTGAACAAATGATACAAATCTAACATGAGTTGCCTATCTCATGCAAGATTGAAACAAAACAAGTTGTACTATACAATAGAGAAGGTAAATCTCAATTTGCAAAGTCTAAGTTACATGAAGATATATGGTGTGTAGGCATCGAAAATTGCCGATAGGTCCCCACTCACAGCTCGGTGTTAACGATCGAACGACGCTACCCAGTTCACAAGAGCTCAAATGACGCCGGTGAGCGACTAAAGCAAACCGACGGATTACGTGAGCTGACAGAATGTCAGAATCACGAGGATACGGGTTGACCGAAAACCCCGCGATCACCGCAATTGAACCAACGCCCGCTGTGCCCCGATCACCCCACGGATAATCCAACCATTGGGGCCTACAGAGCTCGCCGTCACGATTCCAACACATCCGAAATCACTCAAATCCGAGTTCGGACGAAAAGTCAACAGCGAGTCAACGGCGGGACAACGGCAGGACAACGGTAGGACCTCGGACTGCGTTGGGACACCCAAATGGGCCTCGGCAGGCCCGGGACACCCGAGAGGCGTCTTGGCAAGGCCAAGACACCCTAGGGGTGTCTCACATCAGCCCCCCCCTCTCCTTTTGGCTATAAATAGCCCCCTTGGCCTCCTTTGTGAGGGGCTTTTGATTTGGCACTCAATTCAAGGCTGAATTATCTTAGCCAAGGATTGTTCTGCAAGAGAGCGGCGAAGCCCTGCCGGAGTGAGGAGTCAGAGTCTGCAGGAGAGCGGCGAAGCCCTGCCGGATCGAGGAGCGAAAGGTCTTCATCGTTTTCTTCATTCACCCCCCTTCTGTTCCTTGGTGTTGCCCTTCGCAGGCGACACTGAGAAGAGCTATTATCTCGTTTTAGCCGAGATATACGCTTTACGCTTCTAGATCTCACGCGGATCGACGAAGTTCTGCTTCTATATCCCACGCGGATAGACGAAGCTCTGCCGGATTTTCCCGGAAGGATCTTGAAGAGTCGGCGGTCCACGGATATCGACGTCCCCGTCACAGGCCAACAACCCACGCAAGCGAGACCGTACCAAACCGGGCTCTCGTGTTTATTTTCGTTTAAGTTGTAACCCCTTTGTTTTCATTTTATACTGTTGTAACGATCAAAGTTGTAACAGATCTCGAAAAAGAGAACATCAATGAAAACAACAACTTTTACCGGAAACAAGCTGGCGACCACAGTGGGAGCCGCCGACCTCGCTGCCGAGATCGGAGTGACGCAACCGGCCTTCAAGATCCGGGTGAATGAAGAGATCGAATACGAGTTCGATCAGAAGAAGTTCGAAGAGTACCTCTCCTCCTCCTCCTCCAGATCCGCCTCTCCGCAACGGCGTAGGAAGAACTCATCTCCCAAAAGGGCTCGCGGGATCTCCAACTCCTCAATCCGAGACTCCGCCGTCGCTGCTGCTACACTTGCACCACACAACGGCCTTGCGTCGATCAGTGTGGTCAAGAACGTAGATCCAACAGCACCAAAGGCAATGGGTGATACTGCTCCAACTCCATCAAAAAGGGCGATCCAAAGACGCCGCCAACGCCTCGCTCAACAGCTCGCCAGGGCTAAGGAGTCGAAAGATGGAGTGCGCTATCCAGAGGATCTGAAGTCGAGGCAGCGACAAGAGCAACGGCAAGCAATCAACCTCCCCTCCAAAACAGAAGCAAGTGAGTGGATCCGCGTCAAGAGGAACCGCTCCACGCTCGAGGAGCGAATCAAGAAGCGCCGCGCTCTACTCGCACATGCCCGGCTCCTCCTGAAGAAGGCAGAAGAGATGCAGCAAGAAACGGTGGTCAAAACACTGTCCAAAGGCAAAACGGTGTGGGTTCCTAAATCAACACCAACACTTCCAGCAAAGAAGGGCAAGATTATCGCCCAGAGTTCAACCAAATCAGAGCCTACTCCTCCTGTACCGACACCCTCAACAGGGCCAGGTAAAAAAGGGGATCATTCAAGATCCCAGGTTCCTTTGACGAGTCGCCTCGGTCCCTCACCGGAGAACCGAGGAAGAATACCCGTCAAAGAACGGCTGGGACCATTGAAAGGTCCCCAAGTTAAAAAACAGACCGGGGGTCGAATCAGTCCCCCTAAGAAAGATGAAAAAGGGAAAGCCCCTATCACTGACCGCACTGAGTTGCGAGTCGAATTAAAAGAGCCCGTTCGATTTTTACGCTCCCAAAAGCGTAAAATTGAACGGGCCACTCTTGAAAAATCTAACCATGTTTTGCATTCCCAAAGGGAAACACACTCGTCTGAGGATGAGCGTGTTATACCGAGGGACACCTACCAACACTCTGTAGGTTGCTCCAGCTATCAAGCTGATGAGCTGTACTACAGGGCCGGGGGTGTGGGAAAATCTCGAAAGAGATACATGCAGGATATGGAGTCCCGCTGCCCGTGTGCCAACATTATCAAGGCAGTGCTGTCCGAGTGTTGCTGTGCTCAGACCCCAACAAGAATCTCGGTGTTTGAAAGACTCTCCAAGCTGAAGCGTTTCCACAAGAAGAAATCGCTCCGCCGAGAGGATGAATACTCGAAAGTGTCAGTCAACATGACCGGCAGAGGGGGATCAACACCACGTCTCAACTTGGATCAGCTTGCCGAGGCATCCCGATGCATGACGTGGTTACGATCGGGAACCATCAAACGAAATAATTACCCAAGAGTACATAAGGGACTTTCCCTAGAAGAAGAAGAATCAGAGGCTGATTCTGATACCTGCTCCGCCGTCGCATCCGACGACACAACTTCGAGTGCGGGCTAACCTTATGAATCGCTCATGATCAGCGCCGAACAAGTGTCGAAGATACTTGAAGAAGCCCTGGCCAAGCAAAAGGAGAGCTTCAAATTTGAAATGGAGATGGCCATGCAGCGGATGAGGGAGATGCACGACCAACAGATCGCGGCGATGACGGTTCACCAAGGAGAACCGAGCCAACGCAATCCAGAGGAGCATGAACGGGAAGGGGATAATGTCAACGTCCCTCCTGTCAACACCAGCACTGGGGGTGGTCCCGCAGAGGATAATGCAAAAGAGGACCATGTCACCTCACCTCGAAGCCACTCGAAGACCGAGACAAGTGAGGACAGGAAGATGAAAGACCTGGAGAGCAAAATCAATGCGTTGATGAGTGCTCAAGAGGTAAAAAAGTCTGGTATACCCTGCCCCTATCCAAGGGAGTGGGAATCGATCCCATATCCGGCAAAGTTTAATCTGATTAACTTTACGCCGTTTGATGGGAAGGGTTCCCCTACCCAGCATTTAATCTACTTCAAGTCTCATTTAGGAATCATTTCCGGAAATGAGCCCCTCATGGTGCGGTCATTCGTCGGCACTCTTCGCGGAGCTGCCTTCGATTGGTATCGCCGTCTCAAGCCTAGAAGCATCAATGGCTGGGATGACATGGAAGACATGTTTTTAACCAATTTCTTTGATGATGACACCGAGGTTTCAATCGGTACGCTGTTCGATGAAAAGCAAAAGAACGGCGAGACGGTTGAAAACTTCGTGAAGAGGTTCCGGAACAAAGCTATGAATTGCAGGGATCCGGTCAGCGAGGATTTCATCCTTGAGACTTGCCACAACAATTTGACGCTCGACATCCTTGAAGCCATGGGAATGGCGCCGTCCACAACCTGGAAGGATTTGAAGATGCGGGGAGAGCGAGCCGAACGATTCCTCAAGAGGAAGAAGGCGGAGAGAGGGCAAATACCCAATAATGCCCCGCAACCAAATTTTACCCCCAAGGGTAAAGGGAAGGCGCATGTGAATGCGGTGGTCGCAAATCAAGTCTTTGAGGTGCAAGCACAGCCGCAGCAGCCGCAACAGCCACAGCAGCCGCAACAGCAGCAGCAGAGGGCGCCCCAACAACCGAGATGGCAGCAACAGCCCCAGAAGCAAAAGGTTGGGGAGCCAAGGTTCCCAAAAGTCTACTCGTTCAAAGAGGATGAAATCCCCGGTATCTTCAAGTATTTGGTCGAGAATAACAAGATCAAGCTGCCGCCGATTCAGGATCAAGAAGATGCCAAGAGGGTCAACGATCCGAAGTACTGCGCATTCCACCGAGCGGTGCACCATCCTACCAAGGTATGCTACGCTCTCAAAGATAAGATCCAGGCCCTAATTGATGTTGGGGTTATTACTATGAAGCAGCCCAAGGAGAAGAAGGTGGGTGCAAATACCGTATCCATTAGCTTCGGATCTGTTCCCTCGAGTTGGTTCCAACACGAGTCGGTGATCAAAGCGGCGGTGAAGACGGTGAACGATGATCCACACCAACAGCGTCAGAAAGGGCTTGTGCCACACACAGCCCCAAATGGCGAGATCTTGTGGGTTCATCCGGACTTGATCGGAGATGAACAATGGGCCGGGACCTCTTCCACAAAGAACAAGAAGAAGTCGAAGAGGAAGGGCAAATCTTGTTACGGAGCCTCTGCTATACCGGGGGTGGATGACGACAGAATTCCAACCTTCCCGCTTTCGGAAGACGAGCAGGAAGCTTTTGTAACCCGGAGCGGAAACGAATATCACTTCAAATATCCGGAAGCTACCGAACAGTTGGGTACCAAAACCCCACCTTCCAAGACGCTGGCAGAGTTAGGAATTTCAGCAATTCCCCCAACACCTGCAGTGGCTACGGAGAGAATCCCGCAGAAGGATAAAGGAAAAGAGCCTGTACGTCAAGAAGCTCAGAACCCGAGGCCGTCTCGATTCAATCATCCAATTGGACGAGACAAACCGGGGAATACAAGCTCTCCACCTCACTTCGACATTATGGCGCAATTGGCCAACATCCCGGCCAGGATAACTCTATACGAGTTGCTGCGGTTGTCAAAAGATACACGGAAAGCGCTACAAGAAGCCTTGGGTGATTCTGAAGTCTTCTTGACTCGGATCAAGCCATCTTCCGAAGAACCGGAGTCGTCAGCTCAACATTGCAATTTGGCGGCACATCACTTCCCCTGCATCTCTTTCACCAAAGAAGACATGCAGACAAAGAACTCCAATCATGATAGGCCGTTGTACTTCACCGGGCATATTGGCTCCAGCGTTGTCAACCGGATCCAAGTCGATCCGGGTTCCGCTGTCAGCATTATGCCATTCCGATTGATGCATCATCTCGGAATCCCGACTAGCAAATTAGCGTCCACTGGCACGACGATTTACGGATTCAACACCAGCGGGTCCAAACCCTTGGGGAAGATCCGAATCAAATGCCAGATTGGGGATTTGAAGTCGGAAGTTACATGCTATGTGATTGACGCGGAAACATCCTATAATTTACTGTTGGGTCGGCCTTGGATCCACGGTAACCTTATAGTCCCGTCAACGCTGCATCAGTGCCTCAAATATGTGGGTACAGATAATGAAGTCAAGACGGTGGTCGCGGATAAGCAACCGTTCAAGGGATTGGAGAATTATTTCACCGATTCCCTTTTATACGGCGCTGAATCCGATACTGAACCATCGGCCCAAGGAACGGACAGCGGAGATGAAGCTGATACCGAACCAGGGCTTGATTACGATGGCGGTTTTGTTTTAAACGACATTGTACCCATTGTAATCAATCTTGACGATGATGAATCATCGGAAGATAGTTGTAATTGGCAACTTGCCGAAGAACTATCAATAAACGATGATTTAGAGTAATCGACGGGTCTTGATGATATCACCAACGAACTCTATGCTAACCCTGATTTATATATGCCTCTTCAATCATTTTGTTTGACGAAGAAGCAGGTACACGACCCTTGCGGAACAACGCTCATCATCCCCGCAGGGATTGGGGGTGGAAAGGAGGTCGTCTACGGCAAAGGAAGAGCATCTCCGATACCCGACCACTTCATGCGAAAGCGCACAACATGATGGAAATGCACGGCTATGACTTCAAGATCGGAGAGGGTCTTTTCTTTGGTCGAGGTCCACGGGTTCCACCCCGGATGGCCTATGTACCGAAGGGAAAACCCGATGATTATTATCGTCATAAAAGAGGTCTAGGCTATGTCTCATCAGATGATGAGTGTGGCTGACAAATCATCGACCAAATTGCTAACAGGACTAGGAAAGGATATTCTTCCGACTCTTCGGGTTGGGATTCCGACGCTAGTCTTGGCGACATGTTCAAAAAGCTAATGTCGAACATGACTTCAGTTGACCCAGCGACAATAGAAGAAGATGATGAGATGCCGACCTGGGAAGACCCGTGGGTTCATCACTTAAGCATGCAGTATGGCGATCGGTTCGAGCAAAGAGAACCTCCTACCGAAGACCAAGTCGTCCAGGTGAATATGGGAACCGAGGAGAATCCAAAGCCAATATTCATCAGCGACAGCCTCCTACCTGAGGAGAAGGAGGAGTTGATTTCTCTCATCCGGGAGTATATTGACGTATTCGCCTGGAATTATGAAGACATGCCAGGTCTCGATCCAAATATAGCGGTGCATCGTCTCAACATTAAGCCGGAGGTCAAACCAGTCAAACAACAACAACGACGGTTTCGTCCGCAAATGATGGAAGCGATCGAAGCTGAAGTCATAAAGCTCGTTGATTCGGGATTTATCCGAGAGGAGCAACATCCCGAATGGCTTGCCAATATTGTCCCGGTCCTGAAGAAGAACGGGAAGATCTGGATATGCATCGACTTCAGGGACCTCAATGCTGCTTGCCCAAAAGATGACTTTCCTCTCCCCATCACGGATGTTATCATTGATAACACGTGCGGGTTCAAGAGGATGTCTTTCATGGATGGTTTCTCTGGTTACAACCAGATAAAGATGCATCCAGATGATGAGAAGCACACTGCATTCAGAACGCCTCTCGGTGTCTTCTGCTACACAGTCATGCCCTTCGGCTTGAAGAATGCAGGTGCTACATATCAGCGAGCCATGTCGAAGATCTTTCAGGAGCATCTCCGAAAGACCGTCGAATGCTACGTGGATGATCTGGTCGTAAAAAGTCGTGATAAGAAAGATCACATCAAAGACTTGAAGACCATGTTCGACTTGATGCGGGCCCATCAGTTGAAGATGAACCCTACCAAGTCTTTCCTCGGAATGGCGAGTGGTAAATTCCTGGGATTCGTCGTCACCACCAAAGGTATTCACATTGATCCGGACAAAGTGAAGGCGATCAATGAATTGCAACCTCCGAGAAACCTCAAAGAGCTCAGAGGACTGCAAGGGCGATTGGCTTATATCCGTCGGTTCATCTCGAACCTATCGGGAAAATGCCAACCGTTCTCCAGGCTCACAAAGAAGGGCGTGTCATTCGTATGGGACGATGCCTGTCAAAAGGCGTTCGAGAGTATTAAGGAATATCTCTCGAAACCTCCCGTACTCGTTGCACCGAAATCGGGCAAACCGTTCTTGATTTATGTCAAGGCGACGAGCCACTCATTAAGTGCATTGCTTGCACAAGATGACGATAACGGTCACGAGCAGGCGGTATATTACTTAAGCCGAACCATGGTAGGCGCGGAATCCCGATATCCCATGATTGAGAGAGAGTGCCTCGCCTTGGTATTCGCCATACAGAATATGCGACATTATTTGGTGGGACAAACCATCTATGTCATCTCCAAAGTTAACCCGGTCCGAGTATTCATGACTCAACCGGCTTCCATGAGCTGGCGATTAGCGAAGTGGGCTTTACTCTTGTCCCAATACGATCTGCACTTCAAATAGCAGAAGTCAGTAAAAGGACAGGCCATCTACGATCTCCTGGCATCTAATCCAACGACGGACGCCGCCGAGATATATGACGATCTACCTGATGAAACTCACGAAGTCAATGCAACTTCGCACCAACAAGTGTGGCGTTTGTACTTCGACGGTGCTTCACGAGCAGCTAATGCCGCAGGTACTCCTGGATGTTCTAAGGTCTCCTCCGGAGTTGGAGTGGTCTTAGTCTCCCCAGGAAAACATGTGATGCCTCGAGCCTACTCATTAACTGAGCCGTGCTCGAATAACGTAGCAGAATACAACGCACTGATTATAGGCCTCAATTTCGCCAAGGAGCTGGGGGTTGAGTATCTCGAAGCCTTCGGTGATTCTCAACTAATCGTCAAACAGGTCCAAGGGGAATATGAAGTTCGAAGTCAGGATCTAATCCCGTATCACAAGATAGCGGTAGAACTAGCGGAATCGTTTGAAGGATTCTTCATCGAGCACGTGCCGCGATTGCAGAACACCTATGCAGATGCGTTAGCAGCTTTAGCTGTGTCCTTGGCACAACCTCCCGGAACAGAGCAATTTGTCACGGTAGGAACTCACCAACTCTTAGCGCCGCTTCACGATGAAGACGACAAAGAAGAAGAGGTTCAAGAGGTGCACACGACTCAGGCTGAGTTCGAACCTCGAGATTGGCGTTTCCCCATCATCGACTACGTCCTACACGGAATCTTGCCAGAAGACGTGAAGGAGAGAGAGTCGATCAGACGAAGAGCTCCAAGATTCTACTATAATACGGAGAATCGAACGCTATACCGCAGGGGGTATGATGGCATGCTGGCACGTTGCCTATCAACCAAAGAAGCTGAAGAAGTGCTTAAAGAGGCACATGAAGGAGAGTGCGGTGCGCACCAACCTGGTCCCAAGCTTTATGATCGCATCAGGAGAATGGGATACTTTTGGCCCTCCATGATGCATGAGGCAATTGTATACGCCCGGAAGTGTCACGCGTGTCAGGTACACGCGAATTACATGCACCAGCCTCCGGAACATCTACATCCTTCGGTTACGTCATGGCCGTTCGAGACCTGGGGAATGGACATTGTTGGTCCTATAAATCCCCCTTCGGTTAAAGGCGATCGGTTCATCCTGGCCATCACCGATTACTTCTCCAAATGGGCTGAGGCAGTTCCACTCAGAGAAGTCAAGACGAGCAACGTCATTGCATTCATCAAGCACCATATCATTTACCGGCATGGTGTTCCAAGACGAATCATACACGACAACGGTCCTCAATTTATCAGCAACGCCTTCATAAGGTTCTGCGAAAAGTTCAAAATTCAGGACATCTCGTCAACAGCCTATAACCCCACAGCAAACGGGTTAGCTGAAGCCTTCAACAAGACTATCATAAAGCTCTTATCAAAGCTTGTGAGAAATAACAAGCGGGATTGGGATGATAAGCTCGGAGCAGCTCTATGGGCCTATCGTACCACGGTGCGTACACCGACCGGCGCAACCCCATACTCATTGGTATATGGATGTGAAGCCGTTCTCCCTCTGGAAGTTCAAATTCCATCTCTTCGGATCGCTCTCACCACCCAGATGACGACCGAAGAACAGCATCAGAAGCGCCTCGAAGAACTCGAGATGCTCGACGAAAAGCGCCTGGAAGCTCAACAGCACATCGAGTTTTACCAAGCCAGAATTTCTCGAGCCTTCGACAAAAAAGTTCGACAAAGGAGTTTTAGGGAAGGGGACTTGGTCTTAACCGAGAAACGTCCTATGATCCTTAACTCCAAGAAGACGGGCAAATTTGAACCCAAATAGGAAGGACCGTTCGTGGTGGAAACAGTCTACTCGAACGGCGCCTATCGTCTAGTCACCAAAGATGGTGACCGGCTCATGATGCCAATAAATGGCAAATTTCTGAAGAGATACTACCCTTAGTATCCTCAGAAGCATTGAGGTACCGGGAAGTTCCCGGAAGAATACCACATCGGGGTATTCTTAGGGATAACCCGGTCGCTGATGAACAAGAAATCAATGTTCGAAGTCCGAATGTTCTTGTTTGACAGAATCTAATTCTCTTTTGCTGAGATGAAATCTGATCACTTAGTGTGATCAATTCCCCCTCACCAAAAAACTTTCAGTGGTGTTTGACTACTCATAGTCTCTACCACACAATTCCCACTTGGTCAAACCTTACTACAGTTAGGACCACAACCAAA
>BQKN01067226.1:0-14597 GCA_022839385.1 Asparagus kiusianus
GGGCTTGGCCACAATTTTTATACTTTTTTAGGGCTAAAGGCTAAGGGGGGTTATTGGTTGGGATATTTTGAGGGATAATGGGATAATTTTTGGGATTCTATTTCATAGTCTTATTCATTGGGAAAATAGAATAAGGATATATAATACCATTTTGTGTTATTGGTTTTTTTAAACACTAGTGAGACAATTACACCACTTAGGATAAAAGTACCCCACTCATATACAAATTTTTTTCCCAATAGTAAAAATTTACCCCATCCTCCATATTGGAACAATATTATTCCAATTTGAAGGCAATTGGGATAATTTTTTTGTATTACTTAACTAATGCATGCAATTATATTATAAATATATGACATGATATATAAAATATAACATATATTAATATTTTAATAATATTATTTAATAAGATATATTAATAAAATTATATAATAGTAATTATAGTATAATATATTTATTATAATATTATATAATATTGTAATAACATATAATAATAATATTATGTAATATAGTATTATATAATAGTAATTAGTAATTATAGTATACCGTATTTATTATAATATTATATAATATTTTTTCGTAACATATAATAATATTTTAATAACATAATTTAATAACATATATTAATAATATTATGTAATAACATATATTAATAGGTTTATGTAATATATTATTATATAATATTAATTAGTAATTATAGTATAACGCATTTATTATAATATTATATAATATTTTAATAACATATATTATTATAGTTATTATATATATGACATACTATTATAATATAATATAATAATTACTAATATTAGTAAAATATTAAGATATAATATAATATTAAATTATATCATACATGAATTGTCATATATATAATTCATATTAAAGTATTATATCCTATGATACTATATTATAATATATTAAATTAAATAATATATTATTAAAGTATTATATTACATATATTATTCATATATTATATCAATTATTATATAATGTAGCATACTATTATAATGTTAATTAGTAATTATTGTATAATATATTATATTTTTGTATAAATAAAATAATGTATTATATTAAATATTATATTATTAAAATATTATATTAAATATATTGATATTATATTATATTAATTATTATATATAGTATAACATGCTAATATAATATAATATAATACAATGTAATAATTAATAGTAATAATTTGTAAGTATAGTACAATATATTATATTTTAGTATAAAGTAAAATGATATTTATATTATAATAATATACTAAATAATATACTAAACCAATTGGATAAGTTAATTTATAAGTAATTAATAGATAAAATTATATTTTAATAAGGTGCCACATGATCAATTATCTCACATGAATTGTCAAATCAAAAGCTCAAATTATCCCATTATCCCACTTTATCCCCACTTTACCCCCACTCAAAATATCCCAAAGGGGTAAAATTATTCCATTGAAATAATTTTCCCACTTGGTCCCAATTTGTCCCAACCAATAATCCCCCCTAAGGAAAAAATTGGTAGGACTGGGTCACATCTGGGTCTTTATTTGGGGCCTTGAAACATTTTTCTCGAGTCTAAAACATAAATATATATCCATAGGATATATATATCAAAAACAAAAAATCCCAAATATAAAAATCAAAGGTTTAAAATTCAAAAATCAAGAATCAAATGATTTGTCAATAAATCCAAGCGAAAATTTATAAGTTATCAAACCATAAATTATGATTGATTGATAACATATATAAATACATTATTTTGAGAATGATGTCTCAATACATAGAAACAAAGTATAAGTTCATAAAAAACTTATAAAAACCAAAATCTTGTTCATAAAAATTTATGAATCCAAGAAAGGCAATAAAAATGATACCAAAAGAGAGTCCAAAAGAGAGTTCATGGAAAAGCATAAAGTATCATTTTAACAAAGAAATATGATTGAGCAAATACATGATTCAAATGACAAACATGCTCAAATCACGAAAAAATTCTCTAAGCAATTGGGTTAGGCAAAGATGTCCATTAAAAAGGATATTTTGTATCAATGTAAAATAAAGGACACATCTTTCCTATATACACAATCACAAAGAAAATTTGTTGAAATATTTATGAGTTTTATCCATAAAGATCGAAGATTAGTATGCTTTGGATAAATACATATAAGATCAATATACTAATTTTTGACAAAAGCAATGAAAGTTTGTTTCAACCCATATGAATGCCTAGTAAACATAATTTAAAACAAAGAAATAATACATCCAGGGGGTTGCAAAAAAAAAACCTCCCAAAACAAAGTATGTTAATAAAAGACGTTTAATCAACAAAAGGAAATCTTTATTGGACAAATTTGATCAAATCACATAAAAATATATTATAAAGCACTAATTGATGATCCATAAGCACAAATACATAAATATCATCAAAAGAATATTTTACAATGATCTCATAAAGCATAAACACATCGGTCACATCAAAATGAATCAAAAACAACATGGTTCAAACCAAGACTATAAAACACATGAGAAACATGAACTATGGTTTTCAAAATCTTAAAATCATTTTGATTTATCAACAATATAAAACGTATATATATTTTAAAATACTTTCTTTTAAAGAGTTTAAAAATTGTTTGCAATTTGTTTATAAAATAAAAAAACATCTTTAAGAACATGAAAAACTAAAAAGTTTAAAAATTTTGTTCTTAAATTTCAAACTTGTTTTGGTATCCAATTACTCTTGGCACCGAAGAGTCTAGGGACATGACCCCTATCATTAAAGCTCAAAGCCCTAGGGTTATGATCCCTTTTAGGCATATATGGTGCATGGACCTGGTAAAAATAAAATTCATATAGATGGCTATTTCGATTGTAATGAGTGCAATGAAAGGGCCTAAAAAGTTTGTATTAACCAAATGGTGGTGCACGGAGATCATTTGCAAACTAAGATAATTTATTTGAAGTTTTTTCAAATGAGATATTTTTCAAATCAAGAGCGTCAGAGCGCTATAGAAAGATCACCTCCATCCATCCCAGGGAAAGGGCTGCTAGATGGAGTGGAGGCTATATCTATTAAGCATAGTCTACCTAGATTATTTTCCCTATATCTAATGGAATTAATATTTAGACACCCACAATACAAGACGTAGTACGTCGAGCCAAATAATCCAAATAAGGAAACCCTCAAGAATATATCATATTGTCCTGAATTGTAAACATATAAACATTAATACCAAACGAAAGATAAACAATCTAAATAAAATTAATAATTAGAAATCAACAACACAAGACTGGTACGTCAAGCAAAATAATCCAAACAATGAAACCCTCATGTATTATAAAACCTCGATAATTTATGAATAATATAATTAATGTGTGATAAATTATGATATGTGGATATTTAGTATGATAAATATCATTAAATGGTATATGAGTATAATACCATGTGTTTTGAGTATGAACATGTTCATACATGTGAGAGAAAAGAGTCAAAACATGCACAAATAACCAAACTTATGCTGAGCTGGAAAATTCCAGTCCGGTCGACTGTCGCGGTCGACCGCAGTCCGGTCGACCGTCACAGTCGACCGCGAAACCTGCAGTTTGTTTTTCTCCTGTTTTGAGTTGGTTTCAGATTTTTAAACCCATATCCGTTTTACCCTGATATATATATGAGTTTTTTATGTTTTTCTTGGTCTTCCTAAGTACCCTAACAGCCACCAAACGCCTAAACCCTAGTTTGATTTCTTAGAGAAGATTGGAGGCTTTCTAGTTGGGTTTTTTTCTTGTTGATTTTGGCTTTTTGAGTGGAGATCTCTTTCAATGTTGCATCAAAACATTTTCCCTACAACCCCAGGTGAGTATCATCTCTACTAATCCCCCTCCCAGTTTTTAAAATGTTTTTAAAGATATTTAAACATGTTTTGTAGAGCCTAAACGAATAGATTATGTATAAAGGACAAATTCTTTTATATTGTATGTATAAAGATTAGGTCTTCCATGTTAAAAAGGTTGAGAACGTTTTTACAGATGTGATTAAGATCTGATGATGATTTTTAAACGTGGTTAATCTAAAGAAAGAAGTTTAATTTGTTGTTTTGAGCTTTTATGCATGTTTTAGGGTTTTGAATACAAATCTAATGCATAAAATCATGTTTGTAATTGTTGATTTGTTTCTAGATGTTTATATCTGCTGTGGCATATTTGCATAAAAGTTTCATGGAGAATTTGACATGTTTAGGTCATAAAAACACTACGCGAACACGACATACAACCAGTTTGGAAAACTGGAATTAGGGTTCACGGTCGACCGTCACGGTCGACCGCGTGCAGGTCAGAGACCTGGGTAGTCTCAAAAGCCCGTCGCGGTCGACTTCCATGGTCGACCACCAGTCTGTTTTGGCTGTGCATGTTTATATGGCTTGGTTTTGGTTTGTCGAGCAGATTTCTCGATCTAATGATGATAGAATATTATGTTAGTGATTGTTTAACACCTGAGATGATGGTGAACTTCAGATGAGGACACACACACCGAGATTTGTGCATGTATACTAGATTGACTTAGATTGACACACTTTTGACATGAGTTAAACTGATAAACATATATAAATAGTGTTGTTTTAGAGGTATCCGGAAATAGGGAGATGAAACTTATTTACCACAGAACGATTGAGTAAGAGTATTACAAAAGTATCGTTATTACACGTATCCGGAATAGGAGAATAATAATCCTATTACCGCAGAATGATTGAGCAAGAGTATTACAAAAGTATCGTTATTACACGTATCCGGAATAGGGAGATAATAAAACCTATTTTCGCAGAGCGATTGAGTAAGAGCATTACAAGAGTATCGCTATAGTACAAGATGATACACACATAGATATTTGATCGGTTATAAGTTTTACATCCATGATAGATTACCCATGAGTAGAGTATTTATTTTGATATTTTTGGCACACCCATTATGGATGACAGTTATATTTCGTTTTGATTTGGTTGGCATCCTCTTATATTAGAGCATGCTACTCGATTGTACTTCGAGATGAGATATTTATTCTTTATGTTGGAGATTGGAGTATGTTTCCTTGACTATTTGTTTTTCATTCATAGAGAGCTATATGAATGATTTGATATATGTATGTACTGACTCTATTTTCTTATATACTCCTACCCCTTCCCCTGGGGAGAGGTAGTGATGATCTCGCTAGCACTTTGACGCTTATTGTTTTCCCCTCTTTTCAGGCAGCAAGTCCGACACACGGAGAGTCACAGGTTGATGGGACATCTTAGTTGACCGTATACTTATTTACTATATTTTGTAGTTATTACAAAACTCCACATGTAGTTGATTATTTCCAGACTCTAGATTTGTATTTTATTTCATAGAGTTGAGAGTTATTGTGAAACTATGGTTATTTGACTCATTGTATTTGAGATTCAGTTCAGACTCAGAGATATATCTTTTTCATTCAAGTTGGGCTCATTATTAATATATCTTATGCTTCTTCTGTGTATATTTTTAGTGTTGCTCTATTTTGATTATTTACCTGTCTGTACCTTCATCTATTTATTGTTTCTACTGGAGAGATAACGATTGTGATGGTAAAACATGTCTTAGCATAGTGTTTGGTGCTTGGCAGGTTTGACAATCCGGATTTTACCTGGGACTACAACCTTGTGTGAACCCTAGGACGTCACAGTTGGTATCAGAGCTCTAGTTCTAATATCCTTAGGATCATTCCTGTATCATATCGTGGAGTTAGGATAGAGTTTCTTAGGGATCATGTATACAGTCCGCTAGGAATCCCTAGTATGAGTGGGGGCGTATTATATATATGTACGTGAAAAATCTACAAAATTTTTTTTTATGAACTATTTGATTGACTAATAAAGCATGATATGAGATATATATGGTACGATTTACTTATATGTTATATGCTTCATGCTTGAGATCCTATTTACTGTGTAATAATCTTTACTTTGGAATTATAGATATCAGGAAGAGGCCGTGGACGCTGAGTTACTCGTGCTCAGGGAGTTGAGCAGGAAGATAGGGAGCCCGAGCCATAGCAGGCTCCGCAGTACTTAGTGGATCTCATAGCACCATTGGCAGCTCGTATGGCAGCTATTGAGGAGCAGTTAGCAGCCCAGGTTCGTCAAGAGCCTTCCGTTCATGAAGAGGCACCCGTTCAGAAGTCATCTATTCGAGAGGAAATACCAGAGATGGCACCAGTGGTCCCACCGACACCACCAGTTGATAACGGAGCAGTAGATCAGGAGGCTTGTTATAATTATAACAAGATTGGGCACCGAGCAGTCAAGTGTCGTAGCGCACCTGCAGCAGGCCAGCAGGGCAGGACTCAGCAGCATCAGCAGAACCGCGCTCAGGGATGCGGTCAGGGCCAGCAGCCGAGGATTGAGGCACCTCCAGTAGTTCTGAGGATAGAGGGATAGGTTCGAGCGATCCAGGAGATACAGCAGAGGCAGGTGATACTATTCACTCCAGGCGATGCAGAGCAGCAGACCGGTAGAGTGTATACAGTGGTTCCTCGTGATCATGGCACGAGCGGAGCTGTGGTAGAAGGTACGTTCTGTGTAAACTCCTTTCCAGCACGTATAGTTTTTTATTCTAGCGCTTCACATTCTTTTATCTCCTATGATTTTTCGATTAGACTTCGGCTTGTAGCTCAGCCGTTAGATTTCCCATTATCTGTATCTACTCCATTGGGAGAGATGTCTCTGTTAGAGAGTGTTTGTAGGAGATGCATCGTCAGCTTGGACGATTCTGAGTTCGCGATTGATTTGATCGAGTTGCATATGTTTGAATTCAATGTGATCCTTGGTATGGATTGGCTATCTTCCTACTATGTGAATATCGACTGTTTTGTGAAAACAGTCAGTTTGAGAGCATATGATGTATCAGAGTTAGTGGTAGCTACCTCCAGAGCCAACCAGTTTGTGGAGTCATTTCTGACGTACGTACAGGAGGTGATATTACGGGATCGGAGCGCAGATTTGAGTGAGATGCGAGTAGTCTCAGATTTCCAGGATGTCTTCCAAGACATACCAGGATTACCTCTAGTGAGATAGGTCGCGTTTTGCATAGAGTTGCAGCCAGGCACCGCACCGATTTCCCGAGCTCCTTACCGTATGGCGCCTGCTGAGATGAGGGAGCTACAGATCCAGATCGATGAGTTGTTGTCTCAGGGCTTCATTCGACGGAGTCATTCTTTGTGGGGAGCACCGGTCCTCTTTGTGAAGAAGAAGGACGGGAGTATACGATTATGTATAGATTATCGCGAGTTGAACAAGGTTACTATCCGTAACAGGTACCCATTACTGAGGATCGATGACTTGTTCGACCAGTTGCAGGGAGTGCAGTGTTTCTCGAAGATAGATCTTTATTTTGGTTATCATCAGTTGCGAGTGGAGATGGATATTCCCAAGACCACTTTCTTGACTTGATATGGGTCTTTCGTGTTTCTTGTCATGTCGTTTGGGCTGACCAATGCACTAGCAGTATTCATGGATTTGATGAATCGGGCTTTTTTTCCGTACTTGGACCAGTTTGTGATAGTCTTCATCGACGATATTCTTATCTACTCGAGGTCGGAGGTAGAGCACGAGCAGCATTTGAGGTTAGCATTGCAAATATTAAGAGAGCACCAGTTGTATGCTAAGTTTAGCAAGTGTGAATTCTGGTTATCAGAGGTCAGATTTTTGGGCCATGTTATTAGCCGGAAGGGCATTGCAGTGGATCCAGCTAAGGTAGAAGCCGTACTTGATTGTGAACCACTAAAGATCGTTACTGAGATTCGTAGCTTCTTAGGCTTGGCAGGCTATTACAGAAAATTCATTCAGGACTTCTCGAGGATTACCACACCACTTACACGCCTTACTAAGAAGGGTGTACAGTTCATTTGGAGCATAGAGTGCCAGAAGGCATTTGAGACATTGAAGACTAAGTTGACTTCAGCACCAGTATTGGTTATTCCTAGCAGTGATAAGACTTTTGTTGTCTACACTGATGCATCCTTATCGGGTCTTGGCGGTGTATTAATGCAGATCCAAAGAGTCGTAGCCTATATTTCAAGGTAGCTGAGGACTCATGATAGAATTATCCCACGCATGATTTGGAGCTACCAGCAGCTGTCTTTTCATTGAAGGCATGGAGACTATTTGTACGGAGTGCAGTTTGAGTTATTCACAGATCACCAGAGTTTGAAGTACCTCTTCTCTCAGAAAGAACTCAACCAGAGGCAACGACGATGGGTAGAGTTTATTAAGGATTATGAGTTTGATATACAGTATCATCCGGGAAAGGCGAACGTGGTAGCAGACGCGTTGAGCAGGAAGCGTCGTCGCGGACTAGCAGCTTTGAGGTGTTCACTATATCGGGATCTTTATACCCTCGGCCATTTTGATTTTAGGCTAGAGATTGGCGGGAGCCGTGTGTTCTTAGGAGCATTATCTGTACAACCATCTTGGAGAGATAGAGTAGTCGGAGCTCAGTTAGAGGATTCTTGGATTCAAACCCTCAAGGGGGAGATCTCCAAAGAACCCAAAGATGATTGGACTATTGGAGTAGATGTAGGCCTGAGGATGAAGGGCAGGATCGTTATGCCGAACAATCTACAGCTGAAGAGGGAACTTTTGATGAGGCCCATCACAACAGATATACAGTGCACCCAGGCACGACGAAAATGTACAAGGATTTGAAGAGGCATTTTTAGTGGAGTGGTATACAAAAAGAGATTGTAGATTATGTGGCTAAGTGTTATACCTGCCAACAAGTTAAGACAGAATATCAGAGACCTGTAGGAACCCTACAGCCTTTACCCATTCCCGAGTGGAAGTGGGTAGATATTTCCATGGATTTCATAGTAGGGTTGCCCAAGTGAAAGAAAGGAAATGATTCTATTTGGGTTATAGTGGACAGATTGACTAAGTCCGCACATTTTTTACCTGTGAGGACGACTTATACGGCAGATACGTATGCGAGGATATTCATTCGGGAGATTGTTAGACTGCATGAAGTTCCAGAGATGATTATATTAGATCGGGGCTCAGTTATCACATCTCATTTTTAGAGGAGTTACCAGGATGCTTTTGGCAGTCAGTTGTTATTTAGCAGCGTTTTTCACCCTCAGACAGACAATCAGACCGAGAGGGTGAATCAGATCTTAGAGGACATGCTGAGAGTATGCGTTATAGATTTTTAGGGTAGCTGGGAGGATCACATCCCACTGATTGGATTTGCATATAATAATAGTTATCAAGCTACCATCGGAATGGCACCATATGAAGCTTTGTACGGGAGAGCTTGCAGATCGCCTATATGTTGGGCAGAGCCAGTGGATAGTCTATTGATTGGTCTAGAGGGTAGTTAGACAGACCACGGAGAAGGTGATATTGATTCAAGAGCGCATTCTTGCGGCGCAGAGTCGGCAGAAGAGCTATGCAGATCAGCAGAGACGACTTTTAGAGTTCCAGGTTGGAGACTCAGTCATGTTAAAGGTATCACCGATGAAGGGCGTTCAACGATTCGGTAGACGGGGAAAACTTTTCCCGAGATATGTTGGTCCTTTCAGGATCTTCAAGCGCATTGGAGCTGTTTCTTACAGATTAGATCTTCCAGCATCGATGTCGAGTGTACACGATGTCTTTCATGACTCGATGCTTAAGAAGCATCTGGGGGATGATGAGCAGCAGAGAGTGATTAACTCACCAGAGATTGAGATTTAGGATGATTTGACTACCGTAGAGGTACCGGTATGTATACTTGCTAGAGAGAATAAAAAGCTTAGAAATAAAGTCATTCTATTAGTGAAAGTTCAATGGAACCGGCAAGGAACCGAAGAGATTTCTTAGGAGCACGAGGAGGATTTTCGTCGCGACTACCCGCACCTGTTTGGATAGGTATGATGTTAATATGGTTATATGACTTGATAGTTGTCATTATCTATGATTGTTTAGTCACATTTATATCTATCTTTAACACTAGAATAGGGATATTTTTATCTGATCCTTAATCAATTGAAGTATATGGTATATACATGAGGGTTTCCTTGTTTGGATTATTTCGCTCGACGTACCAATTTCGTTTAGTTAAGGATTTAGGTAAGAATGTTTGCATTCTAGGTTGTTAACTTTAAATATCATTGTGCTAACACTATGTGATGTGTGCAGAAGAAATTCTTAATATGAATTACACCTTCTTAATGTGTTTTCCTAGTTTTTGAGCTTTGAGATGCGACTGCCGAATTTTAAGGATGAAATCCTCTTAAGGGGGGTGAATGTAAAACCCCGATAATTTATGAATAATATAATTAATGTGTGATAAATTATGATATGTGGATATTTAGTATGATAAATATCATTAAATGGTATATGAGTATAACACCATGTGTTTTGAGTATGAACGAGTTCATACATGTGAGAGAAAAGAGTCGAAACATGTACAAATAGCCAAACTTATGCTAAGCTGGAAAATTCCAGTTCGGTCGACCGCCGCGGTCGACCGCAGTCCGAATGAGCGCGAAACCTGCAGTTTGTTTTTCTCCTGTTTTGAGTTGGTTTTGGATTTCTAAACCCATATCCATTTTTCCCTAATATATATATATGAGTTTTTCATGTTTTTCTCAGTCTTCCTAAGAACCCTAACAGCCACCAACCCCCCCAAACCCTAGTTTGATTTCTTGGAGAAAATTGGAGGCTTTCTAGTTGGTTTTTTGTGGATTTTCAGCTTTTGGAGTGGAGATCTCTTTCGACGTTGCATCAAAACATTTTTACTACAACCCCAAGTGAGTATCATCTCTACTAATCCCCCTCCTAGTTTTTAAAATGTTTTTAAAGAGATTTAAACATGTTTTGTAGAGCCTAAACGAATAGATTATGTATAAAGGATAAATTCTTTTGTATTATATGGATAAAGATTAGGTCTTTCCATGCTAAAAAGGTTGAGAATGTTTTTACAGATGTTATTAAGATCTGATGATGATTTTTAAACGTGGTTAATCTAAAGAAAGAAGTTTAATTTGTTGTTTTGAGCTTTTATGCATGTTTTAGGGTTTTGAATACAAATCTAATGCATAAAATCATGTTTATAATTGTTGAGTTGTTTCCAGATATTCATATCTGTTGTGGCATGTTTGCATAAAAGTTTCATGAAGAATTTGACATGTTTTGATCATAAAAACACTATGTGAACACGACATACAACCAGTTTGGAAAACTGGAATCAGGGTTCACGGTCGACCGTCACGGTCGACCGCGTGCAGGTCAGAGACCTGGGTAGTCTTAGAAACCTGTCACGGTCGATCGCCATGGTCGACCGCCAGTCTGTTTTGGCTGTGCATGTTTATATGGCTTGGTTTTGCTTTGTCGAGCAGATTTCTCATCTAATGATGATAGATTATTATGTTAGTGATTGTTTAACACCTGGGATGATGGTGAACTTCAGATGAGGATACGCATACCAAGATTTTTGCATGTATACTAGATTGAGTTAGATTGACACACTTTCGACATAAGTTAAACTGATAAACACATATGAATAGTGTTGTTTTAGACGTATCCGGGAATAGGGAGATGAAACCTATTTACCGCAGAACGATTAAGTATGAGTATTACAAAAGTATCTTTATTACACATATCCGGAATAGGGAGATAATAAAACCTATTGTCGCAGAGCGATTGAGTAAGAGCATTACAAGAGTATCGCTATAGCACAAGATGATGCACACATAGATTTTTGATCAGTTATAAGTTTTACTTCCATGATAGATTACCCGTGAGTAGAGTATTTATTTTAAAATTTTGGCACACCCGTTATGGACGGCAGTTATATTTCGTTTTGATTTGGTTGGCATCCTCTTATATGAGAGCAGGCTACTGAAATTGTACTTCGGGATGAGATATTTATTCTTTATGTTGGAGATTGGAGTATTTTCCTTGACTATTTGTTTTTCATTCATAGAGAGCTATATGAATGATTTGATATATGTATGTACTGACTCTTTTTTCTTATATACTCCTACCCCTTCGCCTGGGGAGAGGTAGTGATGATCTCGTTAGTGCTTTGACGCTCGTTGTTTCCCCCTCTTTTCAGGCAGCGAGTCCGGCGCACGGAGAGTCGTAGGTTTATGGGATATCTTAGTTGACCGTTTAGCTATTTACTATATTTTGTAGTTATTACAAAACTCCACATGTAGTTGATTATTTCCAGATTCAAGATTTGTATTTTATTTCATATAGTTGAGAGCTATTGTGAGACTATGGTTATTTGACTCATTGTATTTGAGATTCAGTTCAGACTCAGAGATATATCTTTTTCGTTCCAGTTGGGCTCATTATTAATATATTTTATGCTTCTTCTTTGTATATTTTTAGTGTTGCTCTATTTCGATTATTTACCTGTCTGTACCTTTATCTATTTATTATTTCCACTAGAAAGATAATGATTGTGATGGTGAAACATGTCGTAGCATGGTGTTTGATGCTTGGCAGCTTTGACAATCCGGGTTTCACCTGGGAATGCAGCCTTGGGTGAACCCTGGGGCGTCACATGTATATACCATATGTCTCAAATTGTGAATCGCTAATTATTGATCCTAACTAAGAAAATAAAGAAAAGTAGTAAAAGAAAGTAAAGACATCAACATATCGTATTCATAAGATCTTCCACTATCACTGGGAAGATAGGATGAATACCAGCACAAATCCCGTGTACTTTCAAATGCAATGTACTCTAGGTCATATATTTTAGCAGTGAGTCAAAAACATAACTGGCATTCGCCAATGACTCGGGCTATCATTTAACTATCTTAATGCAACTCCGTGCAAGATTTTGATACTTAGCATTATCATTTGTAACGGACTACCTTGTAGGTATCCAAATCAATGTACACGGCTCATTAGTCTTAGCGGGATCTTAGTTCGTAATATGAGTGCGGAGCGGCTTACCATATAGGTATCCTAGAAGTACGGCTCACAAGTATCATCGCACTCTCGTACGGACGAACTGCAAGATAAAGTATCCAACCCGACTCAATGTCATGTACAAATGGAATATCGACACACTACTCCCGTAGTACTGAATTGACCTCATCAACGATATCCAGAAGGTGTGTGTACAATATGTACTAAACTATTTTTCAAAGTAATCGGGTCAAAACCTATCATAATTCCTTTCAGCATATCCATGGGTGTGCTACTACACTATTCATTAATTTATATATAAAGAAGTGCGGCTTGAAACCCGCAAATATATATCAAACAAATGCAAAAAACAAAAATTCAGACAACAACTTTAGTAGTTGACTACAAGGCTTTATAGTCGACTACACTGAGTCTATCCAGACTCTGTAATAACATATATCAGTATCAGTAATTGACTATTAAGAACATTAGTCGACTACTCTACAAACATATAGTTTCTGTTATACTCAATTGGGCACGAGTAGCCGACTACTAAGTTTAGTAGTCGACTACTCTGTCAAGACATGCATTCTTTTGTGCACAAACAGTACTTATGTTAATTGTACATATCATGACGTTAAAACAAGATTTTATAGTTGGCATATGTAATAGGAATTATCTAAATCATCAAATTAAATTATTATATCTTCCAAATTAGGGTTTAACATCCTAATTAAATAATGTCTTCAATTATCTCATATGTAAACAAAGTGATTATCAACAGATGATAAAAACTATTCATGTACAGAGCTAAAATTCATTTAAACATGTTTATCTTATTTAGGTATCATAAACCTAGGGCTTAAGCATGATTAATTAATATAAAAACTCAAAAAAACCTTCACGTAATATATCAATTATTTCTAGTCAGCATATCTGTAGTTTTCTACAGAATATATTATTAGTAAAATGAGCATATCTTTCTCTAAACAAACTCTTTTTAAGAATAGTTTTCTGTTTTGAAAACTAGATCCACATAGCTATCATTTAGAACTAGTTTGGTTTAGTTTGGGGTTTATATGGTATCTCAAATTTTCATTTAAATGTTACATATGTGCAGCAGTTTTCTACAGAACATGTTATTAGTAAGTTGAGTATATCTTTCTCTATAAAAATTCTTTCTTAGAATAGTTTTCTGTTTTGGTAAATAGGTTCACATAGCTTTCATATGACATTGGATTTAGTCATTTTGGAGTTTATATGATATCTCAAATTTTTAGTTAAATGTGATATACGTGCAGCAGTTTTTGGCAATCTATGATGAAAGCAAAAACTAAACCTCTTTATAATTCAATTAGTCAACAAATTATGGTTAACACATGAGTTAAATATAATTATAAAATTTAGAAAAATAAAATTTAATCACCCCTAATGACCATGATCATGTTACTATCATAAACAATTAAGAAAAGCTAATGATCTAGCAATGGGTTAAGATTTATCATCAAAAATCCCATCTTTATCATATTTGGTTAAGCTTTAAGCATGAAAACATTGATTAAACACTTTTATAATCATTAAACACTATGGGGATGGGTTTGGATGCAGATGATCTTGTCTTATTATGTATGTGTGTGTGTGTGTGTGTGTGTGTGTGTGTGTGTGTGTGTGTGTGTGT
>BQKN01067231.1:0-18129 GCA_022839385.1 Asparagus kiusianus
GGCGTCAATGTATATAAATATATATATATTTATATACATTGACGCCGATGCGCTAGCTGTCACTAAGAGAGGTTCGAGGTTGAAGCCATCCTTTGGCTTGTAGCGAGGGGTGTCGAGAAGTAAAGCATTTTCAAGTCGACCTTACAATGTGTCGAATAATTGGTCGAGTGAGCTCGTAATGAGTCGTCTTCGATAAGAGGACCGACAAGTATCGCCATTCGAGTCGATCTAAGGGGATATCGACTCAACGAGTCGGTTAAGTCGGGAATTTTTATGGTCCTGACCGTCAATTCGATTTGAGCGGTGCATGTAGGGGGACACCTGTCCGTTGCTGACAAAGAGCCATATTTTGGCGACTAAAAACACCATAACAAATATAATATACTGTTATATAATTGCTACACTAAAATATTTACTGCAATTAATATAATATATTATATAATAATATATATTATTGAAATATTATATAATATTATAATAAATATGTTGTACTATTGTATAATATAATATAGTATGTGATATTGCATAATAATATATAATAAATATAATAAAATAAATTATACATATAAATTAAACTATAATAATTTTTTATTCTATTACATGACAATATAATATACTATATTGAATATATTATTACTATATATTTTATATATCATGTTATATATTTAGAATATAATTAACATGTATTAGTTAGGTGATATAAAAAAGTTTTAAAATTATCCCAATTGCCTTCAAAGCGGAACATAATTGTTTCAATGTAGAGGATGAGACAAATTTTTACTATTGAGACAAAATATTTGTATATGAGTGAGATTATTTTATCCGAAGTGGTGAAGTTATCTCACTAGTGTTCCAATAAACCAGTAACACTAAAAGATAATATTCTTGTTCCATTGTCTTAATGAATAACACAATGAAATAAACTCCCCAAAAATATCCCATTATCCTCCTAGATGTCCCATTGAATAACTCCCTTAGAAAATTTAAAACATATAAGTTATTCATTGAGGGGCTGTTTGGTTGGTTTTCTAAAAATCAAGAAAAGGAAAAGGGTGCATGAAAATAAATAAAAAGTTATTTTCATCCATTTATATCCCTAAAACTCATCACAACATCCAATAAAATATTGCTTTCATCCCACAACTCATTTCATATCATATCTTAAAAATAAACCAAACACAAAAATAGGTCACATCATCCAACTTATCTCATCTCCGTCACATCTCGTCTTTAAAAATCACTCACATCATCCAATAATACGGTGCCAACTCATCTCATCTCATTAACATTTTATTTCCACTCATTTCCTCCAAAAAAGTTAGGGAACAGATTTCCTTAAGGGCTCGTTTGTATTGATTTTTTGGAGCTGTAAAAGTGGAGAAAGCTGCCAAAAACATGATATTTTTACAGCTTTCCCTCTACTTTCTCCCTCCAAAAACAGGAACCAAACGCCCTCTAAGTGTGTGTCACATCATCCAATAATATAATGACAACTCATCTCATCTGTTTTCTTATTTTTATGAATGAACGAAACACAAGAAAAGAACCTATTACCGAAAATAAGTTTGTTATAATTTATTTCCTTATTCTTTTAGCTAACTAAATAATCTCAAAACAAATTTTCTTAAAAAATCACCCACATCATCCAATAATAACGTGACAACCATCTTCTATTCTTTTTTTAGCCAACCAAAAAATCTCAAAATAATTTTTCTTAGAAATAACTTTACTATTCTTTGATTTGTTTTTTTTAAGGCAAACAAACAGCCCCTAAAGTTGTACCATACTTTTTAGAAGTAAAAGTACAATTTCAACAATCAGATGCGTAAACAACAAGCAAACGCTGCACACGGTTAAAAAATGTCACCTACTTCATTACCATAAATAATTCACGTGAAAAAAAAGCCAAATCAGTCTTCTCGTTGCCATTAATAAAAACGAACTAACCAAGAAGCAATTATTCTCGTCCGCCTCGTTTATTCTTTCCACTGACAAAGCATCCTACAGTACATCCACAGCTCACGTTTTCCCGCACGTGACAAAAGTCAACCAGTCAACGGCCGGAAAGCGACCAGAAGCAGCGAGCAGTCAAAGGTTTCACCGATCCAAATTCCCGGTAATTCCTCCGACAATCCAGGGGCGTTTTCGTCATTCAAGGCCGCCATAAAGGTCACTTCGTCGTGTGAACGCTTCCGCTTTTTAGTCCCAATTTTTTTTTCCTCCCCCAAATCGACCGCTGTTTCCTCCCATCTTCCTCAAAATCGAAACTCAATCCCCTTTCAAAACCCTAGCGATCGGCTGCTCGATCGAGGACCCTTTCTGTCCCTTAAGCTTTGAAGTCTTGATTTGGGTGATAGATCTGCTGGAGCTCTGAAATCGACCGACGAAATTACGCTGTTTCGGTGAATCTCAGGCGATGGCGGAGTCTCGGCGCTATGCTTTAACGCCTCAGCTAGGTGAGAACCTTACCGAGTTCATCTTCATTTTTGATTTTATCGGTGGTTTTTATTCTATGTTTTTTTTTTACTCAAGAGTAATTACTTTAGAACTAGTTAGATAAAAGGAAGCTTTTATTATTGTTATTACGCTACTTCAGATGGCGTGTGAGTTAACTTCGACCAATCAGATTAATTTCGAAGAGAAAATGGAAGTTTTATTAGTTGGATTAGGCGATAGTTTCAATATTCATGTTTTTTTGAGTGCGAGGAGGCTGAAAATTTTCTGTAAATGTACCAATCGTTAATCTCAAGGCCGTCTGATTATCGGCCAGAGTTTGAGTCAGTAACATGAATAAGTTGAGCTTTTTATTTGAGGTTTTGTAAGCAAGTTGATACTGTTGTACTCCTCATCAGATAAGGCCATAAGGATCGTGCAATATCTATAGGATATGTGGAAGCTATCAACCACCCATGTCTGACATGTTGATGTAGTGATTGATGTTTGACCATTTGTTAGTACTAGATGAATCTTGTTGATCAATGTCTTCAACATATTGACGATGGGAGATGCGTCAAGGGTGATCTCCTTGCTAATCATAATGCTTATAGAACTTTGTCACCACAAGATCAATTGATGAAGAAGAGCAGTTTGTTGGCAGTAATCAGGCCCAATCTAAGAGTTAATGGTCTTTAAATAGAGGCTAGGAGCCAATTTTAATCCAAAAGCTATAGCTACTAGGTATTGGCTGCAACTCCTATTTTAAACCTATCACTCTTTCTTATCCTATCCGATGTGGGACTACACATTAATAACCTCAACATCTCTCCCTTAATTTGTGAGTAAAGTTTAGTGTTTTACTATACTTCAATCTTCCATGGGATTCACAAACTTGGTTTGAACTATCAATCATGCATTCACACATGCCTATCAAACATCCTGTAGTATCTTCTGCCACTTCGTTTGTAGCCACCACTTCACTTGTGGGCTAATCAAACCATATTTCTCCTACGAGCATCCATGGGTTAAACCTACTTGACTTGGCCGCTTCACTCGTGGACTTTGAGCTTCACATTTTGCCACTTCATTTGTGGCCTTTAGGCTTCACATTGGACTTCACTTTTATTTGGGCTATGACCTTACCTTTGATACCATTTGTTGGAGAGTAATCAGGCTCTATCTAGGATTTAAAAAGCTTTAAATAGAGGCTAGGAACCAGTTTTAATCAAAAAGCTATAGGTACTAGGCATTGGCCCCAACTTTTATTTTAAAACCATCACTCTTTCAGCCTTTCTTATCCTATCCTATGTGGGATTATACTAACATATTAATAACCTCAACACAGTTGTTGACGAACTGATTTTCTTCGATTGATCCCTTTGGATCGTTGTGCAATTGCTTCGAAAATGGACTTATTTGTTGCGTCTTGAATACACTTTTCTATATTGCTGTAGAGAAGCTATTTTATCACTTGGATGAAATTTAACAAGCCCAAGAGATTTATTAATTGGACCCTTACCATGTTCTTAGAGGACTAGGATTCTTTAACTCTCAATCCCAATAATATTTAGATTGACCTGTGCCTGGACTCGTGTCTATCGGTGTTTTGAGTAATGCACACAGTCAAAGATAGCTTGGACATGGAGGACTGAACTTAATATGTACCCATCTAAGACTCTTAGCTGGGCTAGGAGCCTAGGTCCAATGCTCAGACCCGCGCTACGTTCACGCGAGTCCAGTGCTTGTAGAGTCGTATTGAGTACACACGCTCAAGAAGGGTTGGCCGCACCACTAGTCCTTATACAACCCATCTTTCCTTGAATGCTTCCCCATCCTCAATTTTTTGGCCTACCTGACCACTACCGGAGCCTTAATCCCATTCTCTTTTTTAACCTTCTCTTTCATCCCTAATCCGAACCTTAATCCTAATGGCCTCAAGTATGCTAGAACCAAAGGCAACCAGAGGGACTCCTCCTTATCGGCCTCAACAATCATATCACATGTTGAAATTTACTGACAATGTATCGACTTAGAACCTCTTTGCTTTCGTGTTGCCCATATTTAGCTATTGTTCCCAATAGGAAGGTTCAAATTTTGATGTAGGGCCTACAATTGGCTGAGGGAGAGATGGATGCAACCCATGTAGAAGAAGGGCAAACGAAAACTATCTGGAGGGTGTAATGAACAATTTAGTCATTGTCAGTAAGAAATCTATCAAAAATTGGCTGGAAGTGTGAGGGAGGGAGGGATGCACATACTCATGAAAAGAAAAACCAAACGAAACTATTACAGGCCATAATGAACAACCCCTTAATTTATTATAAATCTAAAATATAATGTAACTAGAGGGATGGGGGATGAAAGGGAGTTATATAGGCCATAATAAGCTCTGACATATTCCACCAAGAATTGGTTATCCTCTTCCTATTGTGGGGTTTCTCCATAATGCATCATCTTATGGTAAGTTCCATTTCATGAGTAAACTCTATGTTCCTTTTAAGAATCTTCCCAGGACAAGTTGAAGCTAAATGTACCTCCATTATCTCTAATAAAAGTATACTCTTGCATGATTTAAAGAAAATGAAAGGGAACAATCATTTAAGTAAATTTTGTTGCTAGGAAAAGGAAATGGAAGAAGTGCAGATAAGTAAAATTCGAGTGAACCTGGATTTTATTGGGACCCACTCTCAAATAGTACTGTGCTCGCTGGGAATGTGAAGTTGGTCGAATTTGATTATATACTCATATTTTTACAAAATTAATTATTTGGCAGAATTCAGCATAATAACATGTTAGATATCGTTAAACATTTGAGTTAATGCACATATTATCTTCTAAGAAAACTATTAAATGCAGAAAACTAAGTGTCGGAATCATGTTGCACTCCAATGCGGGAATCCAATTGAATAATACCTGATTTATTTCTGCATGTGTCCTCATCTGGAACAAATTCACGTTAATTAGGAAGTATGGATACTCTTCCAACAATATCTGGGTGAGAATTATATTTGTTTAGATCCATTAAGCAAAATTGACTTGGACGATGCCGCAACATTACTGTGAAAGGAGTCAAAAACAATTATAATTTAAATATTTGATTTAGAAATTTAAAGAAAAAAGAAGGGTGCACGATGACTAATAATTAATTTGGTGCTACTTCAGAGGAGATCAATGTGCAATTAACCCTCACCTTTAGGGTTAATTTTAGAAAACCTCCTCAACTTTGGGCGATTATAACCCTCCATAACTTTCAGAGTATCAGAAAACCTCCCTCAATTTGGGGTGATTATCAGATAACCCCCATACCTTCCAAAATATCAGAAACCCGCCCCCCTCCAAAAAAAAGAAGAACCCTAATGATATCATTTTCCTAAATTTAACCCCAATAACCATATTTTTCTCTTATTTTTTCTCATTAGCACTCGGGTAGGATCTCCCAAACAAATTATCCACCTGAAACAGCCTTGGTCAAGGCCCTCTACGTCGGTGAGGCTCTGGTGACCACCCTTAACCAATGTCGACTTCGGATTTCAACAGAATCAAATTCTAGGGCTTATCGTGTCTCACATAAAAAGGGAAAGGGTTGGATTTGGGCTGTTTTGAAAAGTTTACAGATAATTATTCAGGTTTTACGTTTAACTAACCTTTTTAAAAATATTTATCATGTGGAGGGGTACAATTTATGCTGGGGCTTTTTTGTCCACAAAGATGTAGAATAATTTTGGATAATGCCGACATGGGGTTTTATGAAAAAAATCTTGAAGTTGAAGGGTGTTTCCCCTTCCCTGATAACCCCAAAACTTTTTTGGGGGGTGGGGGTGGGGGTGGGGTGGGGGGTTTCTCATGTTTTGAGAGATACGGGGGTTAATTTGATAATCGTTCAAACTTCAAAGTGGTGGTGGTGGTGAGAGCATATTCATAACTCAATAAGCTCACATTTCCCACTCAAACTCAGAAGCTCATTGACCAAAAACAAAATCCAAAAATAGAAAAGAAAGAGAGAAACGGGGTCCCCTTCCTCCTCTCTTTAACATAGAAATAGACCCCTCCCCCTTTACATTCTCTGGTCCCTCCATTTCAAATTTTAATTACGTCTCCATTTCTCTTAACCTCTCTGCCCACTCCTTCTATGGCCAGCTAAAACCCACTTTCCACCTCCTGCCTCTCTAATTTCTATCTCCATCTCTCGCCACCAAGGACTCTGCCTACTACCTCCTCTACAACCACAGCCTGCCTGGCCTCCCCTTCAATTGCTCCACCTGCCTCCTCATGGTCGAGCTTTACTGGCCCTGTGTTGCAGATATGACTGAAGCCTGTTTGCTTCGAGAAGAATATCAACACCAGCCTCACCAGGGAGTCAATATTTCGAACTTGCATGCTGATGCTCTCCGTGATTGTATTTTGGAGTGTTGGGGATTGATTATCATCTTGAATTTGTTTTATAATTGAAACTAAAGATGAGGATGCCTGGGGTTTGAGGAGGGTGAGGTTACTGTCAGTGAGAGGAATGCGAGGTTGAGAATGGGAGAGAAAATTTAATTATTGGGAATTGCGCTGTGGATAGAAACAGTGGATATCTACAGTGGAACTCCGAATAACTTTAATGTATAGTAAAATTTACTCTTGACAAATATGTCTTTGTGGTATAGTTTTTGCTCACATGCGTGCACATTAAGATTGTTGGTTATCATGGATACTTTTTATCTGTATATGAGTGGATAAATACACGCCTAAGAAGGTTGCCAGTTCTGTAGATAGAAACAGTGGATATCTACAGTGGAACTTCGAATAACTTTTATGGATAGTAAAATTTACTCTTGACAAATATGTCTTGCTGAATTTTTTTTCTCACATGCGTGCACATTAAGATTGTTGGTTATTAGGGATTAGCTTGCCTTTTGTTTTTGTTTTTCTGCTTTTACTTTTTATCTGATATCAGTGGATAAATATGCATCTAAGAATGTTGTCAATATTTATCTTTGTATTTAGTTTTCATTTTAATTTTTTGCGTGTGTTACTTGTGTTTTTTAGTCAAGTTATCTAACTAAGTCATTTCACATATGCATAGATATTCAGCAGATACTTCACGAAGCACAACATCGATGGTTACGTCCTGCAGAAATTTGTGAAATTCTTCGAAACTACCGGAAGTTTCGTATTGCCCCAGAACCACCAAACAGGCCTTGTAGTACGACTCTGGTTTTTCTCAGTCTCAGTGTTTCTTTACTGATGTTTATGTTACATTAATTATTCAGAGGATTGTAGGTCATGTCGATGTTTATTTATGCTCTGTAGATGCCCATGCTACACCCTTAAGTTTGTTCCTGTTTCCTATTAGCTTCACACTACATAGTTACTCTTCTTTCTTATTGTTCTATAGCTTTAAGTGATAGTGAGATAGTAGTCTACTAAAGGTAGGTGATGGATTCCAATTTGAATTTCTTATATAGTATATGTTTGCAGCCTTAACCTTACGGGAGAACCTATGGGTTCTTGGCGGTAATTTGACATGAACATTATACAAGCAATGATCTATTCTCCTGATTATGTAGTGGTTTTCATTTTGTAATTTTGTAAAGTTTTAACCTTTGTTTGCAGTATATGCTATGAACTATTCTCATTCTGTGTTACTTTACTGCTTTACATTCTGCAAATTACATAATGGATCCACTAAAGTAGTCTATACAGGTTAGTTATGGTTCATAATATTATCCGAATGATTCACATACATCTTTAGATTGCATGTTTGCATACTTATTGAACAGTTTACGTATATTACTTGAATGATTTACATGCTTATTTGATATTGATTATGTTTTGAACTACCTTTAGTTGCAAAAAATTAGCACCTGAGACTTGCCATCATATCTCCATTGTGTTTATATGTAGTAGATGGGATCAGCTAAGATTGTGTCTGACAGCATCTTGCTGGAACTTATTACATACACTAGATTACTTTTACTAGTGATGCATAAAAAGTTCTATTACAGATTTGTGACATATTATGCGTCATGACAATTTGAATGGCATGCAATTAAAGATTTTTTGAGGATTATATCTGGTCTAGACAATGATGAGTATAGATGCTGATTGAGAGCCTATAGGTATAGGGGTGAATAGTGAATACTAAAACTCCAGGCACCTGTCCATGCCTGCAATGTTTGGAATGCGTATGACTGCAAGGTTTCCTTTTCTTTTTCTTTATTTTCTTGAAAAAAGACCTAGTGACAGTTGAAAATTTCTATTCAAGTTCTGCAACCTGTTGGTATTTAAGAACTTAAAGAAGACACATGCAGAAAGGTCTTGAGGCTGAGAGGCTACCTGATTTGATGGAGAATCTGGAGATGAACTGTGGAAAATGTATGGTATCCTTGGGAGTTATATTGTTGGTTTTTTAGATGAATGTTTCCAAACAAACATCTTATTTCTATATTATTCTTACAAATCCATATTTGTTTATTGGCCTGACAGTTAAGAATCCCCATAGTTAAAAGGTGGAAAATGTGGCCTAATGATATCTGGAGCGAATGTTATCGTATAATTTTTGAAATTCGTTCTTTATGCCCTTCCCAATCACTAAATCTGATCCCTTCGATATTATAAACTGCTGCAGCCACATCTTTTCTCAACCAAAATATTCTTCTCTCTCCACACCCATATACACGCGCGTTTATATATATATATATATATATATATATATATATGTATACATGTATGTATATATACTTGTATACGTATATACATGTCTATACATATATGATATATATACATTTATATGTATATATACATATATATATGTATATATGTATATATATGTATATACATATGTATGCATGTATGTATGTATGTGTGTGTATGTGTGTATACACACATGTGTGTATGTGTGTGTGTATGTATGTGTGTATGTATGTATGTATGAGATAAATTTCCTAACAAACATTCTTATTATTCTTACAAATCCATATTTGTGTATTGGCCTGAGTTCAGAATCCCCATAGTTAAAAGGTGGCACATGTGGCCTAATGATTTCTATAGCGAATGTTATCGTATAATTTTTAAAATTCGTTCTTTATGCCCTTCCAATCACTAAATGTGATCCCTTCAATATTATAAACCGCTGCAGCCACCTCTTTCTCAACCATAATATTCCTCTCTCTCTATATATATATACACACACATATGTATATATATCACACCCTTCCTGTCCGTGTGTTTGTTTAGGAAGGGAGGCCAACATTGGATTTGTTTTCTTTATATTTTTCAATATTATAGAAGGCGTTAGGCGGACTATTCGTTTGAGCTAGCGCCTAGGCGGCACCTTGGCTATTTTTAAAAATTATTTAATTATTATAACTATTTAATTATTAAAATTATTTAATTTTGATAATTGACAAAAACATGGATTAAGTTCATATAAAATTGCAAAAAACATAAATAGCAATCTTAGATCCACAATCGACCATGCATAAATACTAAATAGCAAAAATAGTAACTAAATATTAAGAAACATCGTTATGTCCAACATAATATGTCATGTCATTACTGCAAACGGTCAATAATATCACAAAATTCTGAAGTCTAATGCCAAAGAAGAAAAAACCACGAATTGTCTAAATATCTAACTTGAAGCATAATCATATAATCTAATCATCATCATTATGGAATTCCTCCACCCCGTGATCCTTATCATCTGAGTTCATGTCCACATAGTCCTCATCCTTGTTTGTGACATCTTCGTCAGATGCAAGAGGCTCTTCTTTACCAGTAATCATCAAAGATCCTACAACTTCTGCTATTCTCATTCCTTCTGGTTCGCCGCAACCTTAGCTGCTCTGGATACATCCTCTACTATTGTCCAAGTAACTTTCGAACCTGGATAAGTCTCATCCTCGCTTCAGAGGGAACTCCTAGGTCCATACACGTAGTACGGTCATGTGTTGCTCACACATCTTTGTCTTCTCTTCTCTTCTTTTTCTTGAGCCTAACATTGGACTTCACAAAAACAAGATTCTCTAACATCTTCAGCTCCAATTAGTTTCTCTTCTTCGTGTGAATCTTCAAAGAAGAAAAGAACAAATTAGTGAGTTGAGTTCATACATGAATAACTATTGACTTCATCTTATTAATTTTAGATATTCATGTAATTTACCCCCTCAAATGTGCTCTAGTTCCTTTTCCATCTAGAAGAACTGCCAATGAGGTTAAGAACCTTCATCGCCAAGTTTTGCGGAAAAGGACAATCATCGCCATTCATATACAATCAACTAGCTGCAAAATATATAGTTTCAGTTAAACTCGATATTGCAACAAATAACTGATGGCTGATAGATTCAATTTTTAAGCTCAGTGTACTTAGGTTGGAGTCTATTTTCTACCTAGCTTTCGCCACTGAACTTCTACCAATTGAGTTTATTCCTTCTCTGTACTTCTCCATGAAGGCATGAACCCTACAGTTGACTTAGCTTTGTGTTCCTTGTCGGGATAGAACAACTCCACATCTAGAAACCTCTTATTGCCCTCTCTAGAGTTCTTAGTCACATCATCTCAGAAGTAGTTAGGGATAAGGACATTAGCTGTCATATGTAAGAGTGTATACAATTGATTCTTGGACTTGGTTTGGATAATTTTAATCACCGGCTTGAATTAGGTCTCCTTTTTCTTCAAAGCAAGGATAATTTCCTTCGTGTCTTCAAGCATCCCCACAATAAATCCCATTAGTTACTATCAGCCACCCTCAACATGCGAAAAAGTTGAAGAATAGACCTTCAATTAATTGTTCACAGATTGCCATCAACTCTCAGAAAGCATAGTAGTCTCCACTTTTCTACCCCTAGGGGTCTTAGAATATTTGCTTTTGCTCTATTCTTCATTAGCAAACATGAGCCTTAGCTTCAACTTCTTCTCATAAACACTCAACAAGGTCAAGAACACAGTGGCGACGGGAGTGACTACACGTCTAACAATGTCCCTTATCTCTCACACATGTGACACATTATATTCAAGAATATGTGGTGGATGTAGATGAAGACTTTAAGGGCCTTTGCTTTCTCAATAAATTTCTCGATACCCTCACATCAGGTCAATAGTATGAGCTGCACAACTGGTGCAAAAGATTCTACTCTTTCAATTTCTCCTTCGCCGCTGTACTCGCAGATGCATTGTCCGAGACAACCTAAATGACCTTTGCCCCAGTCTCAATGTATGCATTTACCCCCTCGAAATGTACTCCCTTATATACGAGTCCTCGAAGCACTTAATTGACTGGTAGAAAGTCGTGCCAAACTTGTTGTGGATGTATAGGTTCATGATCGAATGCATCTTCCTATTTGACCAAACTTCTATCATAATTGAACATACGCTCTTCCCCGCAACTTGTGCTCCTTTAATGACTCCTTAGTCTCATTCACAACATCCCTTAACAACGGCTCCCTTAGTATATCCATGCTAGGTGGTCAGTAGGTACGTTTATAATCTCCAATAGCACTGCACATCCTTGTAAAGGAGTTGATGGAGATGACATGAAAAGAAATGCCATGCTTATATGCTCATCTATTGGCATGCCTGTGGACCTAATCTCTCTTCTCCTTTTAGTCTCTCTGCTAACTTTGGATCACTAGCGGTATAAGCATCCATCGGACCAACAATCGTTTCTCTGGACCTATTTGAAGATCTCCCCGTCGTTGGGGTAGGGGAGACAATTTCTTCTTCAATCACCATGAGGTTTGGCTTGTCGAATTGTGCTTTATCTTGCAACTCTATGATATGCATCTCATTTAATTTCTTCCTCTTGGAATTAGCATCCATGGATTCTTGATTACTCTTTTTATCATCAAACGTAATCTGTTTACACTTTATGCAACTGTTTCTTGGTAAGATGTTGCTTCAATCTAAAGACCTTGCCCCTCATCTTGTGCGAGCACAGTCATAAATTGCACCAATCATAAACCTTTTGGATCGGGAATGAACCCAAACTCCCAATCAATGTCTTCTAAGTTTCATTTATCTTTAATGGACGCTTTCATGGGGACAGTGGTGGAGCCCATTGATTCCTTAAGAGGAGGAATATCCGACATTCTACTTCGCATCACAAGCAAACAAACCATTCATAGATCAAATCATTCATCATAAAAAATTAAAATATCTGGACAGTGCACATGATCCTAATGAATGCTATGATATCATGATTCATGACCCATAAATGAAAGTTATTCTCACTTAATGAAAGTTATAATGATCCCCTTTTCTTTAGTCCACGATTTAGATATGAGACGATGAGGTATAAATAAAAGTAGTAAGCTATATGAGTGCGAAGTGTGTGAAACTATGAGGTATTTAAGTGCCATACAAGAGCATTTCAAGTTTTCAAAGATGAATATTTTACCTGCAGACTAAGAATAGGTGGCTGGTAGCGAATGGAATGAGGTGGTGGAGAGGAGCCGATGAGGTTCTTCGAAGAGGCACAATGATCTAGAAGAGGCGCAGTGGTTTTGAGGAGGAGGCGAAGAAGAGGAGGCGACGAGGCTGAGGTGGCGGCGGCGGCGGCAACGAAGTGATCTCGAGGATGAGGCGGCGACATCGAAGTGATCTCGAGAATAAGGTGGCGATGGCAAGGTTAATGCTAGGACGCACGACGTCGTCTGAGGCGGCGAAGGCGTGGATTGTGGCGAAAAAGACGCGATGATGAAGAAGATGCGATGACATGAATAGCAACTCTTTATCTTGATTTTGGGTTTTTGGGACAAAAATCAGGAAAGAGCCGAAGAGAGGTAGGGCATGTTTGGGTTTTAGTATGTTAGTGGTCGGGTTTGGGTTTGTGGATAAGATTTTTAAAATTTTTTCCCCCAATGCAGATAACGAATTGAATGGGTTGGGCTGTTTTTATTTTTTTATTTTTTTTCAAAAGCTAGGCCCCACCACCTCCACCGCCACCTAGGCATTCTGGCCGCCTAGCATGGCCGCATGTGCCAAAACTAGGCATTTTTGTCTCCGCATATGCCTAGGCGGACGGCGTCCGCCTAGGCCACTTTCTACAACATTGATGTTTTCTCCATCCAGCCATCCGCCTAGGCCACTTTCTACAACATTGATGTTTTCTCTATCCATCTCTTGGTCTTTCTTACTCTCAAACTTTTACTCGAAAATAAACCCAAGAAGGAAATAAAGATTGCAAATCGTGGAAGCTTTGATTCTAGTCATGGATGACGTTGTCCGTTTTGTTCTTTCTCCCTTCTATATTCATTTTTGTGGGATGAGAAAGAGAGTGGAGAAGCAACAAGCTGAGAGAGAAATGTTGTACAAATTCAGTGTGATAGAGCAACTTCGGATTTGTAGTTGATTCTTATTTTGGTTGAGTTGTAAGAGCTTTCATAACAGAGGCTCTCTTAACTAGTGGACCCCACATTATGGGCATCTAATTTTTGAATATGGACTCATTAGGGACTAATTTCAAAATAATATTTGCGATGTACCTATATCCTAAAACCCCTATTTTATTTTGTCTATTGATGAAGAAACATCTAACTGGATATTAAATAAATAGAGATTGTAAGCAACCTTATGAATAGACAAAATAAAATAGGGGTTTACCTCCATTTGCCACTTTGATGGTTCTTTACTAATGCAGACAATAAGCTTTAAGTTTAAATTCTGATTGTTTATTGAAAGCTCATTACTGGGAAACTGACAACCATAGGTCTCTGATGTTATTAAAGTCAGGGTTTGGGCTGAACAAGATGGCTAGGGTTTGGTATGAAAGCTTGAAGGTTGGCAGTAGGAATTTGGGTAGAGCTTTTGGATATAGAAAAGTGGCAAATGGAGGTAGCAATTGCTGAGAAGAAGAAAGTTAGGGTTTTTGAATTTATGTGCGGATCATACAGGTCGATGCATGTAAAACCTTCACAGACTTATTAGATCTGCCACTAATCAACTAAGGAGAAAGTGGTACAATGCATATTTATATAGCAAAGAATCCAAATTGAAATAAAACTGGGATTTGTAATCCTAATTAAACTGATATGATAGAAACCAATCTATAAGTCTCCAAATAAAACCAAATAATTCTACCTTACCTAGGATTCTTCCAGTCCTATCAAAAATATTGCTAAGCTTTATTTAAAACTAACAAAAATCTCTGAAGGTACTTTATGCACGCTTAAAACAGAGTCCACCATGTATCCACACAGCAAGTTCGTCTTGTAGATTTCGACCTCTAAGTGATCAGCTACAAAACTGTGCATCTTATTTTATAATTTTAAATAGGGAGATTTGCAATTAACTGGACCTCGTAGCTCTAGTTACAACTATGTTTCTGCAGTCATATGAAGGGTCCATATGTCAATTTCTTTCCTCCTTATTTTTCGTCTAGGATGTTTCTTTTAGCAAATATATCATTTTTTTAAAACATAGTTCGACAAAAAATGTCATTCTACTTCACTGTCCTCTCTCTTTTATTACTTGTGCTAACATTTTAATTTATGAGCTTGAGAACATCTTTTCCAATACGCCCAACTATTTCTTTTTGTAGTCATTCAAACCCCAGGTCAAAGGCATCTAGATTAATTAGTGCATGTTTTTCGAGTATGTATTTCTCTTGTGATTTTGCAAACTGCAAACAGGATGTCCTGATGATATAGTAAGATGCAAATATTCTTAGTAGATTGCTCCTCAGTTTAACTATGCTTTTTACAGACTTCAAAAAATTTTCACTATGAAATAGGAGATTAAGTAAGTCACAAGCTTTTCATTTCGACCATGACTTTTTAGAAACTGTTAAGAATCTTTTCACTATCAATAGGAGATTAAATAAATTGATATCTGATGAACTTAATGGTTCTCCTTTAGGGTATAGCTAGTGTATTGTCAGTAATACAAGAGAAATGTGATTATTCTTCACCAGGATTTATTTTCATCCTTTAAAGTCATTTCTTATATGGAAAATCTTTTGTAACTTAATTCTGTTGGATTTCCAGTTGCAATCTGGTTCTTATTTGCATCCTTTTCCCCCATAGGTGGTTCACTTTTTCTCTTTGATCGGAAGGTTCTGAGATACTTCCGGAAGGATGGTCATAATTGGAGGAAGAAAAAAGATGGGAAGACTGTAAAAGAAGCTCATGAAAGGTTAAAAGTAAGTGGAGAACATTTAATGCATATTTTGGTGCATTGCTATTTAACGGACCTTGTAATTTGTTGTTGTTATATTGTTGCCTTAAATCTCACTTGGTTATAACAAATTCTCATGTAGACATTATATTTAAACTTGTATCTAAACTTGGAGAGATGAGACCCTAGCGGTCTTATGTTATGTAAGCTTGTGTGCAGCTACAACAAACAATATGAAGGCTGCATATGCATATCTATTTAAAGTAAATGATAACATGCGTCTGTTGTCTAATTTTACACGCACATCTATAAGTTTCGGTAGTTTCTATCCTCACGTCCTCCTGCATCATCTCCACTAAGATGTCGATATTGTATTTTTAACATCTTTGAATTCTCGCCAGAAATTTTCCTGACCTAAAACATGTCTGGATTCAACCCAATATAGTCATAAACTTTGATCCACATATCAGATGTTGTGCACTTCAAGGTTTTTGTTCAATATCTAAAGTGGATAAAAAGTTCAAAAATTTTTTTTTTTGGGGGTGGGGGTGGGGGACATGTGTAAAACATTTAACCAGCTTGAGCCTGATGGGGATCAGACCTACACAACTAGTACTTAAAGCATTGTGATTGAGATTCATCCAATAATACAACTGCAATTAGTATATTCCTTGTGATTGGACCTGTTACAATTTTAAATCAGATTACAGCTCCTCTTTGCACTTGTGCATGTGCATATGGGCAAAGGAGGCTTCAGGTTGGTAGTTTGGATTGTCATGCCTAGCGATTAATCTTCTTTTGCAAGTAGATTTAATAATAATTCTTCCATCTTGAATATATATCACAGTTGAGTGGAACCCGTTCTACCTGATCTGTACCACCCCCTTCAAATTTTGTGTCAGTTCAGATTGGGTTCTTTGTGCATTGCCAATCTGGATTGCCAGAGAACATGGACCTAAAAATTAAAGGAAGACTTGGCGTTGTGATGACCAAAAGATACTAATTCAAATATAAAATTTGTGCATTATTGTTTGTAGCCATGAGATATAATTTATGCATATTTACTTAGTCGAGTTAAATGCATTATTGTTTCTGGTCAGGACATATAATTTAAGCTAATCTCCTTCATGCTGTGTACCATAGTGTACACTCAGAATTTGCTCTAGCTCTCCAATTGTCATATTTTGTTATGTGCATTAGCCTCTTTCTACCTTTATCTGGTCCTTCGGTTCATAAATATCATTTTCTTTTGTGCGTGACAACTCCGTTACTTGTTTAACATTTTGGATCTTAGCTTTGGATATGCCTTAATGTGATCTCTAGGTATATGGTTCAAATGTTTTTGTTTAATCCTTATTAATATTTTGGTAGAGATGCATGTGGAAGGCTGTGCATCTAGTTGAGGTTCCAGCGGATAATCAGTGAGGCTCCTAACAAGGAAATATCGTTGTCTTCTTGTTAGCTATAGCCTATAGTGTACTAGAACACAATTGAAAAAGTTGCTTCCAATTTGATGAAGCTCTAGTGCTTCAATCTATGCAAGTAATTCCTTTTGGTTTTTTGTTTTACAATGAAACAATGCAAGCATAAATTACACCTTGTATGCATCTGTCTTGAAGCTTAACATCTCTGAGTTTATTTGCTTATCATGATGATGAATTTTAAGAACTGTTAAATTGCTGAAGCTCAATTTCCTTGAAACTTTCAGTCTGGAAGTATCGACGTGCTTCATTGTTATTATGCTCATGGAGAAGAGAACGAAAACTTCCAGAGGCGTAGCTACTGGATGTTGGAAGAGTATGAAAGCAATCTATTTTTCGGTTAATGTCTTACCGTCTCTATTTCTGCATGAACATACACTTATGTTTCATTACGCTGTTAGGTAGCATGATATATATCCTTTATAATTGTACATCGAGTGTCGTCATTTATTGTTGCCACTGTGCATGTGTGTTTGTGGGTGCACATGCTCTGCAGAAGTTGACATATATTTATTTAATTTGTTTTAACTATAATAGTTCGTTTATTATGGCCATTGCATTCTATTTGTGGTGCAAATGCAAGCACTAGTGAGATGTTGAAATATATTTTAGCATTAACTGTATCAGTTAGTTCATGATATCTTGCATCTTTGTCAAAATTTTGATACTGATAACTAACATTGATGACCACTTACTTTTTATTCTATTCCTCAACCCCCTTCTCATGATCATCCTTAATTTGAATTTAGTGATGCAGGCTTCTGTTTTATGGAGAGCTTTAATAGGTAGTGATTCAAAATAGTGAACTTTTATATTTGTGCTGATTGAAAGCATCTTATGCTTGATTCACAGAGTGTAAGTGCATGCGCTAATTGATTCTCACCTTAGATCCACTTGTGAAACACACACACACACACACAGTGCATGCGCTGATTGATTCTCCCCTTAGATCTGCTCGTGATTATATATATACATATGTACATATATACATGGATATGTATAGGTATATATATACATGGATATGTATCTGTGTGTGTGTGTGTGTGTGTGTGTGTGTGTGTCTGTCTGTCTATATATATATATATATAGACACACACACACACACACACACACA
>BQKN01067231.1:18529-40281 GCA_022839385.1 Asparagus kiusianus
TATATATATATATATATATATATATATATATATGGAAAATTATTCATAAGGTGACACCTTAGATTCAATCTAAAGAAGCGCCTCTTGCTTCATGAATTAGACTATTCCATATGTATGTATATATGTTTGTGTATACATACGTATGTATATATATGTCTATATATAATGTATGTATATGTATATATATACATGTATGTATATGTATATATACACGTGTATATATGTATGTATATGTATATATACACGTATGTATATATATGTGTATGTGTGTGTATGTATATATACACATATGTATGTATATGTATATAGATGTGTGCGTGTGTGTGTGTGTAGTCAAACTCTTGCAACATGTAAATGGCTTGCTCTCCTTCGACTCTTGCATGGAAAACATTGTTTACCTTCCTGCCGATCAGGTTGACAATGTTGTTACTATGAAGAAGACAGTAGTAGCACAAGTAGCAATAAGGGAAGTTAACTTTTTCACTTTTTGATCTTGCAAATTATTCTGATGGAAAACTAAAAAGATTGAAACAAGTTCATAGTATTAGTTGGAGATGTATTCCCACAATTTTGACTTTGACATTATATATTGGTGGCAAATTAAAAAGATTGGAAACAAGTTAACTTTGTCGCATGGTCAAATTTTGACACTGATATTTTATTGTTTTGTGTTGATTCTTCTGTTAATGCAGGGACTTCATGCATATTGTTCTTGTTCACTATCGAGAGGTTAAGGTTGTAGCCATTCACTTACCTTGACTTGCTTATTTTTTTAATTTTGAGATTATTAGCTACTTGTACTGATTTATCATTTTTTTTCTTCTTCTACTCGTTATTGCTTCTTCTACTATTTCATTTTACATAAGAGTGCAAGACTGATTAGTAGAAACTAGGCATTTTAACTCTTTTCTTCATTCATTCTATGTGTATACTCATACATAATTTATAATGGCTTATTTGATTTCATTCCTTCCTCCACTTTCTTCTACCTTTGTGTGTGCCTTAAGGATCTATGGTTTCATATATCGTGCATTTGCACAGTGGAGAATTGGCTTGTTAACACAGTATTCACATCTTGTGAATTACAGCTTCACTTGCACTGCCATAGTAGAAGGATGCAATATTCAGTTAACTGTTATTTGTTTGGAAAACTGATGCTTTTTTTGTACTAATGCTCTTTTACATAATTTGTTGATGAAGTAAATATATGTAAGTGATTCAGATCTAGAATCCTGAGGCCTTATTTGTAAATAAAGTAATTTTGATTGAAACATATGTCCATATATGCCTTAATTGCTCAAAAAGTTGGAATAACTTACAGATGATACTTCTGTTTACCAGTTTATTTTTGTATACCTTGAATATCAAATTAGTACGATTTGCAGCAGTGAGTCCTATCGTATATCTAGGTAGATTATAAGCTGGAATGTTTGGTAAATTGTGGATTATTTCAATAGTAGAGTGTTAGGTAAATGAATGGATAATAATCCATTGTTGTTGTAAAAATCACCGAAAAAGACATGGTGTTGGTGGCAAGTCATTGAATGAGACGTTGGATTTTTTGAAATCATGAGGGTTATAAATATGTTTTACTTGGTGAAACCTTATAGCTTATTATTGACCAGAAAATAAGCTAGAGTACCCTAGTTTATTTTTTGGTGGATTATAAGTCAAAATAAGCCACTTGCCAAACATCTCAAAGTGGCTTTGTGGCTTATAAGCCAGTTTTACCATTTGTCAAACATGCACTTTATTTACTTTCATCAAGTAATAATTATGTTTATTTGGCTTCAATTGTGGTCGCAGATCTTTTTTACCAATTATTTTGGCTGCTTATCTGATTCAATTATAAGAGCTATTGTGATATGGTTGTAATATCCTAAAAAAGGAGACCAACCATTGACTAACCAATTGTATGTTGCAAATGTTTCCAAGACAATAAGCCACTCCCCCGGAAGCTTGGTAGTAATTTAATGTTGCGTGTGTTGAAACATGAAATCGCTAGTTGACTACAGCTAATGCATTTAATATAATTTTCAGCTAAGAACTTCTATTTTTATCTTGTTTCCAGCTTTTTGTTGTAAGACCCTGTGCTATATACTATTTAATCATGTATAAATCTCTACACATTTTGACAATTTAAAAAATTGTTTCAGAATAGTAAAGCAAGCTATACTAGAACAAGAGATGCTGAAGAAAATGCACAAGTTGCACAAATGGACAGTCCTGCTGGTTCGAGTTCTTTTACAAATCAAAGCCAGCTTCCTTCACAGGTTACAGATGCAGGAAGCCCAATTAGCACACAGACATCGGAATATGAAGACTCAGAATCTGGTGCGGTTGCTATCCTTTCATCTAATCTGCTACAAATCATGTTACAGCGATAGTTTCACTGATTCATATTTCAATTATGCAACCTTCCAGTGTATCTAAAGCGAAATTCGATGCAGCAGATAATTATCAAGCAAACTCCAGATACAACTCTCTCGTTGAGATGCAACAGTATGGAGATGGACCCATGAAAGATATCCACGTGTTGAACTCTTATGCTCCAGTTTCCTTGCTAAATGACCAAGGTGAGGAGTACATTTTTGTTTATTAAAGTTCATTTTATCTTGATTTAATGGCTATCCGAATTGGGATTCTTTATTTGTACCCAGGTGATCATCAAAGCCTACGAGCTGCAGGACCTGCATCCCATTTGTATTCAGTTTCTCAAGAGGGTGCGACTAGAGTTATTGATGGAGCTGGTCCTGAGCTCACATGGTCTGGTTCTAAATCAAAGTTAGGGTTAACTTCATGGGAAGAGGTCCTAGAACATTGTACACCAGAGTTTCAGAGTGCACCATTTGATCCAACAGTTGCTTCAGGAGAAAGTGCCAATTTGGTTAATCCACAGCAATTCTCTTTGATGCTTGGAGAATATTTCCCAAATGATGTGGGTTTGAACCAAGGGAATATAGCAAGTGCTCAAGGCAACCCAGTTTGGCAGGTAAGGACTATACTACTTCGAGAAAATATAGCTTCAGAAAGCTTTATGGGTGTTGATGACCATGCATTAAAAAGTTTAGGATAAGAAGTCTTAGCAAGTATTCTTTCTTTTGTAGAAAGTTAGGAAGTTTGACTTCCGCTATTCATTTATGCATATATATTCATCATGTAATGTTCAGTTATTCCCTTTATCCCTCATTTTGATATCTCAGACTCTCAGTTGGCTTATTCCCCACACACTTATATTTTAGTCTAATGATAGAGTTATGCTTGTGAGAAGCCATATTTATGTAGAGGTCTTATTTATTAATACAGTTTCTTTTTTGTTAGTAGATACTGAGTTAGTTTGATTAAACTTCTTTCTAGTCCATATTCTCACTGTATAGTAAAGGATATGCAGAGAATTCTCCACGAATTTAATGTTAAGATGTAAACTAAGATATTCACTAGATTTGGTCTTATTTAGTAACCAGAAAATAAGAATTCCTGCTCTGTTTCTATATTTTAGTCTTATTTAGCAACCAGAAAATAAGAAATCCTGCTCTGGTCTATGTATTGTAAGTACTAAATTTATCAATCTATTGACGAACTTGTGAACAAACCTGGAGGTTACGAAGATGAGAGTGAAAGAATGGATACGGTAACTATATAGTGTTGTTATTTTGGTGAGATTTCTTGGCTTGAGTAGTGAGTAAAACATAGATATTAATATTTGATGAATAATAGTATTACTATTTGGTATAAATAAATAGCATTAGTTCTAGTTGCCTCCATATATTTGGTGACTTGGTGTTTAAATTGAGCGAATCAAGTGGAATAATGAAGAAAAAGGATCTATCGTTAATAGCTGCAGATGTAAGGTCCAGTGGGTTTATCAGACGTAACTCCTAAACCTTGATGTGTTGATGCTACATCAGAATGTGATTTATTTTGGCTATTTGACTTATTTTTTGCTCGGAAATGAACATGATTTCCTATAGAAAATCATATCATCTTACTCTTTATTTAAACTCTATCCTTGCCTCAAAGGATTTGGAGGCTAGCGCCTTCCTTTATATATGATTAATTTACCTAACCAAAAGAAGTTTGTTCATCTTTCGTCCACCTGCTAACAATTGAATAAGTAAATATAAATCCGAAAATAAAAAATCATATATTGTTACGTCTTCTTTTTGACAACTAAATAATTTGTTGATGAGTTCTTTCATCTGTTTGATGAACAATATGTTCGTGTCCATTAGTCTAGTAAATTTTGTAGATCATTCTGGGACTGCGCCACTGCATTTTTTTTTGGGCTCAGAGCAATGGTTATAGATTTATGGTGCCAATTTAATGGGCCAAATGTTGTTATACATGAATTGAAAGTGATTTTTGTTTATGTAGAATCGCTTATTTAGAAGCATGAGTGATTTTCTTGTGTAATGTCACTATAATTAAATGTGAGCATTTTCTGTTGAATTTGCAAAAGGATGTATAATGTGTTACTAAATTATTAATTCTTCCTATGCCTATATTGAAGTGTACTTTAGTTTATATCATTTTTTACAGATAGGCAGTTATCGTGAGCAGAACACAGAACAAAATGGACACAAGTTTAGTGAGGTTCAGAGTAAGTTCTACATCCTCAAACAACAACAGGTGATCTTTTAGTATTTCAAAAACAGAGAACAGAGAGAAGATAGGAGAGATTTACAATAGGAAGAGATCCTCAACTCACGGATATTTACAGAATTCTATGGGGAAGTAGAAATCCTAAATCTGCCAGATTTAATTTGAAAAAAGAACAACAGAAAACGAACCTTTCAACAGTCAAATTCGAACAGGATACATCAGCTTAGACGTCTGTCTGGAGATTTTGGTCAAGAATCTGAAGGGTAATCAAGACGAAATTCCAACATATGGAATTCTTTGCCTCCAACAGATCTGGGTTAGGTTTCTTGTAGTCAAGTCTGATGTATGGAATTTGGATTAGAGAATCTGATATCGTCCGACTTTAGTCTCTGAATGGTGCACTTTTATGAATTCTTACATAGACTAAATATTTTTTAAAAAAATAAACAAATTAAAGATATTATTTTATTATGAATGTTATCTGAATCCACCAAAATTCTACAGTATGCACATCCCCTAAATTGTCTATTAGTTTTCAAATCCTCCCTTAATGGTGTATACCAAGTAATTTTCCCTTTAAAATTTAAAGTAGAAATTCAGCTTATGGTTATTTCTACTCTTTAACTTTTTTGTTTTACCTTTTTCGTTTAGTTTCATCGGCCTTATCCTTCAGCGACTTCTTTAGTCCTTTACCTTTCCTTTCAGTCATGGTATATTGATTGGAACCTGGAAAAAGAAAAAAGTAGTGGAAATGCAGGGCCTTTAATCAGTTCTATTCCTGTCCTCTTCAGAGAATGATGGATTCAACATAAAATCATTGATCAGAGAGTTTAATAGTGGAATACAGCACCCTCACAAGTTCCTGCCTACTTTGCACCTCCACCCACTGTGATATTCTCTTTTCCATTTTCACTCTTTCATATTTATCCGCAAGTATTATCCCATTGAGACAGCCTAAAAAATTCCTTCCTTATAAATTTGGCTAGTCTCATCCTAAACTCCAAACAGATCTCATATAGTTATTGCAAAAACATGAAAAGAAAAAAGATGAACAGGTGCAGTTAACAGATATTGGATCACAATTTAGGCTTAGCTGTAAAAAAATTAAATAGAATAGGAACAGCTAGGCTGGGAAGATAACCTTTATTTTGTCGGCTAATGGTATGAAGGTAGGGGTGCCAAACGGTTCGGTTTTATCTGAACCGATCCACATCCGTCTCCGAATGGATGCGGATATGGTAAGCTATTTTTAAAACCGGGTGGATACGGCTTCGGATACGGATCCGGTTTCGGATTTTTTTTTAAAGATACGGATTCAGATACAGACATGAGTGTAGGATTCGGTTGCGGATTTGGATACGGATATCCGCAATTCAATTAACATAAAGATTGAGATCCGTTTATGTATCCAAACCCGTAACCGATAACCAACCCAAAACCCAAATATCTGGGTAACTAACCCTAATTTTACCGACTCCATTCCTCAATTCCCAACTTTTCAACCTTCCGCTATCACTCCCTCCCTCAACCTTTGCTGTCATTCCCCACTCCGACACCCACTCCACCGAGATGCCGATTCCTGCCCTCCATCTCCGGTACCCTCCTCTCTGCTGCCACTCCTCCCTTCTCGCTCGACCTTCCCTCTCGCTCCCACCATGGAGGTCTCTCTGTTATATGTGAATTAAGTTGTTTTGAAATGATGATATTACATATCTAGATTGCTCTTTTAATGCTTTGCTTTGTTGGTTATATCAATTGCTTAGATACTTTATAGCATTTCTAGGTACAATTGATGATATTAAATATATATGCGATTATTTTATTATATTTTTATCATTTGTTGTTGATATATGCTGAACTCATTTGTACAAAAACTGATTCATATCCATTTGTTAAATATCCGTTTCATATCTGTGATCGTATCCGATTCGATTCTCTAATATCCGAACCGTAACTGTTTTCGATGAGTGCGGATATGGTTAAGGTTTTTTCTTACCGAAGATAATCTGTATCCGTATCAGTTTATAGAAAGCAGATATGAATATGGTAAGTGCCATAACTGAATCATATCCGCTCCGTTAACACCCCTATATGAAGGTCATCAGAGCCTGCCACTGTCAATGCAAGTTCAATGATTGCTTATCATTGGCTTATAATATTTTTTTGAACATTATTGGTCATGTTCTAATTACACTATTTGCATTAAAGTGGTATCAGAGCTTCAGCTGGTTTTTTCTGTATCACGTAGATATTTGTTCTGTCTACTCTTTATCTTTCGCGTACAGAAGTTGAAGATCTTGTGTTGTCATGTGTTCATATGTTAACTTCTGCCTGCTTTTGCAGATTGACATAGTAGGCAACTGGTTTCAAAGTAAGAGAACATTGATGACCTTGAAAAAATATACCAGAAACTTGGTTTCTACTTGGAGCTTGGGACGTGTATAGATTTGTTTTAGCTTCTGCATCTGACAATATAGTTGTCTTGTACACAGTAATTATATATATATTTTTAATAATTGTAAATCATAATTATAGGGACAAGTCCTTGCAAGGATTAAAATACTTTCATGAGTAGTATCTATATTCTTTCGGACTTTGATTTGTCAATTTATTCTAGAGAATGCCTTAAGCATTAATGCATATTTAGCTAATCTACTTCAATATAGGGCCAGTAGTCTCATGGAGAAGTATTCTTCTTTGCAGCTTGATAATGCTGAAGTTGGTTCTCCTGTTATGTCAAATCTGGATGTGGAAAATGAGTTATCTGTTGAGGGAAACCACGCCTATGCATCCCTTCTTAAACAACTATCCTTGGACCTCTCTCATCCAGGAGAAGGCTTGAAAAAGAATGATAGTTTCTCCCGGTGGATGAGCAGTGAACTTGGTGAAGTAGATGACTCACAACTACAATCAACTTCTGGTGCGTATTGGAACACCATTGAGAGTGAAAGTGTTGGTGATGTTCCTAGCATGTCCAACCAAGAGCAGCTAGACTCATATTTGGTTAGCCCCTCAATTTCCCAGGAGCAGCTTTTCAGTATAGTTGACTTTTCTCCGAGCTGGGCCTACACTGGCCTGGAGACGAAGGTATGTGAGCTTTTAAATTTTAAACTTGTGTTTTTTTAATTTAGCTATTAAAGTCCAAAGGGTGCCTCCACAATGATGATGTTATAATATTGTTGCAAATTATGTCATAGAGAATCAGTGCAGTCTTGATTCGAAGCTGGTCATTTGGCAGGTTCTAATTTCTGGAACATTCTTGAGAAGTAAAGAGTATGTAGAAATATGTAACTGGTCATGTATGTTTGGGGAAATTGAAGTTCCTGCTGATATTTTAGTTGAGGGAACTCTGTGCTGCCATGCCCCACCGCATAAAGCTGGAAGGGTCCCTTTCTACATTACATGCTCCAATAGATTAGCTTGTAGCGAAGTGAGAGAGTTTGAATATCGAGAGAAAAGTACTAGACAAATGCATACTTCAAATTTCTATGGCAGCATGGTAAATGAATTGGATCTGTACAAACGTCTTGAAAAGTTAATATCTTTGAGCACTGAGCAACCTAAACCTGTCTCTAGACTGATGAGTGAAAAACAACATTTGATCAGTGAAATAAATTCGCTGATGATAGAAGTTGATGATGAATGGTTCAATATGCTGATTCCACGGCATGAAAGCGAAGTTCCCTCTGATAGTACTCGTGACTGGCTTCTTGAGAAGCGTTTGAAAGATAAGCTGCATATATGGCTTCTATACAAAGTAGCTGAAGATGGTAAAGGTCCCAGTGTCTTAGACAATGAGGGGCAGGGTGTTCTTCATTTGGCAGCTGCCCTCGGGTATGATTGGGCCATTACACCTACAATAACTGCTGGTGTTAGTGTCAACTTTCGAGATGTGCATGGGTGGACTGCTCTTCATTGGGCTGCATTTTATGGCAGGTATTTCTCATCTATATCTTGTCTATCTTCACTGCTATCTACCATTGGATTTCCCTGATTGTCTATATATTTTCAGAGAGCAAATGATTGCTACCCTCATTGGGCTGGGTGCTGCTACTGGAGCATTAACAGATCCATCTCCTGAATTTCCATCTGGAAGCACACCAGCTGATTTAGCCTCTTCCAGTGGGCACAAAGGAATTGCTGGTTTTCTGGCAGAATGTTCTCTGACTAGTCATCTGGTTGCGCTCACTCTGAAGGATTCAAAAGGTGGTGATTTGGCTGAAGTTTCTGGTGTTACAGGCAAGGGAGACAGTGCGGCACAAGCTGCCATTCAGCCTCCTTTTGACGGGGATCTTTCATTGAAGGACTCCCTGAGTGCTGTTCGAAATGCTACTCAAGCTGCAGCTCGCATACATCAAGTTTTCAGAGTGCAATCATTCCACAGAAAGAAACTCGTTGAGTATGGCGATGACAAATGTGGATTATCAGATGAGCGAGCCCTTTCGCTCCTTTCAGTCAAGGCAGCTAAATCTGGGCAACATGATTTGCCTGTACATTCTGCTGCAGTTCGAATACAGAACAAATTCCGTGGATGGAAAGGGAGAAAGGAGTTCTTGATAATTCGGCAAAGGATAGTTAAAATTCAGGTGTGTTGTTATTTACATATCTTCATATTTGCCTGCCAGAATTTGCATAAAAGCTTTCCATGTACTGTCTTAATATATGAATGCATGGTACAATGATAAGACAAAATTTTCAAACATTCTATTTAAAGGAAAAAGTCATATTTATCCTTCCATTGTAGCTTTTGAAGATTATCATTATGAATTATTAGCTATATGACTGTTTCCAGAGTCATATATCTAGCTTATGGGATAGCCGTGTGTGTGTGTTCAACATTTCCTTTTTAGACAGACTTATGCTGCACTATGCAGCATTTCTCTTTTTTAGACAGACTTCGGCAAGTTTACATATTATTATAGCTGATTAGTTTAAAAAGACTATATTATGCCTTTCATAGATTAAATCTTGATAATGCTGTGGCCAGTTAAAGGTAGTGATTGAGAAGCTTCAAGTAATTGATATATTTCCTTTGGCTATTGAAATTAAGGATTCTGTTATTTGACCTATCCATTTATATACTTGTTCCATTCTTAGGTTCATGTCAGATGTATTTATTTATTGCTCTTTACTCCTTAAGGACGTGTAGTTCTTTTCTCCCCTCTAAACTCTTAAATATTTTCTATTCCCAACAAGGCACATGTACGAGGTCACCAAGTGAGGAAACATTACAAAAAAATTGTTTGGACTGTATTAGTCGTGGAGAAAGCTATACTGCGCTGGAGGAGGAAAGGAAGTGGGTTGCGTGGTTTCCGGTCAGAAGGGTTGATTGAGGGTCCTAGCGTGCAGAATAAACCTTCAAAAGAGGATGACTATGATTTCTTGAAAGAAGGCAGAAAACAGACCGAGGCCCGGCTGGAGAAAGCACTTGCAAGGGTGAAATCCATGGTTCAGTATCCAGAAGCAAGAGATCAGTATAGAAGGCTTCAGACTGTTGTCACCAAACTAGAGGAACCCAAGGTAGTCTCCTTTTCTTTACAAATACCTTGAGTTTTAATTATTAGGATTGGGTCTTTAAATTTTTACAGTACTGATTATTTCTTTGAACTGAAAAATTAGTTAATTTGATCTTATGTTTTGACTTTTTGTTGCATACTGCTTGTCTGTTGGGTTTTTAGGTGCATCATGTGCCAACTTTTAGGATGTTCAGCGAAGGTTGACATTTGCTTGGTAGCACAATGAACAGAGAATCTCCTAGAACTAATCTGTCTTAAGGTTCACCAGTTTTGCAGAATGGGTAGTGGTTATACTGAGATACAACGTTGCCATTGGACTTTTGATGAATAAGAAAATATGTTGCTAGCTGCTAACCCAACTAATTAGCAAGGACTGGTATGGTAATTTGGTGAGTTGATAAAAGGTTGAATTGCTGTAAGGTTGTTCAGTTAAGTGTGGCCTAAGTTTAAAAATATGTTTAGTCACTCATTGGGATAACCAGCCATTATGTTGGAACCTTGTGGATACATATCTAGGGGATTCAAACCTGGATTCAGTTACTCTGGATTCTGGGCCCCGATGCAACCTACGCACATAACAAACAAGTAAACGTTGCTCAATTAATATGTAGAATGGCCAAGGATATAGGAGAAAAGGATATATCCTCCACAGGAACATTTACTATATGAAGATGAGTTCTTTTATGTACTGCATCTCGTTTGTGAGCTATTGGGCCAACATTTGGATCTTTCAAAATCCGCGTAGAATGATTCTACCTATCTATTAGATCCATACGTGATGCATGGTCTACGGCGTTATAAGTTTTGGTTCCTAACCTACAATTTGCAGTGGAATCAGATCATGTTTTAACTGTTTCAATTTATCTGTTTGTCCTTATTGACCCTTAACATTCGACGTAGTCGAGACAGTAAAGTCCAAGTGAACGACCAAATTAATCAAATGAGGATGTCTAGTGTCCCATGTTTTGCAATGCAATCATCCCTTGTTTGTAAATATCGATCTCTTGCAACATCACATGAACGTAACAAGTTTTGATATGGACTCTATAGTTAAGGAACATTTCTGAAATTTTTTAAAGTAGGTAACAAGATGGTCAAGCTGGTAGGAAAGAGACAATAACCGGACGTGTTAAAGACCCTAATAAACTCCTAAGCATGAGCATAGCTTCGTGGATCAACAGTGATAGCCGGCACTATATTTTCTTGTTTTATTCAATAATAATCTTCGGATAGGCTCGTTGGTGCTTTTTGATTGTTTCTGCTTATATGTAAAGATTGGTTAAAAGTTTTACTGAACATTGGCGCAGGAAGGAGTTATGCATGATGTGGAGGAGGCTGAGGACACGGATCTCATGACCGGGCTGGAAGAGCTTATGTACGACGACAGCTACGTGCCTGCTGTATGACGAGGATGACCTTTGAAGTTTATTGATCATGCGTTGTTCTCTGTAAATACCTCAGCTAAAATATTTGTTTCTTTGTGTTTACCTTATTATATGGAGATCAGGACGTGTAGTTTAATGTATATAAAGCTAGAGATCTATTCGATGTTCTGTATTGGATATGTTGTGCAAGGAGTGCTAGTTTGTGTTAATAGGCAGTGTTATTGACTTCCATGACACCTTTTGCAGTTCCAGACATTAACTGTGAGTTAACATAGGTTTTCTTTCGCCTAGTTCAGAGCTTCACTGTGTTTGATTTAGTTTCATATTGTATTTAGTGTTACAAAGAAGGGATAGGGGTCAGGTATCAGTAATTTTCATGAATGACCATGAACAACTTCAGCGGCATGCTTTAAGGCTTTACTTGATGTAAGTACGTATGATGAAATCAGCAAAATCTGAAGAAATAGCCATGACTTGCATGACTCTACAGCTGCAGCTGCAGCTGCTACTTATTATATTATATTATACTAGACAAAAGAAAGAAAATCGAAAAATCTCTCTCCTAAGCGACAGCGTATTCTTCTCAAGCCCCAAGTAGAGAAACCCTAGACAATCTTTATTTATAGTCTCCCTCAAATTCACTAGTCCAATCTGAATCCAAACAGGAGTCCAACTAGCCAAACAATTCCCCAATCGAATTCAAACAGGACTCGCGAACACGTCAAAATCATGTGGGACCCATCAATGTGTTCATACTCTGTAGTTGATAGAGAGGTCTGGCAATTTGTCGCTCAATATGAGCCACCGGTGGGTGGCTATTAATATAGCCAACATCTCTAATTTTCACCTTGGCGAAATTGCTAAAAGCCACTAATAGTCTTCATCAGCCAAGTAACCTCTGATCTCTTCAACAATCATCACTATCAAATCGCCCCGAAGGGCCTCAACACCGAAGAACATTGATCAAGTTGAGACAATGCTTAAACTTGACTGTTGGAACAACCTTTGTCAACATGTCCGCCGAGTTCTCCTTAGTGTCAATCTTCGTCAGTCGAATCTTGCCACTCTCAATTATCTCACAGATAAAATGAAATCGGACGTCAATATGCTTGGTGCGAGCATGATGGACTTGATTCTTCACAAGATGAATTGCACTTTGATTATCGCAGTGCACTTCAACAGCCTCTTGAGATATACCCAAGTCACCAACCAAGTCATGTATCCGCACCGCTTCCTTAATCGCCTATGTTACTGCCATGTACTCTACCTCTGTAGTAGACAACGCCACAATAGACTGTAACATAGACCTCTGACTGATCCGACCGCCGACAAGAACAAAATAATATCCACTGGTGGACCGACGCCTGTCCAAATCATCCGCATAGTCTGAATCCACGAACCCTCTCACATGTGACTCTCCAGTCTTCGAATAAACCAAACGAACATCCAAAGATCCTTGAAGATATTGTAAAATACACTTGACAACCTGCCAGTGTTGTTTACTCGAATTGCCATATACCGACTAACCAAGCTGACCGCATGTGTAAGATCTGGACGAGTGCAAACCATAGCATACATAAGGCTACCAAGTGCACTAGCATACAGAACTTGAGACATATACTCACGTTCCACCTCAGTAGTAGGAGACTGTAGACCTGAAAGCTTGAAGTGAGGAGCCAACGGAGTACTAACTTGCTTCGAGTTTTGCATCCCAAAACAAGCCAACACCTTCTCCACATACCGCCTTTGAGAAAGACACAACCTCCCCTTCTTCCTATCTCGAACAATCTCCATCCCAAGTATCTTCTTCGCAGGACCCAAGTCTTTCATCTCAAACTCGGAACTCAACTTCTTCTTCAGCTTGTTGACTTCCACCATACTATGTGAGGAAATAAGCATATCATCAACATGGAGCAACAAATAGATGAAAGAACCACCAACCTGCCTGAAGTACACACAATGATCAAGCTCACTCCGTATAAACTTCTGAAGTATCATAAATGTGTCAAACCTCTTATACCATTATCGCGACGATTGCTTTAATCCATACAATGATTTCTTCAGTTTGCACACATAATCCTCCTTACCAGAAACTGTAAATCCACTGGGTTATGACATATAAATGTCCTTCAAATCTCCATGCATGCAATAATGCAGTCTTGACATCTAATTGCTCGAGCTCCATGTCATACTGCGCAACCATCGCTAAAGGTCCCGGATAGAGCTGTGCTTCACGACCGGAGAGAAAACTTCATTATAGTCAACACCTTCTAGTTGTGCATACCCTTTTGCCACTAATATTGCCTTGTACCGTACACTTGTACTTCCACCGGAGCTTAGAAAACCACCCTTCACCGTATACCCACTTGCACCTAATTGGTTTCTTCCCATTTGGTGCTTCCACCAAATCCCAAATATGGTTTTTATAAAGGGACTCCATCTCCTCCCTTATAGTCATCATCCACTCCTTGTTACGATCACCTCTCATAGCCTCATTGTAGGTAACGAGCTCATCTCCATACACAGATAAAGCATAGGCTACCATATCCTCAAAACCGCAACAAATTGGTGCCTTCCCCACATTGGGTCTTCTCTCTCTATTACCTACCAAGGATGGTTGTTGTTATTGCTGAATAGGTCCCTCATCCGGAACCTCCAATACTATTGCGTCATCAATAAACATCGGTGGAGTTGTGAATTCCACCTCCAAAAAAATCTTCACCACTTCCACCCAACCTGCCCTTCGAACTGATGTTTCCAACCGAGCTAATATCTCCTACATCTACACTCATTGAGTTTAGCATGGCTGACTCATTGAATGTCACGTCCCGACTGATTACACATTTCTTCCACTCAGGACATTACAATCTGTATCCCTTCACACCACTTTGATAACCCAAAAGATACCTTTTCCGACTCTCACACCAATCTTATCTTCCTGAATGTGAAAATAAGCAGGGCAACCAAAGATTTTCAAATGACTGTAATCAAAGGGAGTACCATACCATACTTCAATAGGTGTCTTTGAATCAATGGATGTAATCGGTGAACGATTCATGAGATAGCATACCGTGTTTACTGCTTCAGCCCAAAAACACTAGTCCAAACAAGAATTTGATAACATGCACTGTGCTCTCTCTATTAGGGTGTGATTCATATGCTCCGCTACTCCATTATGCTGAGGTGTTCACACCCCTGTGAAATGTCTGACAATGTCTTGCTTCCTGCAGTACTCTTCCAACGGATCAGAGGTGTACTCACCCCTGTTATATGACCAAATCCGCTTGGCAACTCTGCCAGTCTGTTTCTCGACCATTGTCTTCCATCTAATAAACAAATCAGTGACTTCAAATTTCTCCTTCATGGTGTACAACCAAACTCTCTGCGAGAAGCCATCGATAAATGTCACGAAGCACCTAGCTTCACTCAAAGAATTAACTTTGCTTGGACCCCAATCATCCGAATGAATGTAATCCAACGTACCTTTGGTGCAATACTCTGCAGTACCAAACTTCACCCTGCACTGCTTCCCAAAGACACAATACTCACAGAAGTCAAACTTTGATATCTTCTCATCGCCAAGCAGACCACATCAGCTGAGAATGGTCATACCCTTCTCACTTATATGCCCAAGGCGCATATGTTACAATCGAGTAGATGTCAAATCAGAATCCTTGACCTGGGACACCGTAACAGCTCCTGTAATCACCTTTCCCTCAAGGAAATATAGATTACCATGTCGTTTACCTGTCATCATCACCTTGTCTTCATGAAGAACTTTTAGAATCCCATTATCCCCTACAAACGTGTAGCCACTGGACTCCAAAGTTCCCATAGAAACCAGACTCTTTCGCAAAGCTAGAACATGCCTTACTTCTATCAGAGTTCTCACCACCCCATCAAACATCTGAACTCGAACTTGTGAGGACACATATGGTAGGATGCGCTCGAGTCTAACAACCAGCTGTCTGATAAATAACTGTGTGAAGTACTTGTCAGAACTTCCTCTGGCTCATCATCACAAGAAGCCTGAGCCACTAATGCTTCTTCTTCTTGCTTATCCGATTTCATCTCCTGTTTATTGTCCTTAGCTTTCAGCTTCGAACAATCAAACTTCATATGACCCCTTTGATGACAAAAGTAGCACTCGACATTCTTTCAGTTCCGGGACTTGGACCGACTCCTGTTCTTCCCAGTCTTCTCTGATCTTCCTCTTGCATACAACCATTCGTCCTGCTCCTCCTTACTAGCATCCTGCTTCGTAGAAGCCTTCGACAACAACGTCGATGTAACCTCCTCAAAAGAAATCTTTTCTTTTCCATACAACAACGTGTCAACTAGTGTATCATAAGAATCTGGCAAAATACACGATAAGATAATAGCTTTATATTGATATTTGACAATATCATCAAGGTTGGACAGATCAATAATAATCTTTATGAACTCATTTATGTGATCACTCATAGAATTACCTGGATCCATTCGATACTTGTATAACCTCTTCTTTAGATAAAGCACGGTCGTGAGGTTCTTCTTCTGATATCTACTCTCTAATTTATCCCAGATATCTTTGGCTGAAGTCTCCTTTTGAAAGTTGTAGGCGATATCCTTTGATAGACATAGACGAATATTGTTGCACGCACTCAAGTCGAGCTCCTCCCAATCATCCTTCTCCATGTTGTCGGGTTTTACCCCTCTCAACGCCTTGTAAATCTTCTCCTTGATGAGAACGTCTTTAACTTGTGTTTGCCACAAATCGAAGTTGTTCTAGCCATTAAACTTCTCAATCACATGGATTGAAGCACCCTTTGAATACCTGATATCCGAGTTAGAATTCGACTCCATCTTCTCTGACTTCAGTAGGAAGAACCAGCGTAGCTCTGATACCAATTGTAGAGACAAACACGAATGTGCAACCACCTCACAAAAAAGGCACGGACTAATCGTGGCTCGGCAAGATGCCTACGTCCACAACCGGCGAGATCGACAATCCACTATTTATCAAGAGGTTACAACGAAGGCGGAGAAGATTAGAAACTCTCCCTCACAAAGCCAAAGCAAATATCAATTTTTCTTATCAAAGATACATAGAGAAATCCTAAACAATCTTTATTTATAGCCTTCCTCAAATTCGAGTCCAACTAGCCAAACAACTCCCCAATCCGAATCCAAACAAGACTCGAAAATGCGTCCAAATCATGTGGGACTCATCAGTGTGTTCAGACTCTTTAGTCAACAGAGAGGTCTGACAATTTATCGCTCAATATGAGCCACCAATGAGTGGCTTTCAATACAACCAACTTCACAAGACCCACTAGTTTCTTAAATCTTTCATCTAATTTGTTTGATATATCATGTGAGGTAGTTGATCATTTATTTGCTGTTTATTATGTACAAATGACAACGTACGAGTCTTCATAAATGCCAAGGGTGAGAAAGCAACACAAGAAGAGGGCAGAGTCGAAATTTTTTTGTCCAAATTGATTCACTTGAACCTGCTTCGCACCCGTACTCCCAGTTGGCCCAAGTTTTGTTTTTGCCAAATCATTGTAGTTCTGCAAATTATGAGTTGTGATTTGTCTGTTGGTGAATGATGAAGCTAATTCATGTCAACATCTTCACAAATTTGGAGGACCATTTCTGCATGGAATTTGGATCATCTTCCTTATAAAGAGTAATGGAGAGACCACTGCTTTTAATATTAATTATTAATTATTTAGGGGATAGTTATAATACATTATGGGGGTATTTGTTTTAAATCCTATAATTTTAGGATATGGATTTTAACATGGGATTTGAAATCCATGTGTTTTGTTATGAGTTGGGATTTCTAAAATGTTGTTTGTTTTATTAATACTAGTTGGATTGCACGTGCAATGCACGTGGTAAAGTTGTCATAAAATTATGGAATGTAAGTAATGGATAAAAACAACGTTTAGATTATGCAACCATTAATTATCAGAAACTCGTCTGAGATAAAACTCTTAACACGACAGCAGATCAGATGCACCCTTCATGAATGATGTAATCTAATTACATGGTGGACAATACCAGACCCTGGTGGGACAACAAGCATATTATTGAATGCATTGGAACACCATTTTAAAAATCCAAATCTTTCCTTGTTGTGTTGAAACTCAAGTTCCATATTTGACGTAAATGTTAACCCTCAGATATTAGCTAAGAAAGTCAACACGATGGAACAAATTACACACAGGCCAAATATGTGCAGAATTTTGCTAATATAAATAATAGTTCCAAATGTTACAACAATAATGGAATTTCTATGGAATCCTTACAATTGAAGTGACGCGTCAAATCATAAAACAATGTGTTTCTTCTATTTTAGTTATTTATGCATATCCGCTGAAGGAGTATCATCTAAGCAGTTTCAATGACAATGTCATATTTATGAAGTCTTAGCATAAAAAGAAAGGTAAAAGAACCAAATTCGGTACTTGTAAAATATCTCTCTCTCTCGATCAGCAGGACGCTGGCATGTCACTTTCAGAAGTTCAGCTATCTGTTCCTTATTCAACCTCTTCGAGTACTTCCGGCCTTCCACAATTTTGCAAACCTGGTTACCATTTATAGAAAGGTAGTATGAACAATTATATCATGGACATGAATCAAGCTCTGAGAATTTTAAGCAAAAAATGTCTTATTTTCGAACTAACCCATAAAAGTACCCAGAAATAACAGTAAAAAATTATAAAGAGTACTGACCTCCATTGGCAAATAAATTGGTCTTGTATTACCAACTTGCAGGCATGGTAAATTTAAATGTTGAATATGAAAACTATAAGTCTCTTGAAAGTACTGCACCACAGACTTAACTGTGCCTTGTTCATCGACAGGGAATCTACAGAAAGGAATTTAATAAACAAATTTGCCCCTAAAAATCATACACTAACTAATAATTAGCCCCTAAAAAAACAGAAGCAAACAGAATACAGTCAGTCAATGATGTCTAAAGGTTAACTAACAAGTATACAATAAACACCAGCTTCATACGTTAGTTCTCCTGTTGTCTGTGATGTCACAGTAGATATACGATATTTCCTCTGCATATTCCCACGATGAGTGACCTCAACTTTGACACCTCTAAGAGCCCTCCTGATCTGCAAATCATCAGGATATATGAGTTATACAACTTATAATGAAACCAAAATCATGAACAATGTAATGTGCTCAGTTAAAAAAAAACACAGAAAGATTGGTTTACACACAAGTGAGGAATCTCACATGATCTTGAAGAAAAAAACAAACAGAAAAAGAAAAATACATTCTCAACTCAAAATCAAATGTAAAAACATACAGATGTTTGAAAATGTCAATTTTTTACTACTCATTACTTAACCTATAAAAAATAATAAAAATAAAAAAGAACAGTTATATGATTCCCTGAAGATAATGAAAAGCCAAAAAGCAAACCTTCACGCGATCAGTGTCAGACAAGGGTCCGCCAGAGACATCTCTCTTCAAAAGCTGAGCAACATATTCAGTGACTGGCAGTGCCTCTAGGAACGCTGTGGATGACATATCTGCAGGAAAATAGAAAACCAAATTTTATAATGCACAGTTAAGGGGCTGTTTGCTTTGCTGCAAAAATAAATTACAGCAAACATTGCAGCAACAAATGTTGCATGCAGCATTTCCTGCTCGAAATCAACTTCAAATTCACCGTTTGGATGTTTGCAATTATATTCTAGGAAATATATTTCCGATGCAAATTTAGTGTTTGGTTCAAAATAATTAGTGAAAAAGCTACATAATTTTGCCATCTAAGGAAACTTTGATGTACATGGTTTTCTATTTGGATTAAAAAAGATTTGTTTGATGAGGTGGAATTTATATTTGTGTCCTTTTCTGAATTCTGCACTTTTCCTCCCACTAAATTGGCTGTCGCATTTGTTGTAAGTTTTTTCTGCAAAATGCAACACCATTTACCTTCCTAATGACAAAATTGTAAACTAAACAATGTATTTATAAATCCGGATGCTCCATTTATACTTGCAACTCTATTCCCATCCAACCAAACAGACCCAAGATTTAAACCAAATCTGGTTGTATCCAAACTATTACAAATCAGTATAGAACTTTCTGAAACATAAATGAAATTCTCTTTATCTTTCTCTAAATACCTTTGGTGCGAAATGAAGTCATAGATTTTCTTTCAAAAGGAGCATTAACCTAAAATAACTTGACAAGTACCACAGTTCAGTCACTGCTTGCTTAATTAAGGAAACCTGCACAATAATTGGTATAACTGTCCTATGCAGTTGCGAGATTAACCATTTAGTCCCACTTGCATCTCAATGAAATAAGTGGAGACTTGAGGTACGGACCCATTAATCCCCCACCTGACATAACCATCCTTGTGCAATTGAGGAATTTATAATGTTTGTGATATTTTATGGGTCCATGGGACATAATTCTTCTGGCTTTTAGGGACATAATGCAACTCGATAATTATTTCTTAGGATGTGAACTCGCGATAGTTGCTCTTATGTTGTGTGTGTGTGTGTGTGTGTGCAAGCACATGTGTGTGTTAATGGAGGGGTTAACTAACCCATATTCAGCGACAGTCCCATCTGTGTTGGCCGAAAACTCTGGTAAAAACCTCGCCAACTTTCCAATCCTTCACCCAGTGGTTGACGTCCCCAATCACCAGTAAAAAATGACCGTCCAACAGGTGTATATCTGCAACCACTGGGAAAAAAATGACATTTCATCTCGGACAAAGAGGATAGAAAAAGAATCAGTGCATCACTGGCATGAATAATAATTACCTGGACGTAGATAACTCCCGAAGGACAATGTCAAGCGCTTGGACAGCTTCTTGGGGCATATCCGTGTGCCTCCCTTCTAAGAACATTTTCAAGTGGTGAAGATCGGCACGAGAAGCAAATTTAAGTGCAACTGTGAATGACCTCTCTCTCCTACATGACATAGCATAGCACACCACATTATTATGCGACACTGGATTATAAAACATATTGAACTAATATCCACTATGATCCAGAAATAAATTAAGCCACACATAAATGACTTAATAAATTAAAGTGTTATAACCAAAGAAAAGAAAAAAAAGCTCTAATTGTGGAGTATACATGTACCATAGCTAAGATAAACAAGCCAGCATAAGGAAATAATTTCATCAGTTTCAACAATTACAAACAGATAAATATCGACATACATGCAGAGATAACAGAAGAATATATTGTATAAAGCATAGAAACAAGTGATTTTGCGTCAAGGGACCCAACAACTTTTTAAAGCAGAATCAAATTAACTGAATGCAGTACCTTGATAGCAGCAACATCAGCTGCTGGAGGCTTCAGGTTCAATGCAATACCAAAGTAGAACATGTCCTTAGCATGCATATTAAGCCTCTTGTAAATCTTCCCCATCAACGCATAGATGTTGCTCTCACATGGAGTGAACTCCTTTACCTGCTCCAAATGCTTCAAAGCTTCATCACATCTTTCAAGACAAGATCTAAGGATTGATACTCATCATTGAATTCAAGTCCTGTAAGGACCGTAAAATTTTGATACTAGTTAAAATAATTTTCTGGTATTTTAGAATATTTAATTATTATTTTTAAAAGAGTATTTGTATTTTTCTCAATTTCCTATAATTTTCTACGATTTAAAAACCAAAATTATATTTATTTAAATGGTTTTAATATTTATAAATTTATTTCGTGCAGTAAAATTTTCTAGAATTAATTTATTATGTTATCAGTACTATTACGTATTATTTTAAATAATATGTATATTATTAATATTATTACAAATTATTTCATATAATACATAGTATTATTAATTACGTGTTTTGGTATAATTTATTGTATTATTTCTATTGTTACATATTATCTATCGTATTAGTATAACTAATACGTTTTACTGTGTACATAATTGTCCCATAATTATTTGATTTTAAATGTAAGTAAATATATTTTTATTATTAATTATTCTCGTTTAATTATACAATATGAGTATATTTTGACTATTTCGTATCAATTGTTGTAATAGCACAATATGTGCGTTTTTATTTATAGATAATTATTATGTAATTAGTTTAATCTTTAAGTACCCAATAGTATTTTATTTTAATTAACTTTTGTTTAATTTAAACCCTAACCCTAATATATTATATATATATATATGTATTTTACCCCCTCTCTCTCTCCTCTGTGTTAACCTGCCGCCGCCCCCAACATTTCCTCCTCCTCCTTCTCTCT
>BQKN01067231.1:46495-81648 GCA_022839385.1 Asparagus kiusianus
AGAGAGAGAGAGAGAGAGAGAGAGAGAGAGAGAGAGAGAGAGAGAGAAGTGATCCATAACCTTAACAATTAAACCCGTAACCTTAACAATTAAACCCGTAACCTTAACAATTAACCCGTAACCTTAACAATTAAATCCATAACCTTAATAATTGACCCGTAATCTTAATAATTAAACCCGTAACCTTAACAATTGACCCATAACCTTAACAATTAAACCCGTAACCTTAAGAATTGACCCGTAACCTTAACAATTGACCCGTAACATTAACAATTAAACCCGTAAACTTAACAATTAAACCCGTAACCTTAACAATTGACCCGTAAGCTTAACAGTTGACCCGTAACCTTAACAATTGACCCGTAACCTTAACAATTGACCCGTAACCTTAACAATTAAGCTCGTAACCTTAACAATTAAACCGTAACCTTAACAATTAAACCCATCTCCTTAGGTATAAAAACCGTCCCCATAGATCACAAACAAAATCGTTCCCATTGACAAAAAACCGTCCTTCTAGGTCAAACTCGAAACTGTCCCCCTTGGTGTGTAAGCGTCACGGTAGTTTAAAAATATAATCGTTCCCGTTGCCAAATAACTGTCACCATCTGCAAAAATATGAACCGTCCCCATAGTTAAACCGTCCCCAAATGTTGTCTACGAGAACAATTCAAGAACCACGCTACTTGGATCATGAACCGTCCCCTTAGACCAAAGACTACGGCAGCAAAGGTATCGGATGAGTAACTGTTCCCTTAGGCCTATGAGGACAGTTCTATTGTCTAGAGGGACGGTTATAAACCGTCCCCGTAGACCCATTATTTGGTAGTGAATCTTTTCAAATAAGTTTTGAAACACTTTTCAATAGATTAATAGATTTTAGGAAAAATATAAAATAGTGTAAACAAGTCTTTAATCCATGAACACATTATTTTCTAAATAAAGATGATAAATATGAAATATGTTAGAAACAAGTATGTATGTCTATAAATATAACTATTTGTTTCATATTATATGATTGAATTTGAAAGCTATAAAACAAAAACGTGTATGTGTGTAATATATGAGCTTTTAAGTATAGACACACAAGTATAACAACTAAACTAGAAACTATATACCCAAGCTAAAAAATCTTTGTTAAGCTTGTTCTTGGTAGAGGGATGAAGCTAGCGCGATATTGGATCTTTGACTTGAATGCGTAAAAGGCTTCAATCCAAATGCCGTCAACCTCCATTTGATATCATCATGAAGGCGCAACCCAACCAACTTGCGACATGAGGATCTTTGTGTAGAATACCTAACAAGCAAAAACAAACACTCGACAAACGATGTTAGGAATTGTTTGTTAATCATCAAAACTAGATTAGATAATAGGCTCATAAATATGATACCTAACAAGACCCTCTGTTTGATAACTAATATCAACATTATTTATGTATCACAGCACATTGGATTGATGATACTTGATAAATGTTTAAAATAGTTGTTTCTTTTATTGCATTTGAAGATTCACACATTAGTATTAATATTACAAATTTAATAATGAAAGAACTTTCTAAATTAGATGTTTACAAATAAATATTTTCTCTTTCACTAGGTAATGCAAATAATAATAATATAGCTGTAGATCATATCAAATCATCTTTGCTATTACCATGTCATTGTGAAAAATTCCATATTAGATACATGTGTTAAAATTTAAAATTAATTGTCCAATGTGCATTTAATAAAATTAATTCTATGATAGATAAAGTTAGGGTTATAGCTTATGCTCATAATACTTCTGAACAAAGACTTAAAAGATGGAAAGTTTTGTGTAAAAGAAAAATTTTAAACTCATGTTAATTCCAAAAGATGTAGATCATATGTGAAATTCTACCCATGCAATGTTAAATGAGCAATATATTATACAAAAATATAAATAATTTTATTGCTTTCTATGATTCTAGTTCTACCTCTAGTAGTATGTATGAAATACTTGATGAAGAATGGACAGTTTTATGTAGTGTAAAAGAGATGCTAAAAGTTTTTTTATGAAGCTATTATGTTATTATCTAGTTGTTATTATCCAATTATTACTCAAGCTGCTTTACAAGTTTTAAGTATTCAAACTTTTTTTTACTAATTAATGTATGGATAATTATTTTGGAAATATGATTGTCGAATGGAAAGTAAATTTAATAAGTGTTTTAGACCTAGTTATTCCTATTATTTTTGGTTTGAGATTCTTATTGATCTATGTTTGAAGGATATTGGCCTTCGAAATTTATTAAATTATTTATATGAGAACATGATAATAGATATTGATGATGGATAGACCGTTACTGCTTTTACTCATCATAACACTATTAAATATTATTTTAAAAAATTATATGAGGAGTATGTAGGTGCATATGGTATAATTTCACATCAACCTAGCTTTTGCTTCTACGAGTTCAAGTCAGGGCAAAAGTGAGTTTTTGATAGGCAATTAATGATAGTGAGGCTAACTGGTAGTCGTGGATTTGGATCTGGATCATTATCAAGGGAAGTTTCTAAAATTAAACAATATTTATCTGCACCTTTAGTTAATGCTCGAAAAAAATGATTTTGATTTTTTTGCAACGGTGGAGTGTATATGGAATAGTTCCATATCCTATACTTTCCATCATGACTGATTTACTTACAGTGCAAGTTTCTACAATAGCTTCGGAATCTGTCTTCAGCACATCAGGACGTTTGATTGACGATCACAAAACATCGTTAGATCCGTCTACCTTGTAGGCGGTAATGCGCCTACAAGATTGGTGGAGGTCCGAGAAAAGAACTCAAGGTATCGATCGAATGAGTAGTATTTAAGATAGACTTGATGAGTTGATAATAAGAGATAAAGATAAAGAATAGAAATTACCCATTGGTTTGTAATTTTTATTTTTTAGCCGTAACTTTGTGATAAATTATTTTTGAAAGAATTAGAAATGATAGTGATATAAATGAGTAGGTGCCAACCTAGTTGGGATGTATTCATCTATTGTGATGCGATAAATTTTAAAAAAATAATTTATAATTGTTAGTGATTAATAATAAAGAATTTATTTTTTATCATTTTAATTCCTATGATATCTGTATTTGTAAATTGTATAATTATAAGTGATTAATAATATGATTGATTTTTTTTAAAATTTCACATTTTTATTTTTAATTACTCTTGCTTTTTTAAAAAAAAACTAATTTTTAAGGGAAAAAAGAAAAATAACCGGCCCAGCTCGATGCTTGGTCCGGGTGTCCGTGTCTCCCTTTTGTCTGGCTTGGATCCGGATTCCTGGGCCTGATAGACTGGATCGGCCCGTTTGGACAGCCCTAGCAAGTAACCCTATGAATTTTATCGTGTCTCACTTTCCGCATTGATATCTATGTATCTGCGCAGAAGCCTGAATCAATCAATCAATACATCGTAGACAATGAAAAAGATTTTAGATGATTCCAAAGATAAACAAGAGAGCTGTAGACGGCTGTTTTCTCGTGTGGATGAAGTCCATAAAAGTTTGCGATTAATTCTATAAAAGTTTGCGATTAATTCTATATGGCAGGTGGATGCAAGCTTCACTAACTTTTTTTGCGCGCTTTAAATACGAGGGGGCAACTTGTCATATTTTGTTGCTTCTGAATAAAAAAAAATTGCTATCAACTTGGAGGAAGTCATTTTAAACAAACGCCATGGTCCAACAATTAAATAGATTCCACAAAGAGATTTGATAATTGATTTCAGGGGTAATTGCGAATAAGGTCACATTATGTAGTTGAGGAAATGGTGCCTTCACGATATCATTAAAGATGATTCAAATCCCACAAAACGGTTTGTTGAGAAAAATAGAGAGAAAATAGTGCCAAAGAAAGCACTTTCGGTATTTAAGTGCAAGCACTTTCGGTATTTAAGTGCGACTTCCATAATTTTTTTACAAAATCTGTCTCTTTTTGGCTAAATAAATCACTTTCGGTATTTAAGTGTACTCGTTTACTAGTAGTCTCGTGTATTTTAAAGATAAATTTTCTTTTGTAAAATCAATCCGGCCATCAAGAGATCGATTTTCCTAATTATTATGTAATTTCCACTAATATTTTTCAAAAAATTGTTTTTTTTAAACTTCTCCAAACTATAGGTATTTAAGTGCAATTCAGTCAAAAAAAAATAAAGTTTATGTCATTAATGAATGAAAGAACATCCATCGACCAGGAGGTCGCTGACTTGCAGTGCTCAGCAGATACCTGTTGCAATCTGCATTAAAAAAGGTAAATAAAAAAAAATAAAAAATAGAATAAATTTGGACCTGATGCAAAAACAATAAATGCCAACAGTGCGAATTGATTACATGCGCAAAGTAAGTGAAAAATTCGTACTTTACTGCATAACTACTGCTTAATTTGTCGTAGTTACAGGTCCTGCAAAAACTTTCCTGCGATATTTAAAAAAAACCCCCTCAATCTCTCACCTCGGATTGGGGACATTCTCTCTCTCTTCTCGCGCTAATGTCTCCGCCCTCCGCCACCACCGCCGCCGTCAAGTCGCCGGAGAACGGCAGCACGCATCAGTTGTCGCGCGCCGATCTCAGATCGGAGGCGGAGAAGTGGCGGAGGCTTCGCCGGTGCCTGGAGGCCGCCGGCAAGGGTTTTGCGATCGGCGCAGGGCTCAAGGGCGGGCTCGCTCTCTTCTCGATTCTTGCTCGATTAAGGAGCCGCAGGTGAGTTCACTTTATCTTGAATTAGGTAAAGCTGAGGGTGGTATAAGCGAAAATGTTGCATTTTCTATTTTTTTTCCTAACTTTTTCACCCTTTGGTTAATAGGAATTCGAGAAAGGTAGGGGCACTGACGAATTCGGAGGCGGTGGCGATCGCGGTGAAGGAGACAGTGAGATATGGATTGTTTCTTGGAACTTTTGCTGGAACTTTTGTTTCAGTGGATGAGCTCATTGCTGCTGTTGGAGGCCGCAAAAAGTATTGATTTTTGGTTAATTACGATGAGTTGTTGATATTTACATTTTCTAAAGGTTCCTTCTTAGTGCATCTGTGTGAGGATTTAATGGTTTAGTCATGTTGGATAGAGGCCATTTGATGTGGGAGAAGTGATGAGATTATAGTTAATAAGGGCAAAGAGTATTTGAAGCAGACCTAAAAGAACTTGATCAGAAGCAATTAAAAAAGATATGATAATATTTAACTTTATAGAGGAGATGACCTGTTATATATAATTGAATGGAAGAATATGACCTATGTAGCCGACTCTAAAAAATTTGGCATACATGCTTTGTTGTTGTTGTACTTAGAGGGAGGCAAGTTCAAAACATAGCGTTTAAAAAATAGGGGACCGTGCTTTGCACAGGGTGCACACTAGTATAATTGAATGGAAGAATATGACTTATGTAGCCGACTCTAAAAATTTGGCATACATGCTTTGTTGTTGTTGTTGTTGTACGTTAACGACATGTCCAAGCCTTTACCCAATGAAATGGGGATACAATACTCAGACTCGAGAATGTTCCATGAAAGAATTTGATCAAATTTTTATTGACTGGTTATTAGTATTATTAGCAAGTGTATGCCTTTGGCATGAAAATGTTCACCGGACTCACCACTTATGTTGCTTAACCTCGTGAGACCAATGAGTTACTGGTGAGTAATTAGATAGAACCGGATTCTGAAATCACATTCATTATGTTATGTCCTCAGAATGTAAGTTGATCTAGCAGAAAGTTTGCTGTGGCATAGAAGTTTGTACTATTGCATGAGGATCAACACAATATGTAATCACCACAAGAACACAGTATTAATTTCTGTTCAAGGTTTTCAGATAGCTGTCGATAATTAAATATAGATAGATGCATGTTTTCATTTTCTTCTTTTATTTTTGAGCAATTTACACTTTTATCTTTGATTTTTAGTGCCCAAGAAATTTTTGTCTTATGTTTTCTTCAGGACCGCAGGCTGGAGATCTCTACTTGCAGGGTTAATTGCGGGTCCGTCGATGCTCTTGACAGGACCGAACACACAACATACAAGCCTAGCCATCTACATTCTTATGCGTGCTGCTGTACTAGCATCACGCTGTGGGATAAAGAGCAAAAGATTCGGAAAAATTTGTAAACCTTTGACTTGGTCGCATGGTGATTTATTCCTTATGTGTCTCTCCTCTTCACAAATATTGTACGTCTTTCTTCGCATTTATTTTTTGTTATAAAGCCAAAATTGCTTTGTATTACTATTAGACTATTATTCTATTACATATTTTAATCTTTCATACTAACCGAATCATTTAACCAAATCTAAGTGATGTAGCCACTATTAATGAGCTATATATTTGATCATTTTCAAGATCAACTGATTTCTATATTTGCTTAAATCTATTTCTTCTATACTGTTTTCTAGATTATGTTTGAGAGCATTCTTAGTGTCAAACATTTAAAATATTCTTCACGGATGAAAGTTGAAGACAGAGTGAGTTGACATGCACATTTTCGAAGCTTAAACTAATGGTATCAGTGTATATGATATGCTGGAGCAGTGCGCGTAGTTGTATATTATTATATTCATTATGGGAAGTACATCTGGGAAGAGTATGTTTAGACAAGAGATAACTAGTGATCCTCTCATGTTTCTTTTTGAATATTTAGTATTGTTGGATAGCCACTTTACTGAAAAGTTTTATCTGATATATTATGGATTATTTTTTTTCTATCAAGAAATTAACAACCCTCCCTCCTCCCCTCCAATCCCCACATCACCCATTCACCTAGGGCTTAACTAAATCACCACTATTCACCTGTGAAGCATGCAAAGATATGTGGATATGGTGTGAAGACTCTATGAACATGACGAAACAAATTTTGAAAAACTAGGACATTGGTGCAGAACAAATGTGTATAGAGACGTGGACTTGGTTACTTTTGGAAAGGTTTGAAACCAAATCATTTAAATTCATTGTTTAGCAATTTTTATGAAAGGTGCATTCAATTCAAGTTGACTTGTATCATTTAAATGCCTAAAAGCTATGTTTCTTGGGTACTTCTATCGTGAAGCCATACCTGTACCGGATACATACCGGAAAGTACCCGTACCCAAACTTCATGGACACTCCTAGGATATGCATACATTTGTTTTGACATGTCCCAATTACATGATGTATGTTTTAATTTAAAACACTTGTCATACACTTAGATAAAGGGGGGGGGGGGGGCATCAAAACATCAAACCTTTTATGATTCTTTTCCACATCAATCAAAAATGCAGAAAATAATGATCTAAAATTTGAGTTGGTTAATCTAATATCTAGAATGCTTGAGACCTAACAAATTAAGATCAAACATCTCGATCAATACTTTTTATACTCTAAAGTATAGATCAATGCAAGACCATTTTCAATTATTTTTTCTATACTATTTGATGTATGGAAAAGGATAACTTAAAAACAATTAAATTTTGGTTTATACTTTAAAATGAAGCAGATTGAATTCAATTAAATTAGAAAATGGATGTTCCAATATCAAATTCCAACAATTTGTTTTGGCTTCAAAGCTGCCTAAAAGACCCACATCTATTCTCTCCTTATGTAATATACATGTAAGTGTGCATGCGTATGTGCATAGGTGGGTGGGCTGCTGTGTACAGGGCGGAGCTACTTGTATGAGGATGGTGTCACTTGACACCACCCTCTTATGTTAATTTCACATCAACCCCACCCTTGAATTTTGGCTTTTATAGAGAGGTAAAAGTTCACAAAACACCTCTAAACTTTGAAAGATAATAAGAACCATAGTTGCATAGAACCCGATTCATTTCGGTTCACAGGACGGGTACGGGTTCGTGGTACACCACTCATTAGGAATTGGGTACAAGGGGGTTGGCTTATATGGTACGCCAGGGAACATGTTACATTTCAGGTTTGGTTCTTAAATGCTAGTTGATATCAGTAATGGTAAAGGAATCTTGAGAATCATGTTGCAATTAAGATAATGCATACTTTATTTGTTTAATTTCTCACATTTTTTTGTTATTTATTCTTTTAAAAAGAGTTATTTTTTCCAAAATTTTAATTGATTTGAAGTCTAAATCAGGTCGCTAGATTTGGTGTGTTCCACGCTAATATGGGACGGTTGAACTTAGGTCGCAGTTCGCTATAGTTACCACGTTTCTGACTTCTATGATAAGAACCTATGTAGCACGGACACGGATCCGACACGGCCATCCGACACGCCGACACGAGGCAAATCCTAAAAACTACATAGGATATGTGTGTTCGACACGTGTATCCGACACGGACACGACACGACACGGCTTCATGTTATGCGTGTCCGTGCTTCATAGATAAGAACAGCTCCAAACTTTCAACATATACCTCTTGACCTATTTGAAATTCTCATAACCCGAATTAAAGAGTATAACCAAATGTCTAAATTATACTTTACATTAAAGAGTAATGAGAACCTTTAGGCTAAAATTTCACAAACCACCCTGAACTTTGAGGGATTTTGAACAAAACCTCTTGAGCTTTATAAAGAAGAGAACCCCTTGAACTTAAAAAATTATACTAAAATTTTCTGGACCTACTGAAAAGTTACATGTCTATAGAGTAAAAAAAATCTAAAATGTGATTCTAATGTCTTTGTTCTACCACATGAATGTTAATTGTCCCGAGTTTATGAACATGACAAACAATGGATGCATAAACAAAACATATGATGCATCAAGAAGTAAATTTCTTAAAAATATAGAATTAATAAACTCCTTACTAACTAGTAATTTGCTTGCAGTCCCGTACTTGGTCATTAATATTTAAGGTTACAACAAGATGTACAAATGAAAGGTGAAGGTACATAAATGTATAAAAGTTTGCACACAATAGTACATCATCAAGAAGATATTTAAATGAAACAATGCCACAACCAAGTTATAGTAAGAAAATAAACCTAAAAGAAACAATCATGATATTTAACTACGTGTAATGCACATGCATCCAACTTAGTATATGGTACATCACACAATTAGCATTGGTTTTTGAAAAAATAAAAAAATATTACAAAGTAGAAGAACCGCAACTTAGTAATTTACGTTGAAAATGATATATTTAGTAGTATTTGTAAAGAGGCTATTATGCAATGATTGGTCAATTGTAATTACATTTAGTTAAATGTACTTTTTGTATCTCATTATACTTACGATTATATTTAATGTGAGAGAAATATTGTAATATTGTCCATTGCATATATTGTGACACCACTATTATAAATTCCTGGATCCGCCACTAGCTGGGTTTGTTCATTTGCATCCATAGATTAGATAGGAAGAGACTAATGTTGATACATCATGGAGACTAGATTAACAAAGTCATACATGTGGATGCCAATAAGCTATATGTGTTCTTGTTTAAGAAACTAAGCAAATTATATGTATGTATTACCTCTAAAAACAAAATAAAATTCTTAAAACATTTTTTGTACGTTGTATGTTAACTTTATATGTTGTACGTGTCTATGTTACGTCTTCGACATATAAACATATGTTGCAAAATTTAGTATGCATCTAAGAAGTGTCCAATATGTTCATCAAGTAGTAGAGAATGCCTAAATATTGGATATTTACCTGATATATATACTTTTTGTGCAAGTACATATATGTATTCAATACAGGTACTTCACCCTCCAAGTATCAATACTAAACAACCAACCACCTTCCAGAAATTTCACATATAAATAGCTGCCTGTTGGGTCATGTGAGTATTGGATGCTTGGATGCTTGGAAAGGCATAAAAATTAAGAAACATGGGTAAGTAAACATATTTTAAGTTCAAATTGATGAGGCTTCAGCCCATGACTTATTGAAAGATCGTGCCTTGATACCATGTAAATAACCACTTCCAAAAGTTCAGGTCATTTTTACTGTGTATAAAGACAATCTTCAAGTCCTTCTGTGCAACTGGTTGAGGAGGTAGGAACCTACCAAGGATAAAATCAAGAAGGGTCAATTTATTAATCACTATAGAGAAAGTTGTTAGTTTTTTCACCATTGGTGTTTGGAGTCTTAGGACTTGAAAGGGTTATCAAGCCTTTCTTTTCAAAGAGAGGTTCTAATGCTTATCACTTGAAGAGTTGAATTAGTTTATCAAGCCTTTCTTTTCAAAGAGAGGTTCTAATGCTTATCATTTGAATAGTTGAATTAGTTATCTGATTTTGAGGATTAGCTCCTCTTAACTCGTGAGATTGGTTGTCCTTTTTTGTTCTATTTTTAAGTGTGCTGACTGCTGAAACATGAAATTAAATATCACAGGATCTTCTTTATCTTTTATATATTATTCAAGTGGCATAATACGCCATGTATTTAGTGTGATTGAAAGAGCTGAAATAGTAATGCTCATTCTGGCAGATACTGTGATAAAACTCTTTGCGTTTCTGCATTTGTGACAATCAGTATAGAACTTACCATGAGCACATGTATTTAATGAATTCCCGCTTGATTATTTTTCACATTGCAGATAGAGATGTGTAAAATTGAAACGTATGTTGCGTAACACTGGACTAGTGTTTAACTTCAATGGCTTATTGAAAGTCTTGACCAATAAAAACTTTTTCTTTTTTATTTATTTTTCATGTAGTTGATCACTTCTTTTTGGTATTTCTAATTGTAATGATGACAGATGTCAATTAAGTATCCGGTTACTCTCTTGTGCAGGTCTGCCTACATATTGAAGCAAGACAGTTTGCCATCCACATACCGGTCATTTCTTAATAAACATGGTGGAAAGGATTCCGTCATTTTACAAGGTGTCAAAGATATTGCAACTAACACTCCGTTCACCAACTTGAAAGGGATAGAGAAATATTACAGGTCAATTGATGTCAATGTCAAACTCGACCCTAATATGAAAGTACCATGTTCGGTATGTACTCCTTATTTTTCATTTTGTTTTTGTTTGCAAGGATGTTAGTAGATATATTCTTTTGTGCTGATGTCCAATATGGTTAACTTTGTTTCTATGATCTGTATATCGGTGGTCTATTCAGTGGTGAAAGCATAAATAATCCTTGAAGTTAGTTTCTTCTCCATGAAGAGTATAGAAAAGGTTTATGAGTTTTTCTTGTATTCTCACCATATTGCTCCTTGGAGTCAGTGAGCAAAAAAGAGAGTAAAAATGGTTACTCTGTTACAAGAACCGTGCATTTATATACAAACTGGTCAGGGAGAGCTACGATACTTAGATGATGATACATGAATGAATGAATGAATAAGTAGTGTATGTCTCTTATTTGTGTTTCATTTATACCAAGTTCAAGCAACTCATTCACTTAGGCAATTGCTTGTTCATCTATTAACAAAAGATGGGAAAGATAAAATAATCCAGGTAATTTGATATTTATATTGTGGTTAGAGCATCACTGCTTTTCTCAGTCTTTAGGATTGAACCACATAAAAATTGTGAGTTCTATATGTAAATCCATTTTCTGAATGTCTGTCCAGAAGTGCATTTAAAAGACATGTTGACCAGCCTAGGATACATATACCACAAACTATCTGATACAAGCACTTCTATTCCGTTAATATGCAAGTGCCTTAAATTTTTGAAGGGAAAGACTTCCATCTAGCTTCCTAGGTTTACAATGATTACCTTTTTAGGGCTATAATTTTCTCTTTGTGGAATTTCACACCTATTTTTTGGTTGATATTACAATGATAGTTTATTCTTCTATGGAGTTTTCTTTATTTTAATTTGTTCTGTGCATAACTGATATATTTTGATGGAAGAGGGTTAGATTACATTCATAATTGTGGTGGTGCAATATATTTCTTACCTTACTGTATCATATTCGATCTGTAATTTAGAATTTGATCTTACTTAACCTAAGAGGTAAAAATCTGATCCAGTAAGTTGTCAGTACTCAGTAGAGCCATGCTGCGCATAAAGTTTGATAATAAGTTTTCTGAGAATTTGGTATTAAATCTATACGTTTGGAATCTCCTAGTGGAAGATTATGGAGGCTTGCAGAAATGATCCCCCCCCCCCCCCCCTCCTTATAGATTCAGTGCCCGTTAAATTTTATTTTAGGGTCTACTTGCCTAAGGGAAGAATTGTTGCTCCGTGCCCCTCCACCCCCCCACCCCACACACACACACAAGAAAAACAATTGAAAAATGAAAAATGAAACAAATGCGCACACAGATGAAACTGAAACCACCTGCAAACACAGTCACATTCCAGTTTCCTCCTTGAGGTATGCTCGAAGTTAATCCAGTAGTGTTCACCAAGAATTTATGCAATTCTATTGGGTTTCTTCTGCAGTAAATTACCTGATTAATCCAGTAAAGTATGTAACTCTATGTTACACGGATATGGGTGCGGGTGCGGACACGAACACGGGTGCGGATACAGGACACAACAAAATTGTAAAACTCACGATACGAGGGCACAGCTATATACATACATATTAAAATAATAATCATCATGAGATCGATATTCTTTTGCATTCACATGTTATGAGAACTACAATCCTTATACCATTTTTATATAATTTATCGAGTAGATTATAAAGTGAAAAAATGCTCTTTTTTGAACTAGATACCCAACATCCCTTTAAAATCATACTTATGAACTAGGTATCTGCTAAGACAAATTTGTCCCGAGTCCAATGAGTTGCATAAATTTGAGGTGAAGTGTATGATATACATTCAAGAAGTGTATCACAAGTATTTTGAACCAAAGCATGTGTTACATAATCGAGTACACGTCTGAAAATATATGCACTATTGAAGAAGTGTCCAAGAAGTGTCGGAGTCGGACACAGGAGCCTAGATGAAGTGTCTGCATAACCTAGATGTAAATCTTCTGAACTTTCTTTGCCAGATGCTTCTGTAATTAAGCTATTGAGGCTTCTAACATCTTCTGCGAAAGATGCTCCTAATATCACATGAGATTGTTAAATATTAGATTTATAAATTATGTTGTGGAAAACTTGTGTAGTGACTGCCGTCAAACACGTAATGCATTTCTTTCTGCAGATAATTCATGGCAATCAATCATGTTCTGGCCATTTTTTTTCTTTCCTTCTACAAGCATACGGAAGAGCGTTGCCTGTTTATCTTCCAGTATATTTAGTTCCTGCATTAATAGTTCACCGTCAAGGTCTGTTGAAAAGGTATTGACTACTCATCCCCATTATTGCTAGTCAAGCTTTCAGGGTAGGAACTAATGAAAAGTTCTCATTAGTATTTCCTTAATGAGCAGATTAACGTGATCTTTTGTTACATGATACATCTTATTCTTTTCGAGATGTCTGGTGTTCCATATAAATAATCAAATTTTTTTTTTGGGTTTTTACAAAATAATGATTTAGTGATTTGGTTTTTAGCAACGATTAATTTGGGTTCAAAGAAATATATAAATACCTAATCAAATCAGCTGAAGTACAGAGTAGATGTTTTTTCTTAAAGGTTGACCTCAGTGGAGTCATGCACTTGCATTTTGACGGGTTGCGCTTATTCAGTTATTTGACTGATTTGAGACGCTACAAACAGAACTCCCTTTTGATCATATGTACTCAATTCATTTAAACCACTACACCAAGGCGGTAGAGTAAGGGCATCCCCATATGAAACTTGTTTGGATTTTTTTTTCTCGCCAATTTAGCACCTTTTACAGGCAAGTTTTTTATGTTCTGTGAATTTTTTCCAACATCTGAAATTTCCTTTTCATCTTGATTCCTGACCCTGCTTGTTAACATATAGTACAGTAGTGTGAACCTATACCAGTGCATTGCCCTTAGTTCACGATGAAAATGGCAGCTAACCTCTCTGGGCTCTGTCCTTTATTGTTTCTAGAGGAATTAATTATTCATTTTTCTTCTTTCTCTAATAAGCTGTAACTACTACAGCTATGCTGATTCTTCTGGTAACTTTACTTACAGGTATCAACCATTTATTTTTTAATATTAGGAGGTCCTCTCATCTTCTTGTCAAGAGCACTATTTGTCGAATGTCACTTTGGCTGACTGTTCATGTTTTCAAATGTCAATACCCATAAGGCAACAGCTGATATTTGATTTAATTTGATGATTTCATTATATTTTCTTGCTACCTTGTTTAACAGATGGAAACTATATTCTGCTATATCAAGAAAATAGATTTTGGGTTCGTATCCAGCATATGCTGAACTTGTCAATTATATCATCCAATTAGCATTACACACACATTTATTCAATATTACTGTATAGAGGAACTGGGATCATGATTTTTTCCAGTGTGATATGTTTAAATCATGAAATGTGTTCTAGAATTTTTTTTCCTGATAACTACTTTGGCATTTGTTTCTTGCTATAGACTATGTGCTTACTGTTTTTTCTTTACTGACTGTGCTTGATCTCATGTATTTCTGGCCTATTTGCACAGGCTTTATACAATTTTAGGGAAAAGTCTCCTGGGTACCGCAAGATCTAGCTTATTTCTCTCACTATATTGTGCGTCTGCCTGGTTAGTTATTGATTCTCATCTATCTCTTTCATACCTCTTGGTTAATGCAATAATTCAACTTTATAACATACATGTGGTATTATTCATAGCAATACATGTGCTTAATTGTTCCATCATAAGGAAAACCAAGTATATTCATGCTACGCATTACGGAAAATCATTCTGAACTAAGTGAAATTGGAAATTGGAAATACTATATAGTGGATGCTTTTGATGCATCTCCTACCGTGCCATATCGATTTGATTTTTTTATACTCTTCTGATTTCCCTTTTCTGGCCTACACAAATCTGTTTCCTGAGTTGTGGCAGAAAATCATTCTGAACTAAGTCAAATTTTAAAAGTTTTTCTGTTCAGCATAAAATTCTCCAAGTAAACTTCATTATGGGTTATAAATTTTAGGCTAAATATCAGAAATCCCCCCTTAACTTTGGACAATTATCAGAAAACCCCCCTTAGCTTTCAAAATATCATAAAAACCCCCCTTAAGTATCGGGATTATAAAAAAAACACCTAAATTTCAGATTTTATCAGAACCCCCACTAAATTTATGGGTTTTTTTAAAAAATCTCGAAAATATCATAAAAACCCCCCTTAAGTATCGGGATTATAAAAAAAACACCTAAATTTCAGATTTTATCAGAACGCCCACTAAATTTATGGGTTTTTTTAAAAAATCTCGAAGTTAAGGGCGATTTTCTGATAGGGGGTTTTCTGATAATCATCCAAAGTTAAGGGTTTTTTTATGATATTTCGCCTAAATTTTACTATCCTTCAAATATTTTTGTATATTCCACATGGTGAACATGGAGTGTCTCCCATACTATCCCTGTGGCCAGGCTTTTCATCTGTAAGCGAGCTTCTTAGGATGAGATAAGTTGCATGTGAAAATAGGTAAAAATGCCATCATTTACTCTCACATATACAAATGAGCTGGAGCATATCCAGGTTTATGGCTAGGGGTGCTAAACCGTATCCGTATCCGAGAATATATCCGAAACTGTATCCGTTAGGATACGTATATGTTTACTCAAATCTATAACCGATTGGATATGGTTACGAATATGGCTTTGTAGTGAAATATCAGAATCCGTATCCGAAATATCCAAATGCATAGTAGTCATACTCTTACGATAGTTTTAATTCTTAGATTATGGATTTGTGATTAATTTTAATGATCAAGATGTCTGATCTTAGCTTTTCAGTTATAATGAATATATTAACGAACTCTTTTGTATTACATCAACTATGTTTTTTTAAATACTATCTTGTTTTCTCATATCCATTTTGTATCTGTATGCATATCCGCTTATATCCGCGTGTATATCCGTAACCGTATCCGATTTTAGCGGATATGTATATGAATTTTTCTTACCGAGATATATCTATATCCGTATCCGAGATGGTTAAGCGGATATGAATATGGTAAGCATCATATAAAAGCCATATCCAGACCGAATGCCCTATTCATGGCTCCATAGAAGTATACTTCTGGTGCTGGATCTGTGTAGATAGGCTGTGAGAACAATGGCTAAAGATAGATGCAAATTTCCTATTCACTGGAGCCACAGCCTTCTTCCAAAAAGACAAAAGGGAGGAAAAAATAAAAAATAAAAACCAAAAGCACTTTTTTTATCCACATCTATAATCGAAGAGTAAAGAACTTTCTCAATGTCAACATATCAAACCATATTGCTCACAAGCATTCATTCTAGGTGTTCATAGCGTACATCCTTATGCATTGACTTAACCCGGTCTACGAAGAACTGTAGTAAATGCCTAAAATAACCTTACTGCATTTTCCCAATGGAAAGCTTAAGACCAAAGGCTCAAAGAGAAGGGTTCCTCTTTTGAGCTTCTGGTAAACTACCAAAGGACATACCTTTACTACTTGAATAAACTATACTCAGCTTCATGCAATCTACAATAAAAGAATAAAGCACTGAAAATGTAAAGAGATTTAATGCTGACTCTTAACATATCTCCCAGGGCTTGGACTTGCCTACTTTTCAGACTCCTTCAGCGATGCAACATTCCTATGGTTGCAATGGGAACAGTAAGAAGCTACCTCACAACTCCATGATCATATTTCAACTCATTCCAAGCCTTTTGCAAAAAAAAAAAAAAAACTAAGCAGTTATTCAATAACAGTTCCCTACAGGATTGGCATTAGCAATTGAGAAGAAGAGCAGGAGAATTGAGATCTCTCTTTATTGCTTTGCACGTGCCATTGAGAGCTTCTTCACGTGCATGTCAGATGCCGGCTTGTGTCCACAGGCATCAAAATTGAAACGAGCAGATGTTGTTGTGTTTAGCATAGCGACATCCATCATCATGCACTGTTATGCACAAGAAAGAGAAGTATTCCGTTCCAAATACTTGAATGTACTTGATTGGGTATTTGGAGTGCCGCCTCGGTGTGATGATGACGAACTTGATAAGGGCAAATGATAGAAAGAAATTGGAAGAATTTCCGGTTGGAGAGGGAGGGGAGGTTATAGTGCAGAAAAGATCAGGTATACTGGTTCGATTGTAGAGCAATTGACAAGGAAAGGGTCAATTTATTTGTGTTCATGTATTTTGTTGCACATGCAAATTTTGTTCTGTTGAGATCGGTAGAAGATGGTGCAGCAATAGAGATGCAAATTTATGTAATCAGTTTGCACCCCGCCCCCAATTAATCGATAACATATATATTTTGTTCTAATTGAATCGAAAACGTACAACGAGCATTCCCATGCTGATAATAATAATGTCACGCTGATTTTTCACGATGCTTCGACTCAAAACATTTATCATGAGCATTCCCATGCGATGCTTATCTCATGTTCAGATAAATAAGCTTACACGCCCATGACACACAACGAGCATCTACAAATTGCTGGAATAGTAGTAATAATTTGTCCTTGAACATCCAGTACAAATTATGTAATAATATTACAATATTAATAAATTTAATTATTGCATATAATTTGGGTATTATTTATATAATTGTTATATATATCCTTAGAAGTTATTTTGTTAGATCATGCACTGTGATGGTCACTTGCTTGGAGATATGATCTAATTTAGAAATTTCTTAAATTTGTGCTTAACCTATAACTAGTAAATGATAACTTTGTTATAACAGGTTATTATGCATGACATCGATATATGAGATATGGTGGTGGGTCTCAACCATCGGGAATGGAGATTCTCCGGGTGTATGTCATAAGCACGCATTATGATGTATGTAGCACTAGACCGTATTTGAATTTTCTAGGATGAGTCACATAAGAGATAGAGAGTTTAAATTGTTACATGGTCTCTTTGACTTGATGATATTGTCATTTTCGATTTGATAATTTAGTATGCTTTGATGTGATGGTTAAGCTTGTTTAGCAAGCGCTACACAACATGAAACATTGGGTTGCTAAATTTCATTTAAGAAAATGATGGATGTCTAGATAGGATCCAGTATGCTCATTATGATGAGTTAATTTATTATGCATTCCCATGAAGCTATTAAATTTCTGCCGGCAGGTGGTTTTGAAAATATTTTTACAAATTTACTTTCTTATAAAAATAAAATATTTTGATGTTTCAAAATGATTTTTATTTATGTTCATGGGAATTGCAAATTTAGGCATGAGCAAATAGGTGAGTTGTCCTGCTTAAAAGAGTTGCCTAAAATAAATGATACTGGAAGGGAGTGAATGTAAATTATTATTTATTAATAATTAATCCCATATTATGGAAGAGCTTTTATGAACAATTGGTCGGATAGGGATTTGATTGTTAAATTAAAATTATTAATTTGATTAATAATTGGTTCTCGATATGAGACCCAATTGGTCTCACTAATGTCATCAGAAGAGGTATACATGCAATACAATTCTATTTCTATCCTTAATTGTTATGGATAAAGTTTTTGAATAAATCTATTTCTATCCTTAATTGTTATGGATAAAGTTTTTGAACAAATCTATTCTATCCTTAATTGTTATGGATAATAATTATGAATTGTTTAAAGTTAAAATCTCTAAGACTAGTGTAATCCTATAAATAGGGTTCATATGTAGCCTTATGAGATGAGATTGAAAATCTTATGAAGATAATATGAAGAAATAGATTTTTGAGAACCTATCTCTCAGTATTGCTCCTCTACGGTGACGGGTGGAATTCAATTGGAGGTTTTTTCTCTTGAGGAAGCTTTTTCGGATTGATCTCGGGACAGATTATTGTAAAAATTCGAAAAACGAATCAGGTATTCTCTTAATATTTAATTAATTTTGATTAATAGTCATGATATGCTTTTTCCGCTGCGTTGTATGTCATGATTCCAACAGATGGTTTCAGAGCAGGTTTAGAATCCAATCTATAATAATTTAATCGGATTAAATTATAATGTTTTGATCTATTTTTGACATATTTAATTGGATTAAATTTTTTTTAAAAAATATGATCGAAATGTCTGGGTACTGTTCATGGCTGAGAACACTGTTCATCGGCGGCACTGTTTATTGCTGAGAACACTGTTCATCGGCGGAATTGTGCGTGTCCGAGAACACTGTTCATAGGTGTTACTGTTCGCCGCCGAAACACTGTTCAACCTGCACGGTTACTGTTCATCAGACTACTATTCATCTCGATTTAATTTGTTAAACTGAAATTAATTTGATTAAATTAAAAGTTTGATTAGATCAAACTATGGTGTTATTGTTCAATGGTTATGATTATTTAATTGGATTGAATTAAATTTTGATTGAGATCAAAATTAGGGGTCGGCACTGTTCATCGGCGAATGCTGTTCACGGATTACTGTTCATCCGCAAAAAATTTTTTTTGATAGAGATCAATTGAGGTTTTTGATATAATCATGATTATGGTTCTTTGATTAGATCAAGTATTTTAGTTATTTATTTTGATTAGATGTGATCTAATTGGGTTCTTTATTATATATAAAAAAAACCTTTGCTAACGCCGATGGTGGCCGGCCACCAGCCGGACAACCCGCCACCGGCCATGGGTGGCGGCGGCGGCCCCAAACCTTAGACCTAAAAACTTTCTTCATAGGTTGAAGGAGAAGTTTGATGGGTTTATAACTCTTAATGGGTTTTGAACCCAATTCCAATAAGAAAAAGGATAAGAGCTAATGGGTATTGACCCATTTCATATAAACCCAAAACCCAAAATGCTATTATGAATACGATATATTATAGCGGTTCTGACCCGCAAACAGAACCAGACCCGAAACCCTGATAATTTGAATTTTACTGTAAAATTATTATTAGACCCCTGATTGAACCAAAAATTGTTCTGAAGTCCATCAGGTTCTCAAACACGCTATAAAATTAGTTATAGCTCCCTGATATAACCAGAAATTGTTCTGAAGTCCGTGAGTAATGATGAATTGTTGTAAAATTAGTTACAAACCCCTGTTTGATCCAGAAATTGTTCTGAGTCTACTAGTATATTAATTTTGATGTGAAATTAGCTTCACCCTCCTGATTGATTTTGAAACTGTTTTAAGATCCATCTGAATATATAGACTAATTTTTGATTAGTCCCTAGCAGTTGTAGAAATTGTTCTAAAGTTCATATGCGTGTATAGTTTAGTTTCTTTTATTGAAAAGATTATCTAACTCTTAGTGAATTGTTAGAAATGATATTGTATCATGTATATTTCTGAAATATTGTTTGTATTATACTTGTGATATGATCATGTTGATTTTAAATTGTTTAAATTCAATAATTCATGTGATTAAAGTTACATGAAAAATTACTGTAAGGTCCAGAATTGTTTTGAATTTGTTTTATTAAATAAGACAGTTTAGAATTTATTAGAAATTGACTGTTGTTATTTTCTCTCAGTTATAATAAATAACAAAAGTTGTATAAAAGTGTAGATAGATTAATTTTTTTAAGAAATATAAATCTAAAGGTCTTCCATCATAGAGATATAACTTGGATAATAATTTTTTAACTTATCTGATGCCACAAAGGATAGGGTTTGTTAAAATTTATTATCTAGTTATACCTCGCATAAGGATGCCAAGTATTTTATGTATAATAGGACTACTAGACTAAAATAGATAGTGCCACCTATTTTATATAAAATAGCTGGATTGATGGGTTAACACTTCATTGATGTCTTGAGGTGCTCGCTAAAATAGTGGGGCACATCTTACATCAAAGACCAAAATTTAAAGGAAAATCGTTAATTGTTAATGATTGAATTGATGATTCTACCTTGTTTAATTATATTCGATCTTGAAAATCTGGAGGTTTATAATTAAACTTGGATTTCATGTTCACATTTAAATAAATGAGAGAAATGTTAAATGTGAAATCATTACTTAAAATATCCCTGTAATGATTGTGCAATAATAAATAATAACTTGCAATATTTGTGTTATTATATTCTGCTTGTACATGATGACTAAATTTTATCATTTTGATATGTTATTGAATGTTTATAAATTAGATAGCCCGAACTATTGGATTGGAAAAGAAATCTATTTAATTTTCAAATGCTGAATGTTTGGCCTATGATTGTCTGAGGTGACATACCCGCTTAACTAGATGTAACTGATGATAAAGATCATCAGTCATAATCCTGCTTAAAGATAATAATGATAAAAGTAATGTTCATAAGATGAAAATAGATATATATTTTCATAAGATGTTTTGATATATATTGACAAATTAGATTTGTTGGAAGTTAAGATCGAAATCAAACGTTGATGTGATATTTACTTCCTAATCTCACTCCTTGTTTAATTTAACTACCGCTGTATTAGAATTGAACAACTTGTTAAAGAAAAAGTAAAAAGAATATTATTAAGAAGGTTAAATCCATAATGATGGATATCGAACTGGATTGTCCAGTATTAAGAAAAGAAAATTTTCTTAAGAGGAAAATCTAAAAAGTAAAATAGATTTCTAAACATGAAGCGGAAATTTAAATAATGAAAGTCATTAGAAAAGAAAATTGTAAAGGTTGCATTATGTCACTTAATAATGAAATGTCTTTTGAAGATAGTTCACCCATTGATTAGTAGAGTCTACTAATGTGAATGATTTTTATATATGATGTATTCATTCTAGTTTATCTTTACATACTTATAAATTTGTTGTAAGAGTACATGAAAAGATTAACTTTGACAATGAAAATAAAAGCCCTAGTTTCAGCATTGTAAATAAAAATAAAAATAAAAATAATAAGAAATTTGTTTCTGTTTTGAGTGAAGGGCATGAAATGAAACTTAAAGATTGTCTTAATGTTTCTTAAAGTTAGAAGAAATTTGATTTCCATTTTCTAAATTTTATAGCAGTGATTTTCTATTTTCTTGTAAAATAAAATTTCTATTAAAAGTTTAGAAATTGCTTTGTTGATAATTATAAAATTAAAACTATTTATTTTTCATGATTGCCACCCTTAACTCTTATGTAATGTTATTGGAATTGATAAATCTCTTAAAATATAGATTGGATCAAGGTAATCCAACTCATCTTTGGCACAAAAACACAAGGTCATGTTAATGTTGATAAGATCAATAAATTGATAAAGGATAGTCCTTTGAATTTTCTAAAGTAGAATATTTCTCAACTTGTAAATATTGTCTAAGAGACATATGACCAAACTATTTTTCTAAAATAGTGCTAAAGCTCTTGCGTACTCTTGACTTCATACATTCAGATGTATATGATCCTTTAAATGTTAAAGCAATAGTTAAATATTCTTATTTTATAGCATTCATATATGATGCAATTATATATTGATGTACTTATGCGATTGCATCATAAATTAGAATGTTATTGAAGTTAAAGAGGAGTTTGATAAAAGTATCAAGTGATCTGATTTGATCCAGATGACAAGTTCCTATTCTTAGGAGTTTAAGAGATTTATGAACAAAATAGAATTGTTAGTACTTTGACATCTACTAATTTATCACTCCTAATTATTTGTCTGGAAGATGGAACTAAACCTTATTCGATATGGTTAGGTTTATGCTGGGCATTAACCTGTTCTTATTTTCTAATAGGTTATGCATTGGAGATTGCATATTATTTATTATGTAGAATTCCTGCCAAATCTTTTTCTTTCACTCCATATTAGACATGGATATGAAGAAAATTAAGTGTATGACGCTTGGAGATCTGGAGTTGTCATATTCTCATCAGAGAATAAAATATGGACAAAATGGGAGTCTAAGTTAAATAACATCCTACTAGTAGGTTATCCTAAAGAAAGTACTAGGTATTATATTGATAATCCTAGTGTAGTTTTCAGACAATAATTATTACTAGAAATATGTTCTTTTATAAAGTCAAGCTTGATGATTAGGATTTATATAACTCAAGAAGAAAATTTGTTTTCTTTAGTGGGAGAGTTATTTAATCCAATGGGAGAAACTTCAAATGAGTTGAAGATTGTATAAATTCAGTGGGAGCTTTAAGTAATAAAGTAAATGGAGATTTACTTACTAAATTTATTGTTGAATACACTGATTACAATTAGGAGATCAAATAGGATTTTCATCCACCTATATAGTACAGTAGCCTTGTTAAAATATATTTGATGAAAAGTAACAAGGAGAATAAAAATCCTTAAACTTACACAAAAGTCATGTTGGACATGATCTCATGTAAGAGACCTGATGTCATATTTGATGACAAACGGGTATTAATTATTGAAGAATCTTTTCCTCTAATTGTAATATTATAGTTCATAAGGATCCTTTAGTCATTTCAATGTGTTATGAATATAAGATATCAATAAATGGATTTTAAAATAACCTTCTTGAATGGATATCTTTAAGAAGATATTTACATATTATAGAATCAAGCATGTAAAATTCAAGAAGATAAAATTGATTAATTGAATCAATTAAAGTTACGAACTTAATCAATCAAACATTCATTTTGAGGAAATGTTTAAAGAAATTGATTTTAATTATATCCTTAAAAAGAAATAATGTGTGTATAAGGAACAATAAAGTAAGTCCATTATATTCCTATCATTGCATGTTGATGACATATTGCTCATTAAGAATGATATTTTAATGTCATGAGTAAAAGTAAGATTTAGTTCTTGATGAAGGATTTTCTTTTGACATTCTATATCGTAGATGTTAAACTCTATATAGATAGAGAAATAGATATATATAATTATCACAATCTACTTATATGGATAAGATCCATAAAAGATTCAACTTAACAAGATTCCAAAAAAGGAATGGTTCCTATAAGACATAAACAATCACTCTTTAAGAAAATGTGTCCTAAAAAGGATGTTTTTGATCTTGTAAGTAGTTTTCAATCCAATCCTAATAATAGAAAGTCTGTTTCGGGTTATATTTATATCATTAATAATAATAGCAGAATATGTAATAATTTTCTTTCTCATTATTATTTGATAGTAATGGAGCTGTTGTAAGAAGCTTAGAAAGAAAAATTATCTTATTAGAGGTTAATACAAAGAAATATGTTATGGTTTAATAGATGGCTGAGCAGATAACATTTAATGTCTTTTTATAGACCATTGTCTTAAAATGTTTTTGACAGATGGAAGTAAGGATTACATCTGATTGGATGTTAGGGCAAGTGGGAGATTGCTGGAATAGTAATAATAATTTGTCCTTGAACATCCAATACAAATTATGTAATAATATTGTAATGTTAATAAATTTAATTATTGCACATAATTTGGGTATTATTTATATAATTGTTATATATATCATTAGAAGTTATTTTGTTAGATCATGCACTGTGATGGTCACTTGCTTGGAGATATGATCTAACTTAGAAATTTCTTAAATTTGTGCTTAACCTATAACTAGTAAATGATAACTTTGTTATAACAGATTATTATGCATGATTCCGATATATGAGATATGGTTGTAGGTGTAAATTTCTGATTTTCCCGGGAAAGGGGAGGGATTTTGTTTGTATTTATAAGAAAGCTTATTACAAACTAAATCAATCTGAATTACAACAGAAGCAGAGGGAATGCCCTCTTTGTTTAAATTTGTGGGGACTTTGAGATAGCTACAGGATGCTTCGCCCGGTGCTCGCGCCGGGTCTGCTTCCCTTGGACGGTTCGACCGAGGTTGTTGGGGAGAGCTTCAGTACTCAGTAGAAGCTCCGGGTAAAGGAGTTCGGATCCTCTGTCTTTCCGGCGATCGGAGCTCAGAGTTCAAAGAAAGCACTGCGATGCAAGAGTACGCAAGAAGTTTTCTCTTTTGATCAGAAAATTCTCTTGATCTCTTAGCTCGAGCGATGCTTGTTCGATCTCCCTTTTTTGCTCCTTCCTCCCCCCTTTCTTAGGTTGCTGTAAGAAGCTTTTTAAGTGGGAGAGAGACAGTTCGGTTGTCCATTGAACCATGAGATGTGACCATACACTGTTCAAAGACATCCTATTGTCCCCTGTACAACAAACAGTTGTCTGTGGGGTTACATGTCGCGTCACGTCGTGTAGGAGCGGGAAAGCCCTTCCTCGCACTCGTGACGGCGACTGCCAGACACTTGAGTGGACCTGGACAGCTCGTCGAACGCTGGTGGTTCTAACCTTTCGCTTGGAGCGCGGTACGCTGCATTTATGTGGGCGTAGATGGCTCTGGCAACCGTCCGCTCACTGGTGCGGCGAGGTACTGAGTGACCATCCGGCGGTCCTGAGGTGCTGTACCCTTCCTCCCCTCACCCTATGTCTGAATAGGGGCGGGAGAATGGACGTTGCGTGTCTGAGCGAGCTCCAGACAGCTTGCCGCGCATCGGCGGCTTCGGCCCTCCTCTCTGATGGGTGAGGTGACCCGCATTTATGAGTCTACAGGCCGGTTCGGCGCTCGTCTCGTTCGCTTGAATTACGGACTGCCGTCTGACGAACTTGGGGTACTGTGCCTCCTTACCTTGCGTCGTGGGAGGCAGAGAAGGCTTGTCCCTGGAAACCTGGTCTCTGGCTCACGTAGGCGGACGTGGCTCTTGGCAAGTGGCCTTGGCAGAAGTTGGAGAACGGACGTTGCGTGTCTGAGCGAGCTCCAGAAGGCTTACGACGCGTCGACGGCTTCGGCCCTCCCCTCTGATGGGTGAGGTGACCTGCATTTATGAGTATGCAGGCCGGTCCGGCGCCTGTCTCATTCGCTTGAATTGCGGGCGGACGTCGGACGGACCTGGGACACTGTTCCCCTTTCCTGTCGCATCGTGGGAAGCAGGGAAGGCTTGTCCCTAGAAACCTGGCTTTCGGCTTACGTAGGCAGACGTGGCTCCCTGCAAGTGGCTTCGGCATACGAGGGCGGATTTGAGTATCTCCCTTGCGGGCGGATTCAATTAGTGAAGGCGGATTCGCCTTGCTGGCGGATCCATGCGATTTGGAGTATGCGGCCAACGTGGGGTATTCGCGTGTCAGCGAATCCGCTTAGTGGCCTAAGAGGGGGTGGTCCTGTTCTGTGGGCGAACTCGCTTGCCGCGGTAATTCCTACCGTCTACAAGACCCCCTTCAAAGTTTTCAGATCAAAACCGGCTTACGTGTGGTCTGGAATACTTTGAATAAAGACGTTTTGGACCAGGTGTCTTAGGATTTTTAGCAAACCCTCAGCTATCAACGGGTTTGATCTGCCTTTACCGATTACCGTTTGAATCGGGCTAGCCATACTATTCCCCTCAGTATGATAAGTTATCGAGTAGTTTCTCTTAGGCTTAGTGCTAAGATTTCTACTCTGACCCTTAGTCGCCTGGGGCGTGGGTGTAAACAGAATCACTTCGCCAGTTTCTAGATTTTGGGCAAATCGCCCTTTTCTCAAAGGTGTGTGAGTCGTGCAGGCGAAATTAGGACTTGGTGGCGAAATTTTGAAAGACTTGCGGATCTTATTCAAGTTTTCGCCGTTGAGACCTTTTCTTTGGGCGAAATTAGGCCTAATGTGGGTAGGCCACGTGTTCACCTGCGGGTTTCGTGCCTTTCCAGCTAAGGCGGTGTGGTATTATCATGATTCGACAGTTTGGCTCCGCTCCATGTGCCTCGTTCTGATCGTGGCCGTGGTTTTCGAATTCAACCGTTGGATGCAACCGTCGATGAGGGTGATCTGGACCGTCGAATTTGATCGTGGCCACGTCTCCCGTTCGTGGGGGATCCGCCTCTCGAGGGCGATCGCGGCCACGTGGACAACTCCCCCTTTTTAAACCCGCTGTTTTCCTCCTTTGGGATTCATCGCGCTCTTGAATCTCGAAAGAAACTTCTAAGACAAGAATTCCCGCCCCATCTTTCAATGGCTCCAAAACCTAGGAAGCGCAAAGTGAGAGGTGCAGGTCCTGGAGGTTACTCCGATCGTCTCTCCGCCGGCATGCCCGTCGATGCTCCGGCGTCACGCTCAGGTATGTCGATAGGCTTGTTGGGTGACCTCGTGTAGGCCCTAGGCGTCGGATTTGGGGAGATGAGCGTTGCTCATTGCCCTGGAATCCCGCCGCCTTTCAGTAACTTCCCCCAATTTGGGGCAAAGTTAGCCCTATTTGCCTTTAGAGGAAGGGAGGCGAACTCCCATTACGATAGGCGAGTTCGAAGTGGGTTCCCCTTTTCGACAGGCGATTCCGCTCGCCTCTGTTCGATGGCGGATTTTGTCTTAATTGATTTTCCTTTCTTGCAGCGACTTTTTCTGATGAGGCTTTCTCGGAGGGTGTGGCCATTGGCCACGCCGGCGGTTCGAACTACACGGCACCCCCTCGATTTCCCTCTCTGGCTCCGGTACCTGTGTTCGCCGCCGACAAACCGAGTGGCTCGATAAAGAGAGTCACGGACGGTCATCACCTGACACTGCGCGAGTTGACGACCGACGCGACATTGACAGATGATGCTAGGGCAGAGCTGCCGAAACCTCAGTTTTTGTTCGGCAATGCCACGACCGACCCCTCTGCCCTGCTGCTCAAGGAGAGCAAGTGGTTCCACACGGTGGAGGGGACTCACTACTACCTCCCCAGCATGTCGAGGGGGTTCTCGATCGTTGAGCTGCGATCCCTCGCGGTTCCTCGGACGATGAACTGGGAGCTGACCCCAACTCAAGACGGGGTCACTTGTGGCGTTTTCACGGGCTCTACTGCCGGATATGGAGTGGATGGCTCATGCAAGCGTGTGACGGGTCTGCGTCCCGGCTTAATGTCTGCTGAACTGCCCGTGGGGGAATCGATATCAGCGGCGGAGACCTTCCGTCATCGCTTCTTCCGAGTCGGGGGGAGCTTTCCCCCGAAGGATTTCAGAGCTCCGGGGTGGGTCTATTCTGCACCCGGCAGCGACACTTGGTGGTCCAAGATCGTTGACCGTGTTCTGGCTGAGAATGCCGATCTCAAGAACACGGAGTTGTACGTTGCCATTGAAGCCACACGACATGGCTTACGGATCAACGCTTCTCAGTTTCACAGCATTCTGGAGCTGTATTGCGCAGAAAGCGGCACATTCTTCACCCCCAATGGTGAGCTTGGCCTCACCCCTCACGAGATGCACGACGTGTCGGGCCTGCCCCTGGGAGACTTTCCTTACGAGGAGTACGTCCCCGATCAAGCTGAGATCGATCAGCTATTAAGCCATTCGCCCTCGGCGGTTGGAACTTTGTGGGAGTTACTCTGCCACTACCACATCTGCCTCAGCACCTTGGGGGCAGCAGATCATAGAGGGAAGAAGAAGGGGATCAGCCACAAGAACTGGGCTGATTATCTGTTCCCGGGGAACGACGTCAAGGGGCAGCCCACCCTCCCATTAGGTGTATGCGACCAGTCCGAAGTGGAGGCGAGGATGGCCGAAGAGGGGGGCATCATGACTCTCGACCGTGATGAAGGCGGGTTTAAGTCTGGTACCGTCTTCCACTCTTTCCACCATCAGGCGAAGTCACCTATCTCGGGGAAGGCGCTGCTTGCGGGGTTCCTCATGTTGTGGCTGAAGAGGTGCGTAATCCCCACTCACTCTTTCGAGGCTCTTCCCGTGGAGGTTGTATACCCGGCGGTTTGCTTAGCTCATGGGAAGTCTTATTCCCTGGTATCAGCGACGATAGCTTGCATCCATCGGGGGCTTCGTACCCTGACGGCCCAGTTCTGCCGTGTGTCGACTATCGACGAGGGAGGAGGAGAGGTTACCAGGACTCCCAACCCCAGAGTGGGGCTGCCGTATACCTATCTGATGGCGTGGTTCGTATACCACTGTGAGTGCTTGATGAGTGCTCCAGCGGCGCTCCAAGGCGATAAGTTTGTCCCGTTCGTCCAGCGCTTGGAGAAGTGCTCCTGGAAGTGCAAGGATATCCCTGATGCAAGGAAGATGCTCTCCTACTTTAGGAATTACAACTTTCGCCGCTCTTTTCCTTATTTCAGCGGGGGCGGATACGGAGAATCTCTCAGGGATGCGCCGACGGCGGACCACTACACGATCCTCCCTCACGGCGCCTTTCGTTGGTTGATAAACATCCGACCTGGGTACCACGTTCTGAGAATGGGCTCGTCGTGCTATCTCGAACCATACATCCCCTGCAGGTTCGCCCGCCAGTTTGGGTACGACCAATTGTATGTGGGCAACGTCAACCCTCACCTGCGCTTTGAAGGAGGGCTGGTGGACGGAGCTCGAGGGTGGTTCTGGACTCACGCCGGCGGTACCGACGCCCGTTTTGAGTTACCTTCGAAGGATCGTGACCTGCACCATACGCTCTCGTACTGTCGGTGGTATCGGGGCGCCAGTGCTGATCCCGTCGACTTCCGGTTTCAGAGCTCGTGCCTGGCGGAACGCGGGCGTCGCCCAAGAGGAGCTCCTCGACCTTCGAGGCGGAGGGGTCGTGCAGCGGCTAGGGAGCTGCTCATGGGAGGCCCTGCAGGAGATTCTAAGGGTGAGGGCGCGGGCACAGATGAATCTGAGGCGCCTGAAGCACGAGTTCCTTCTCCCGGTCTTCCTCTAGATTCCCAAGGCGAGCAGAGGGAGCCTGTTGAGTTGACCCGGGCGAGCCAGCGCCTGGAGCGAGCCCGTAGTGAGATTGCTGGGCGTATGGGAGCGCTCCTCTTATCTCCGAGTAGTTCGTTGCTCTCGAAACGGCAGCGAGAAGCGGCGGAGAGCTCTAGAGTGGAAGTGGCCAAGAGGGCCCGTGGTGAGGAGACTATGGTGACCACCAGAGCTGCGGCTGGTCGGGCAGGTACTGTCTCTGGGGCGGACATTGCTCAACCTGCTCCTTCTGCTGCGCCGCAGGTGGCTCCGGCGATTTTGAAGGACATGCTCCCTTCATCCGGTGTGGAGTCACAGGCGGGGGTCTCAACGACTCCTGCCTCTGTACCGAGAGGTAGTCTTTCGATACGATGTCCTCGTGTACGAGGTTAGATTCGTATTTTTTGACTGTTCATGTCGAATTCGTGCAGTTGAGAAAGTGATCCCTATCCCTTCTGACGAAGACGAGGGGAGTGGAGACGAAAGAGAACCAGGGGGTTCAGGTAAGCATGAGTTTCATTGCTGTTGGCCCTTCTAGGCCAAGGGGATACTAATGGTTATCATTTTCCTTGTATCCGCAGTTGACCCCTCCCATGAAAGTGCTGGCAAGGAGGATCCTCCCTCTTGGGAGGGTCATTCTGGCGAATCCGAGACGGATGACAACGCCTCCATTCACGAGGCGCTATCAAGTGAGGAGGAGGTGGTGGTCCCTGTGGATCGACAAGGGGGAACCCCCACCTTCGAGGGGACACCGGTCGGGGGTGAGCGTTCAGTGCGAGAGTCTCCTGCTCAAGGGGGAACTCCCGTTGGGCTGACGGTCACTTCCTCACCGGCGTTGGTGACCTGTGACTCTGCCACTGCCATTCTGGCGGCGCCAGCGATTGTTCCGGCTCCTGCGGCGCCGGTCGTCGCTTCTGCGATCATGACTACCGGTACTCCGACTGTGGCTTCATCCTCTGTCGAAGATGCCTCTCTCTCTCTCTCCTATGGAATGTTGGCGAAAGAAGCAGGTGGTGCGGGCTGTGGCCAATTTCGAAGACACTCTGGCCCACTGCACTCGGCAGGTTTTGGAGGGGAATTGTCCCTTCGAGGAATTCAAGGAAGTTCTCGAGGACGACGCATCCTTCTTGCGTAAGAGGCTTGGTATCACCGCGGCGAGACCCTACTTTCAGCGCCTGAACGCAGTGGAGGTGGCGGTTCAGCAGCTGCTCACTCTTCGTGCGGAGAGTTCCAATCTCTTTGATCTCACCTCTCGCGAAGTTCGAGTAACTATGGCGGACCGGGATCGCCGCCTAGATGAGAATCTGACGCTGGAGTTAAAGTTGTCAGCGGAGCTGGAGCAGGCCGAAGCCGAGGATGCACGGGTGGCTCGCGAGCAAGAGACGGTTGATAGCCGGTTCTCCCGACTTGCCTTTGAAGTGGAGAGGCTGAAACAGGTCATAGCTGACGCGCAGGCCTCTCTGGCTGTTCAAGGGGAGGCCCTCGATCAGGTGGCAAAGGAGTTGAAGAGCGTTGAGTCCCGTCGGCAGTTGACTACTGACTCGGTTGGGGAGAAGGCTCGAGCCCTCAAGGATGTCAAGGTGGCCATTCAAGACTTGATCTTGTGCACGGAGGAAGAGATTCGCCGAGAGGTCTTAAGGAGGCTTGAGCTCCGCCATGCTGAAAAGATTCGTGAGGCGGAACTGCGGTTGAAATCCTTGTAATTCGCCTTTAATTTTTTTTTTTACTGTAACAGGACTTCTTTTTCACGAATGAAATTATCCTTTTGTTCCTGGCGATTATGGCTTGTGTGCATACTACATTTAATATAGATATTTTAGTGCACTAATTGATGTCAATGTTTGAGGGAAATTCCCCTTGGCGGGTTCCAGCTACAGACCCGTTTCGCCTGTTGGCGAATCTTGCAAATTGACGAACTCGCAGTTGCTCCGTTAACGGCGATTCTAGATATAGGTGGACTCCGCTTTTAGCGGGTCGTATGTCCGCCCACGTGTATGTCAGTTACGGAGGCGTGGGTGCGCCGTCTTGCTTTAATTGCAGTGCGATGGGTCTCTTCGTCCTTCGCGTCCGATCTGGGTCGTTGGTTAGAGATCATGCTCCGAAACTGCCGAATCTCAATCATTCATATAGGATGCGGGATATTCGGCTTCCTCCTTAACTGTTCGGGACTGAAGGGTCCAATCGAACCGCACATAAACTCCTAGGATCGGGGTATTTTAGTACCTTTTCCCTTCGTCAAGAAAAGCCAAGGCTTTTTCATCGTTCCTCTCAGAAGAGATCCTGATTACCTTGTGTCTCCCAGATGGCGCCGAAGACGAAGAGGGTTACCTCCAAGAAGAGGAAGGAGGCGTCTTCCTCGGGTGCGGCCAGAGCGGCCGCTGCCGAAGGTATGTTCCCAGTTCAAACCCTGTTTAGACATGGATAGGTATCTCTTGCTTAGATCCCTCTTTCACGCTCTTACTGTGCTTCTCAGTCCACGATGATGCACCGCTTCCTGAGGAGCACGAGGCGGAACCCATCTTGATATCTGATGACGAGCCCGAGAGCCCGGAGGCTCCTCCCGCCCAAGGTTCTGCTCCGCAACCAGGAATGGAACCTTGCCTCGAGGTTCCCCCAATCGCAATGCTCGCCCCCGGTCAAAAGCCTACTCCCCCTGGCTCCTCGTCTTGGCAGGCCCGCGTCAAGGAGTTCGAGAACACCGTGAGACAGGTAATTTCTCTCGTCGATCTCGGCTTGGGTAGTTTTGCCAGTTTCAAGCAATCTCTCCTAGACCGTGCGGTAGACATTCGACGATCGGGCGAAAATCGGCTTTTCACCCGTTGTATGCGAGAACTTCGTCTTCTGGAGTCGCGTATGACAGGGCTAGAGGCATTGCTGTGGGAAGGCCCGGACGTGGAGTCTTGTTTGGCTCATCTCCGACGTCTGGAGGCCCAGGAACAGGAGGTCCGCTTCAAAGAAATTGCTGACTCGGAATCCATCACCAATTTCTGGGTGAGCCAACAACAGCAGTTGGGGGATCAAGTTATCGACCTTAATCGCACCATGGCTCGCCTGAGAGCCGAATTGAGGCAGGTGGAGACGAATTGGAAGGAGCTCCAATCCGATGTTGTCAAGGTCAGCAAGAAAGCTGAGGAGGAAACTCAACGTCTTCAAGCCTTGCGTGAGAAGGATGCCGCCGCCAGATCGAGCTTTGAGGATCGCATCAGGAAGGCGGCCGAGGACAAGGCTCGTGAGGACTTCGCAAGGAAGGTGGCATTGGCCAAGGAAGACATTTCTTCTTTCAGTGTGTTTGATTAGGATCTCCACCATGTATTCATGTTTAAGACACTTTGTTTATTTGTCTTGCTTTTGAAACTATGTCACGACTTTGTTCAGATGTATTATCTTAAACACTGGGTGCAAGTTTTGCTTCTTCGAACGTAATATCATGACTTTTGCGATTTGCAAAAAACATAACTTTGTTCAAATGTACTGTCTAGAAGCATTTGAGGCAGTTTGTGTTCTTCCTCGTCGTGTTCCTTTTGGATATAACCCCTTCAATATTTGTTTTGGCATAGCCGTCAGCGGTTTCAGGTCGCAACACTTGGGTGAAAACTCAACTCAAATACGGGTCGGCAAATTCGCCGAGAGAGTCGTGTTAAACCGTCGGTGAGTTCGCCGTGAGGATCAACTTCGATTGTTGGCGAATTCGAACCGTGGGCGAATCTCTAGTATTGGCGGATTTGTGCCGATGTCGCTGGCGAATTTAGAACGCAAGTGAGACTCCCGAAAAGGCGAGTTTAGGTTGTAGGCGAAATCTCGTGCCACGCGTCTTCCAGCGGGCCCAAATGCTTGCCAGCCAAGGAATTAAAGACGTGCTAATGCCCATTAATGGCGAAGTGACAGGGTGCCTTGCTTCTTGGGCTTCATCCGATCGGTCGGTTCGGGTTTCGAGAAGCGGGGTTTTAAATGGTGCTGAGCCCGAAGCGCCGCGAGGCATCTGGACCGTTCGATCGTTCGAGGGGACAGACCGTGACCGTCAGTTTTTCAGATATATTCCCCGTACTCGCCGTTTCTTCAGCCACGCTCCTTCTTTTTCGAGAAAAGTCTGCGAGACGAAAGATCACCGTCGCAAACCCTTCCACTCCATGGCCTCCGACTTCGAACATAGTGTGTCCGAAGAGGTGGGCTCTTCCGCCACCGTGGTTAATATTGACGTCCCACCGGCTTCTCCCGTGGGTTCAGCCCAAGGGTCTTCTGTTCCAGATCCATTGGCTCACCCAGCGTTCGTCCCCCTTGTGCGGCTGGAGGACTTGGTACGGGGGGTCGCCCTTGAGGTCGGGGTGGGCGCCGGCCGGTACTATGATGTGCTTCCCCTCGTGGAAGCGGGCTTAAGGGAGATCCGCCGGTCGGGCGACGTCTCGCTCGCACGCAACTGCGAGCAGGAGCTCCATCGAGTGGAGGAGTGGATGTATCGCCTCGAAGAGACGGTCCACGAAGATCCTTCCAACGTGCCGCCGCCTATCTCCCTGCGCCTTCTGCTCGAGCGCGAAGAAAGGACGAAGCAGATCCTGGCGAAGGAGGCCGAGCTCCGACGTCTGCGAAAGCGGCACCAATCGGTGCTGGACCGGATGGACGCCTACCTGGACCGGGCTTTTTTCGAGGACGCCGGCACTCTCCGCGGCGAGGCGAAGTTGCAGGAGCGTTCGCGCAAGGCGGGGAAGCTCGGAAAGGCTGTCAGGGAGGTGGAGAGGGCGCTGCAGCTCCTTCGTCAGGAAGAGGAGGACAGCGAAGCAGATTTGGCGAGGCGGCAGCAGCAGCAGAGGGAGAAGGCGAAGATCCATCGTGAGAAGGCCCTCGCGAAAGCCAAGGCCAAAATTGGGTCCTTTAGCTTATTGAAATTTCTGTAATGCTCTGTTTGCTTAAATCTGTTCTTTTGTTCCTCTTTTCTTTTGCTGTTTTGTCAACTTAGTCGGTGCTTCAAGCACCGTAACTTGAAAAACTTATGCGTGTAAACTTTGGCCCATAATGGCCTTAAGCTCTTGCTTATCTTCGTTTCATATGTATAGTTTTCTTCCTTCTCTCCCTGTTTGTGTTGTTCTGGCATTTGAGTTGGATTTGTTGAGCACTTGACTGTCTGTTCCGAACTTAGTCGTTTTGGGCTCTTGTTCTGCTCTCGGTTGCTTACAGCGTGGGATCGGGTTGACTCCGATTTTCGCGTTGTAGCTCCAGTGGGATTAAGAGAGTAACACTCGGCCTGCAGCGGAGGAGAATTGTTCGCTCCTGTGGCCGACTGAAGAACTCAATTTCGACTTGCCACTAGGCAAGTTATCGCTTGAGGAATCGGCAGAGATGCCGTCTGCCGAATTGCTCTTAACAGTCGTCACCGCCTAAATAGGCGACGACAGATGGTGATCGAATCGTCAGGGATGTAAGAATATGACGTGCGATCGTTGTAGGGGCCCTCGCGTGGTAGGCCGCTACCCATCAGTTACCCTACGAGAATGCTAGGATAGCTGGAATAGGCCAAATAGTTCAGGGACGTAGGAGTGTGACTATTGACAGAAGTAATAACCTACTGCGTAGTAGGCTATCATCTAGGCTATGTTATTCGTAGGAATAACGGCGCCAATCATCAGAGGTGATCATTAACTTGATGGGGGTTTTGTCACGATTGGAGTGACTATGGGGGACCTACCATTCTTATGAAGAGGATTGGTAAGTAGATTGTGTCAGAGGTTTAATGTTAACGTGACAGGGAATGTCGTGATT
>BQKN01067231.1:88249-114173 GCA_022839385.1 Asparagus kiusianus
CTCACGATCTGAGATTCGGTGGTCCACGAACCAAAGCGTTCCCGGCACAGGCAAAGTCCCACAAAAGCAATAGTCGATAAACAACTATTGTGTTATTTTCCTCAAGAGTTGTAATTTTCTTTTGTTGTGTAAAAGAGTCTTATAAAAAAGGCTGTTTTCTGTGGATTTATTGTAATCAAAAAAGAATATAATGAATTCAACAACAAGTTCAACTTTTGCTGAAAACAAACTGGCGACCACAGTGGGAGCCAGCGGCTTCGCTGCCGAAGCCGCCGTGTCGCAGCCGATAAAGATCGTCATCAGCGAAGAGATCGAATACGAGTTCGATCAGGCGAAATATTTGGAATACTTATCATCCTCACCTTCAAAATCGCCCTCCCCGCGCAAGTGCAAGAAGACTTCCTCTCCCAGGAAAACTTTCAAGTCTGCAACGCCAATGAAGGCCGCAGATGAAAACTCTCTCCCGATCATTGCTAAGGAACCTCTCCGCAACGCTTCTGCTCCAAGTGACTCCGTACCAATTAAGGAGTCTTTGATGAATAGCCCACCGGTGCTGACGAAGAGGGCTCGTCAGAGACAACGCCAGCGCCGTGCTCGACAACTGGCCAAGGCCATGCAACAAACCGACGGGGTCCACTACTATGCGGACCTAGAGTCGAGAAGACAGAAGATGACTCAGTTGCCTCAGCGGCAAAATAACCATATTTCTGCAAAACTTACGACGGAGGAATGGACCCTCGTCAAAAGGGCCCGTTCAACCCTGAAGGAACGGATACAGAGGCGAAAAGAGAAGGCCGCCCGCGCCCGTGCTCTCCGGCAACAAGCGCAAGGAATCAAGAAGGAGTTGGTGTCTGAAAAGCCACCGAAGAATAGCAAAGTTTGGATGCCGAAGGCATTGCAAGCATCTGTTCCGGGCCCGTCTACCGCATCAACGGTAAAACCCTGGGTTAGCCCAGATTTGTCCAAGTTCAAAGTCACCATGGCAGATCGCCTTGGTCCCTCGGTCGATGATCGAGGCAAAAAACCAGTTGAAGAAAATTCAAGTCAAGCGAACAAACCCTTGGTGGTTTCCTACACAGGGGGTCGTAAACACCCTCCTGTCAGAACTAATTCGGTCCAAGACAAGAGGATATCAGTTCATGATCGTCTAGGACCCGTGAAGACTCCACTCCCGCAAGGGGGTGTATTTAAAAACTTAACCTTGGATCGCTCAGAAACGACAAATAATCGTCCTGTGCATGTTAACAAGGCTCATAAACCAAAGATAGGTTGCTCAAATCACGGTAGTGATGAGCTGTACTATCGAAACAGTAATTCAAGAAAAAGGATTGTCCGGGAAGATGAGTCTCATTGTGCATGCGAGAGACTCATCAAAGCGGTATTGACAGAATGCGGTTGCTCACAAACTCCAAAACGAGTTTCCGTATTCCAAAGACTTTCAACTGAAACGTCAAATCCCAAAGTGAGACGTTTCAATCAGAGAAAGCCTGCAAGACGACAGGATGAATTCCCTGAGGTCACTATTAACATGACCGGCAGAGGAAAACAACAGTTAGTCAACCCAGACCCTGATTTCTCTTCAGAAGGAAGAGTTGAGCAGGGTCTTTCTAAAAGAATGGAGCGGTTACGACGGAGGGCCAACCGACGCCGAGACTACAAGAGGATGCACGAAGGTTTATCATCGGAAGACGAATTGTCAGATACTTGTTCTGCAATCGCTTCAGACGATACCGCGTCCAGTGTGGGGCGAGCAAGGGAATCCTTCGCGATCACGCCAGACCAATTGGCTCAGATACTGCAAGAAGCGTTGGCCAAACAACGCGAAGAGATCAGAACCGAAATCAAAATGGAGATGGAGTTGACAATGCAGCAAGTACGAGATTTGCAGGTTCAACAAAGTCAACCGGAATCGAGCCAAAAGGCAGAATCCAGCAAACGCAATACCAAACCCGTACAAATAGCTGAGGATGATGATAAAGAAGATGAAACTATCTTCGACGATCCTCCTCTCGATAAAGACAATTCTGGAAGCGGTCCGGTTAAATCAACTACTCAAATTCTCTTGAAGAAGAATGAGGAAGAAGATAAGAAGATGCATGATCTTGAGAGTAAAGTCAATGCTCTGATGACGGCCCAGGAAGTGAAGAAAACGGGCATTCCATACCCGTACCCGAGGGAGTGGGATTTGATTCCTTATCCCCCAAAATATAATTTGATTAACTTTACTCCTTTTGATGGCAGGGGTTCACCAACTCAACACTTGATTTATTTCAAGTCACATCTTGGCGCGATATCAGGAAATGAAGCCCTGATGGTTCGGTCATTCGTAGGAACCCTACGCGGGTCAGCCTTCGATTGGTACCGACGCCTGAAACCCGGAAGCATCACCAGCTGGGGAGATATGGAAGAACTGTTTCTCACCAACTTTTTCGACGATGACACAGAAGTTTCCATTGGTTCGTTGTTGGACGAGAAGCAGAAGAACGGGGAGTCGGTCGACGTGTTTGTCAAACGATTCCGGAACAAAGCGGTGAACTGCAGAGATCCACTCACCGAAGAATTCATCCTACAGACATGTCACAACAACTTGTCTTTGGATGTGCTGGAGATAATGGGGGTTGTACCCTCTAAGACCTGGAAGGAGTTGAAGGTCAGAGGTGAGCAAGCTGAACGGTTTCTCAAGAGGAGGAATTTGGAGAGAGGTCAGCCACCAAATAATAATCAAAATCAGAAGCAGAACTTCAATCCTCGAGGCAGAGGAAGAGGGTCGGGACCCGCTGTCGATGCGCATCAAACGTCACAGCAGCCGCCACAACCGCAACAGTCGTCGTTCCAATTGGCACCGAATCAGAGTCAACAACCACAGAAGCAATTTAAGCCATCGGAACCCAGATTCCCGAAGGAGTATTCGTTTAAAGACGATGAGGTCCCAGTTATCTTTAAATACCTGCTGGATAATAATAAGATCAAACTTCCACCGGTCACAAACCAAGAAGAAGCAAAGAAGGTTAATGACCCGAAATACTGTGCGTATCACAGGAGGGTCCACCATCCCACTAAGGCGTGTTATGTCTTGAAGGACAAAATACAAACCTTAATCGATGTGGGTATTGTGACACCAAAGCCGAAGGAGAAGAAGGTGGGCGCGAATACGGTCTCCATTAGCTTCGGATCAGTTCCCTTATCCTGGTTTCAAGCCGAGCCAGTGTCAGAGGTAAAGATGCAAACTATCAATGATGATCCTCATGGACAGCGCCAAAAAGGGTTAGTATCACATACGGCCCCTAACGGCGAAATCCTGTGGGTTCATCCGGATCTGCTCGAAGATGAACAGTGGACGACATCCACGTCAAAGAAGAAATCAAAGGGCAAAGGAAAAGAGAAGTCCTGTTACGGAGCCTCGGCGATTCCAGAGAGAGACGACGAGGAAATAGCAGCTCTACCACTTTCTGATGAAGAGCAGGAAGTTTTCGCGACAAGGGGTGGAAATGAATACCATTATCAGTATCCTGAAGCTCCTAATCCTAACGGTAAAACTCTGGCAGAACTGGGGGTGGATACGACCCCACCCGTGGCAACCAAGAAACCTCAGAAAGTTGTAAAGCAGAAAGAAAAAGAACCTCAACCCAAAGAAGTTCAAATTCCGAAGCAGTCTCGTTTCAATAAACCAATTGGACGAGACAAACCGGAAAGTTCAAATGCTCCATACCGTTTCGACGTTATGACTCAGTTAGCCAATATCCCAGCAAGGATCACACTATACGAGTTATTGCGCCTTTCGAAAGAAACCAGGATAGCATTGCAAGAAGCCTTGGCTGATTCTGAGGTATTCCTCACTCAGATCAAACCAACTCCTGAAGAGCCAGAGTCGTCGATGCAACATTGCAATCTGGCAGCCACCAAATTTCCTTGCACAAAAGAAGATATGCAAGTCAGGAACTCAAAGCATGACAGACCGCTGTATTTCACAGGGCATATCGGTTCGAACGTGGTCAACCGGATTCAAGTCGATCCGGGTTCCGCTGTAAGCATCATGCCACTTCGGTTGATGTACCACCTCGGAATTTTCGCCAGCAAGTTAGCCTCAACGGGAACTGTTATTTATGGATTCAACACTAGCGGATCAAGACCGTTAGGAAAAATCCGGGTGAAGTGTCAACTCGGAGATCTGAAGTCTGAGGTCACATGCTATGTGATCGATGCAGAAACTTCCTATAATTTACTGTTGGGTCGTCCATGGATCCACGATAATCTTATAGTTCCCTCTACTCTTCATCAGTGTCTGAAGTATGTCGACACTAATGAGGAGGTTAAGACGGTGGTCGCGGATAAGCAACCATTCAAGGGGTTAGAAAACTATTTTACTGACTCCCTTCTATATGGTGCTGAGTCCGAAACTGAACCATCGGCCCATGGCACGGACAGCGGAGATGAAGCTGATACCGAAGCCGGGCTCGATTATAGTGAAGGTCTTGTATTAAAAGACATTGAACCTCTTGTAATCGATCTTGACGGTGATGAATCGTCGGACGAAAGTTGTAACTGGCAACTTGCCGATGAAATAATAAAGAATGATTTAGAGTATTCGCCTTGTCTTAATGATGTAATGCAGGAATTGTATGATAATCCTAATCTACACATGCCAATTCGTTCGTCTTGCACGGCGACGAAATATCTGCAAAATTCAGCCGGGACAATGGTGATCCTACCTGCAAAGGCAGGGGGTGAGAAGGAAATAATATTTGGGAAAGGGAATCCATCCCCAACTCCTAATCTTTTTTTGGACAGTAACTCAGATGAAGAAAAGCCAGGACAGCATTTCTCTCGGTATAGTTGGCAAGCTAATGATTACATGGAGAGACAAGGTTATGACCTCTCGCTTAGTGAAGGTCTTCATTTTGGTCAAGGAGTTAGGGTGCCACCCCGTTCTACTTACGTACCAAAAGGAAAACCAGATAATCATTATAGTCATAATAGAGGTCTAGGTTATGCTTCGTCATCCGAGGACGAAGATTGCCAACAGATCATTAGCCAATTGATAAATGGAAGCGGGCATTCATCCGATACTTCAATGTGGGACTCTGACACGAGCATCGGAGAGAGATTCAAAGCGCTGATGTCAAATATGGCGACAGTTGATCCTTCCACAACTGAAGAAGACGACCAGTTACCTATCTGGGAAGATCCCTGGATGCATTACATGAATATCCAATACGGAGATCGATTCGAACAAAGAGAACCTCCTACTGAGGATAAAGTGGTCCAAGTTAATATGGGTGACGAAGTTAATCCGAAACCTATATTTATCAGCGGTGATCTTTCACCAGATGAGAAAGAGGAACTAATCGCCCTCATCAGAGAGTATATCGACGTTTTCGCTTGGAACTACGAAGATATGCCAGGACTCGATCCAAATGTAGCCATGCATACCCTGAACATAAAATTAGACGCTAAACCTGTCAAGCAACAGCAAAGACGGTTTCGTCCACAAATTATGGAGGCAATAGAAGCTGAAGTCAAAAAACTGATCGATTCAGGTTTTGTCAGAGAAGAACAACATCCTGAATGGTTAGCTAACATTGTTCCAGTTCTTAAAAAGAACGGAAAGATCAGAATCTGTATTGATTTCAGAGATCTGAATGCCGCCTGTCCTAAAGATGACTTCCCCCTACCAATTACGGACGTCATTATTGACAATACTTACGGATTCGAGAGAATGTCATTTATGGATGGTTTCTCGGGATATAATCAGATCAAAATACATCCGGATGATGAAAAGCATACAGCCTTCAGAACACCCCTCGGTGTATTCTGTTATACTGTTATGCCGTTCGGACTGAAGAACGTCGGCGCCACATACCAACGAGCGATGACGAAGATCTTTCAAGAACACCTTCGGAAGACTGTCGAATGCTACGTTGATGACCTGGTCGTGAAGAGTCGTGATAAGAACGACCACATTAAAGATTTGAAGACAATGTTCGATCTTATGAGAACTCATCAGCTAAAGATGAACCCGACTAAATCCTTCCTAGGAATGTCGAGCGGTAAATTTCTCGGATTCGTCGTCACCACAAAAGGTATTCATATTGATCCCGACAAAGTGAAGGCGATAAATGAGCTGCAACCCCCGAGAAATCTTAAAGAACTCAGAGGATTGTAGGGTCGATTGGCATATATCCGTCGGTTTATCTCAAACCTATCGGGAAAATGTCAACCGTTTTCTAAACTCGCGAAGAAAGGCGTGTCATTCATTTGGGATGAAGCTTGCCAAAAGGCGTTCGAGGATATTAAAGCATATCTAGCGAACCCACCCATTCTCGTTGCACCGAAATCGGGCAAACCGTTTTTGATTTACGTCAAAGCGACGAGCCATTCGTTAAGTGCATTACTCGCACAAGACGATGATAACGGTCACGAGCAAACAGTATATTACCTGAGTCGCACACTGATAGGAGCTGAATCTCGTTATCCAATGATCGAGAAGGAATGTCTTGCATTGGTATTTGCTGTCCAGAAAATACGACATTACTTAGTGGGGCAGACGATTTATGTCATCTCCAACATAAACCTTGTCCGCGTATTCATGACCCAGCCGGCGTCCATGAATTGGCGTTTAGCTAGATGGGCCTTACTCTTATCGCAATACGACTTGTACTTTAAGCAACAAAAATCGGTTAAAGGGCGAGCTATTTGCGATCTTCTAGCAGAAAATCCTACGAAGGATATAGTCGAATTATACGACGATCTGCCAGATAAAACTCATGAAGTCAATACTACTTCACATCAGCAAGTGTGGCAGTTATACTTCGACGGGGCTTCCCGCGCAACCAATGTGGCAAGCGCACCCGGATGTTCTAAAATCTCCTCAGGAGTGGGGGTCGTTTTAGTTTCCCCGGAAAAGCATGTTTTGCCTAGAGCATACTCGTTGACCGGACCATGTTCTAATAATGTGGCCGAGTACAACGCGTTAATAATTGGACTCAATTTTGCCAAAGAGCTGGGGGTCGAATACCTTGAAGCTTTCGGGGATTCTCAACTGGTAGTGAATCAAATACGAGGAGAGTATGAAGTCAGAAGTCCAGACCTGATTCCATACCATCAGGTGGCTATTGAGATGGCAAACTCATTTGAAGGATTTTTCATTGAGTACGTTCCACGTCTCCAAAACGCGTATGCAGACGCATTGGCGGCATTGTCAGTATCATTGGCTCAACCTCCCGAAACAGAGCAATTGATTACAGTAAGGACTCACCAACTCATCGTTCCAATCTACGACTCGGATGTTAAAGAAGCATACTCAACAGCAGTTGAACCCGAAGTTCGAGATTGGCGCTTTCCCATTATCGACTACGTCCTACATGGTATATTGCCTGAAGATGTAAGAGAAAGGGAATCGATTCGGCGAAGAGCACCGAGATTTTACTACAACGCCACAGCACAAATGTTGTATCGACGATCGTACGACGGTCTTTTACTCCGTTGCTTATCCGGCAAAGAAGCGGAACAAGCACTCAAAGAGGCGCATAATGGAATATGCGGTGCGCATCAGCCCGGTCCTAAGCTCTGTGATCGACTTAGAAGAATCGGGTATTATTGGCCAACTATGGTAAAGGATGCAGTTGACTACGCACGACGATGTGAAGTGTGTCAGTTACATGCAAATTATATGCACCAGCCTCCCGAGTATTTACACCCATCGGTAACGTCGTGGCCATTCGAAACTTGGGGTATGGATATCGTAGGTCCTATTTTTCCACCTTCGGTTAAAGGGGACCGCTTCATTTTGGCAATCACCGACTACTTCTTAAAATGGGCAGAAGCAGTTCCATTTAGAGAAGTAAAGACGAGTGATGTCATCAAGTTTATCAAACACCATGTCATATATCGATACGATGTTCCAAGGCGAATAGTACACGATAATGGTCCCCAATTCGTCAGTAACGCGTTCATCAAGTTCTGCGGCAAATTCGGGATTAAAGACGTTTCATCGACGGCCTATAATCCCACAGCTAACGGATTGGCCGAAGCGTTTAACAAGACCATTATCAAAATCTTGGCAAAATTGGTGAAAACCAATAAACGAGATTGGGACGACAAACTTGGTGAAGCTTTATGGGCTTATCGCACAACTGTCCGTACACCTACCGGAACAACTCCATATGCCTTAACATATGGATGTGAAACTGTTCTCCCATTGGAAATACAAATTCCTTCTCTCCGTATCGCCCTCGTAACGGGAATGACGACGGAAGAACATCATTAGAAACGTCTCGAGGAATTAGAGATATTAGATGAGAAGCGCTTGGAAGCTCAACAACAGATCGAGTTTTATCAGGCCAGAATTTCTCGGACTTTTGATAAAAGGGTCCGACGACGAAGTTTTAAAGAAGGAGATCTAGTTCTTGCTGTCCGAAGACCTATGATTCTCACTTCCAAGAAGAAAGGAAAATTTGAACCCAAATGGGAAGGACCGTTTGTAATAGAAACAGTCTATTCAAATGGTGCATACCGTCTGGTTACTCAAGACGGTAATAAATTGATGATGCCAATAAACGGGAAGTTCCTGAAAAAGTATTACCCATAATACGTTCAGGATAACCTATGTAAAACGGAAAGTTCCTAGAGAGTCCTATGCGGGATATTTCGGGATAATCCGTTATCAGTTGATTATCATGAATAAAAAAAATGATGATCATATGAATAAGATGTTTTTACTAATATCGTTGAGATGAGATTTAATGACAGTTAATCTTTCCTCACGAAACCTTATAACAAAATTATGGAAGGGGAGTCTCGATGACTTGTAATCCCACGCCATGAAACCCCCACCGATCAGATCAACCAAAGGTCATCGGTCGGTTGAATTCTTATGCTTAAAATCAAAATTGCCCACCGAGTAATTCGTACAAATCAACAAATTCATTGTTATTTGTACCCTACTCTTATTCCTCTTTTGGTCAAACCTTCCTACAGTTAGGACCAAAACCAAAATCCCCTCTCGATTCATTCCATGAACGAGAGGTCCACAAATCGAGTGATCAAACCTTTAAACAGTTAGGATCATCTCAAAACCCCCACTTGGTCAAACCTTCTTACAGTTAAGACCAAAGCCAAAGTCCCCTCTCGATTCGTTCCATGAACGAGAGGTCCACAAACTGAATAATCAAACCTTATGACAGTTAGGGTTATTCAAACCAATTCGGATTCTTTAAGTGGAGATCCCACTTTGAGTTTCCTTTGCATCAGGAGATAGAATATAAAATTCTTCCTCTTCGATTTTGGGTTTATCTCTACCAACAAACAAGAGACAAGGAAACGGAATATGAAATTATTCCTTTCCAATTCTGGGTTTATCTCTACCAACAAACAAGAGACCAGGAGACATAATATAAAATTCTTCCTCTCCGATTCTGGGTTTATCTCTACCAACAAACAAGAGATAGGGAAATGGAATATGAAATTATTCCTTTCTAATTCTGGGTTTTTCTCTACCAACAAACAAGAGACTCTGAACTGGAATATCCAGGTCCTTCATTCACAAGCTTAGATACGTTTTCATACAAAGAAAACATAATCTATCTACACTTTAAAATCCATGTCATTCACACATGGGGAATGTTATCTCTACCCCTTATTAGAGATAAGTCTACATCTAACACATGTAGCCTACACATTCAATGCTGTAGTTTAAAGTCTAAAAGAGTTTAATTCTTTTAGCCCAACGTTATATGTGAAACGGACTTAGATAATTAACATACTAGCCCGATTCAAACGGTGTCGGTAAAGGCATATCAAATCCGTTGATGGCTGAGGATTTGCCAAAAATCCTATAAGTATTATGATTATTTATTCTAAACAAAAAAAAAGAGTAATCATAATAAAATCTCAATGAGCAAAAGAGTTCATTATATTGATCGAAAATGGTCAAACAAAAAAAGTATACATGTTCTTCAATTACAAAAATTTATGCTGACGAATTTGATCTTCTAGTCTTGAAAGCTCTATCGCGTAGGCTTGTTCAAGCTCAGCGGTCAGTTTAACTTTGAAGGCTTCTTCGTCAACACTCTGGAGTTTGGCGACCTCTTGTTCCTTCTCAGCAAGCCTCTTATCCTGGATATCCAATTGTTGGAGCAGGTTTTCTTCAATTTGAGTTGTCTTCGTCAACTCAGATTCTATAACTACACGAGCTTCCTTGGCGTTTGCAAGTTGTTCCTCCAGGCGGTTTATCTCAGCTTGATTCGACTCTAAATCCCGCTGTAGATCGACCTTAACTTGTATTCTCTTGGCGACATGCACTCTGAGCCGATGACTATGGGCTCTTAGCTTTTGAAGTTCGGAGTTAGCAGATTTTTGGGAATCGCGCCATGCTTGCAACTTGAAGTCCATATGAGAAGCGATGTAGGAGGGTACGCCTTTAATGCGAAGATCCTTCAGGAGTTCAACATGTTGCTTCAGCTCGACTAGATAAACGTTGATCGAATCGGCCAAATCGTTATATCCTTCATCTCGGAGGCCCGACATATAACGATCAAACGGTTTCTTAAAAGCCTCAAAATGTGAGCCTTTAGAAATAATGCAATCGACCATAGAGTTCCAAAAATGGACGAAACCAAGAAGATCAGAGCAAATGGCTGCTTTTTCAGGATCCTCGTCAGCCAATAACTCTTGAATGCGAGTTGATAATGAGATGGAAGAAGCTGCGACAAGGGTAAATAAGTCAGTATAAGATATATATGTATACACTGCGATTTGGAGTATACCAAGTTTAACGGAAGAACCTTCAATATGACCCTGTGTGTCCGCTGGGGGTAATCCGGTCTCCTGAGTAGTCGAAGCTGGTTCAAGAATAGCAGCTTTCGATACACCAGCTACGTCAGAAGATTCTGTAATTTCGACCTCAGAAAGTTTTGGGCTTAAGCCGAGAGGTCTCTCAGGGGATTCTACAAACAAAAGAATCATAATGAACATAATTGGGTGTTAAACGGAAACTTGAAGCAAATGAGATTTAAAACTCACCAACTCTGGGCACAACACCAGCCGATGTACCAACTTCTTCAATTGGTCTTGCTTTTGTTGCAACTGGACTGATCTGAGGAGTGACATTGACCTCTATCATCATAGGATCTGCAGGAGTTGCAGGTCGGGATTCGAGAATGGACGATTGAAGATCAACATCAGTCCCTGCCCATGATGAATAGTCACGACCCCCAGGCTGATGTTCGGTCTCAGTGATTATAGCAGTATCGGTTCCGGTAACTGGTCCTATAATTCAGATATTTAGACAATCAGTCGGGTAAAAATATATATGTAAGATAAGGAGTTTACAGAACAGAAGCCTTACTCTCAGAAGGACCTGCCTCTGTTAAACCAGCGCCAATCGCTGGTTCCGTGGCCGCATCAGTCGCTTTCCCGAACAACAAATCGGAGATTTCTTGATGATCGCCCACCGAAATATCAATATTATAATCAAAATCAGTGAAATCGTCAATTTTAGGAGTGTGGGTGATCTCTCCCTCTGTTGGTTTGTTCATGACGATGTCTACAGGAACCATGGAATCGTAAGTAACAGGTGAAACCAGACAAATTTACCCAAGTTAAAGAATAATCCTACCTTCGTTCGTCGGGACGAGTTTAGGAGCCTCGCTACTTGAGCCAACTTCTTTTAGTTTAACTAAAAGAATAAAAAGTGCACAGGTCATTAAAAGAGGCACACGATCCGATTCATTCATTTCTCGGATTTCTCTTCCGAGAGGAGAAAGATCAGTACCTGCGTCTGTAGCTGATGGATCCGTGTCAGGAGGTGGTGGGATACCAGCTGGTCCTTCTTTCAGAGCATCCTGCATTTGTTGGACAAAACTGGTCTCCTCAGTTTCCATACCTCCGGGAGAAGCGGCATCATGGGGTAGTTCTCCTTCTTCTCGACTCCCTACAGAAATTAAACATGAAATAAGTTTGAGTATTAAGAAGTGTAAAAGTGATAAAGACAAATAGTTACCTTGCTCATCTGAAGAAGCACTGCGGTCAGACTTCTCCTCTACAGTCGGAAGATGAACATGTGGCTTAGAAGCAGCTTTCTTTTGCCTTTTCAATGGACGCGCCTCATCCCCGACTACAGACCCCTCATGACGATGCTTGGTACGTAATTCAGTTATGGGAGGGATCTGGGTTTGAGCTTGAGTGGAAGGTCGTGATCTTCGTCGACGAGCAAGAGGCACTTCATCCTCTTCATCTCCTTCATCCTCGCTAAGGACTTCCACTGTCATCTTGTTCGGGTAAGTCATAACGACTCTTTCTTTTCTTTTTCTCGGAGCATCTGGTGGTCGAGCAGGTACAGCAGATGGACGCACAAGTCCTCTCTCGAAGAAAGAATCGGGGAGACCAGCTCTTTCGTTAGAACTTGAGCCAGTCTCACCCGCCTCCTCGGAAGTCTCCGTCTTCTCGGAGTCGAACTCTTCTTCGCTACCAGCCGAGCGAGCCGGTTCTTTTCCCTTCCTCGACGATTCGGCGGCCTCTTTCTTTTGAGATGAAGTCCTAACTTCACGTGTCGTTCTGCTTGAGCGCCGCGGGACTACCTCTTCTGCTGGTTCCGGCATGCTTCGGTATGGAGTGACAGTATTGGCGGCCATCAGCCACTTGCAATACAAGAAGGTCATCCGTAGAGGCGGCGATTCTAAAGGGAGATCGAACTCAGCACCCGTACAGCCAGCAATACTCCAAAACCAGGCTCTCGCGCCATCAATGAGTCCTCCTCGGAAATTCAGGTGGCGATTCGGGTTGCCGATGTATATCTGGTCGTAGCCGAATTGACGAGCAAATCGGCATGGAAGATATGGTTCGATAAGACAAACGTCTCTTACCCGAAATAACAAGTAACCGGGTCGAATGTTCATCAACCATCTAAAGCATCCAATATCTAAAACGGTACGATTCTGTCTTGGATCTTCAGTATCCAATAAAGTAATATTGTAGGTACCAGAGAACCAAGGGAAGCAGGGGAAGAATTCCCAACACTTGTGAATTTTGAACTGCCTTGATATGTCCGGCTCTCGATGTTTGATCCATTTGCAAGCTTCAAGATTCTGCAACAGGGGAAGGCTGGGATCTACCACCCTAGGAGCTTCCATTAAATCTGGCCGGTGAAGTACTAACCAGGCCATTAGATAAGTATATGGCAACTCCAGCTTCGGAACTGATAGGTTGGCGGAGGGTTTCTTCTTCTCCAGAGTAAACACAGTGATTAACTGTCGTAATCCACTGTGAATGGCAGCCACCATAGCAGGAAGCAAGGATAATTTGCGACCTGTAGCTAACTGAACGGCTGGATACAATACTTCTATCGGCATCATATCAGAGGACTGGTGGGGAACCACACATCTCTTTAGCCACAAGGCCAGGAAACCAGCCAGCAGAGCAGTAGAGCTAATCGGAACACCGGCCTGCCACAAATAAGAATGGAATTTTGTCCCATGCGGAAACCCATCTTCTGAATAAGAGGTGTAAGTCTGGGCATTTGTTTTCTCCAATAGCCGATTGATTTCACTTGGGCTTATAGGAGACAAGCCGCATACATCTTTAGAACGGTCTTCCAGATTCTTAAACAGATAATCAGCGAATTGTTTTAAGCTGACTTGAGGAGACTTCCTTCTTGCTTTGGGGTCCATCTCGGCCGTAGCTATGTGATAATGGCAGGTCAATTCTCATAGAATATCATGAGTCACAGCTGACCGATCCTTTATCTTGTTCAGTTGATTGGTGGTCGGGAAGAACTCTTGATATGGGACGTCGCCTATCGGCAAACCAGATACTTGCATCATTTCATGCAGTGGTAGTCCGAGCTCCCCGTTCTGGGTAAAGAATGTATTAGTGTCCGGGTTGTAAATCTCGAACAAACAGAGAAAATAACCCACACTAATCTGCAGACCACTCATGGTAGCACGAATCGGGATCGCCAACCTCAAATCGTTTAACTCTCGCTCCCAACGTGTCAACGCATAACGGGTCATTCTGGTCCACCACCATTTCTCTCCGAAATAATGTACTCATCCATAACATCTGAAACTCTCTCGGGGTAATATTTTGCCCGCTGCTGCTAACCGGTTCTTCACGGTATTGGCTTGCACTGTCTTTTCATTCTGAGGGATGTTGTCTTGTCCTAAGACACCTGGATGAAGCCCTCGTATCGAAGCTCTCTCACTTGAACCTGGGGTGGCTTCCTTCCCTATAAAACCACAATGAATGCTTTCGTGGTTTTCGGTCAATCTCCAGAACATCTCGCGGTTAACTGACAAATTCCTGAATTTCAACAGTGAGTGATCCCGAGGAATCAAAGGTAAATATAAGAATGACGACCCGCTTTGATGTAACCATTGTGCGGGCTTGCAGAATGCGACCTCCGGATCTTTCATAGAGTCACCAAACAAAAAATCCGGCTTCCTTATGTACTTGTTATCATCTCGTTCTGAAATCAAAGGAGTGTCCGTGATTATTCGTCGCAGAATACGGCGACTACCTCGCTGAATCAATTCTCGAGCCCCTTCACTATAATCTGATTTAAATTGGGGAGCAGACTCTATTAAGGGTAATCCCTCATAAAGAGAGTGAGTAATGTTACTCCGACCCGTGACAACATCAGCAGGAATAGCAGTAGGAGGAAAGTGGACTGGTTAAGAAAACATACATATAAAGGGTGTAAGAATATTCCTAAAATTACAGAAGAGGCGGTATATCTTACTCTATAAGATATAATCGCTATCTCATAACAGGTGTGACGATTTTCCATCAATCACATGTATAAAAGAGATATGCGTTACTATGCACGAGCATTATAACGGCATATCAAAACCTTTTAACACATGTGGGATGATATGAAATCGCCCCTGTATGTTCTAAAGTGTGTTTTGTCTATGCAAAACGAGCACTTTTAAGCGTCGATCCCCTCAAAGGAGGATGCCGGCTCTTCTCGAAAGCATCTCAAAGGATACAATCGAGGATCTGCATACAAACATTGATATATATATATATATATATATAGAATTAACGGAATGCAGTATTTAAAGTTGTGAAAAGATGAAAGAGATATACCCCCATGCGAAGCGGCAACAGGGACAGCCTCCTCAGGAGACTGAGCAGTCGAACGGCTTCGGGAACCTCGGGATTTACGTGGAGACATGATGATTATATGATCTACAGTGAAAATCCAACAAGAAAAGTCAGTATTTGAATGAGAAATCGACCAAAATGTGTCAGAAACAGTGCATGTGAAGCCACGTTCGCAGAAAGTTCAAAATCTGAAAGAAAGGGGAAAATATACCTTTAAAATCTGAAGCAAATCTCACCAAACCGAAGCACCACACAAATCGGCAACAAAGAGGAGAAGAGAGGGAAGAAAACTGGTCGAAAATCGCCGGAAAATCACCCAAGAAATCGTCGAAAATCGTCCAGAAAATCGCCCAGAAAACCCTAAAAAAACCCTAAGTCCCGATTTTTATACGCTGTCTCGCCGAGCGAGACAGTAAAATACTGTCTCGCCGAGCGAGACAGCAAATACTGTCTCGCCGAGCAAGACAGTAAATACTGTTTCGCCGTACGAGATAGCAAATATTGGGGAATTATCTCACGGCATGAGACGGCAAACATTCTCTTAGTCAAAAGCCAAATGTGATACGATTAGATACTCCAATGGGTACACGAGTCTAAACTGTTTCCCATACTCAATAGGAAGTTCCTGGAGAATATTGATCTGAATGTTCTTAAGGATAACCTGTTGAATTCTCAGTGAACATGTCAATTCAATGACAAAAGCTGAACCTATAAGAACAAATACCAGCTTCGATTCAAGATCTCGACAACGGTCAAGCGATAAACGCGACGCCGGAAGAACATTAGCTATTCTACAAAGAACTGAATAGACTAAAGACAAAAGAGTTCAAGGGTTGAAGCCATTTTGCAAGTCCTGCTACACGATCTACTCAACCAAGCATTGAAGGGATCGTAAGTAAAACCTATCTTATCCAAAGCATCCCAGACTCTTCTGTAAAAGAATACGTCTGGAATACTTTGGAGGGGGTATCTGTAGGCGTCAAAAAATGCTAATAGATATCCAAACACAGAAAATCACTCAACATTGGGAAAATCACCCAAAATTGACAAATATGAACTGTCTCGCCAGCGAGACAGTGTTTGCTGTCTCGCCAGCGAGACAGCGTTTAAATGGTCAATAAACACCTCAATAACTGCCCTACACGTGTCCATTAACCGCCAATGGACGTGGGAAATAACGTGGGCGAAAATCACGTGAATAACTGCCAAAATAACGGAGTTTGAAACGTGGGGAGGCAGTTACAGCAAAACTGCCAAGAATATTCATTTTGCGCGACAGTATTTTACTGTCTCGCTGGGCGAGACAGTAAATTTACTGTCTCGCAGGGCGAGACAGCAAACGCTGTCTCGACCAGCGAGACAGTAAAACACTGTCGCGCTGTACTGATTTGCTGTTTGTTGAGTTTTTGACAGTTGCAGACCCCTGAGGCTATAAATACCCCCCTATGGTCACTTCTGACGAGGATCGAGCATTTGTTAGAGCATTCCAGAGCAGAGAGAGCAGAGATTTTAGTTCCTGGAGCGATTCCTTGACATTCAGGCTTAGACTTGTTTTCAAGAAGAACGACTATCTTACTTCGATAAGATATCGTTTCCATTTCTGACTTCGATAACGAAGAAAGAATCATAAGCCCCCCTCTCACGATCTGAGATTCGGTGGTCCACGAACCAAAGCGTTCCCGGCATAGGCAAAGTCCCACAAAAGCAATAGTCGATAAACAACTATTGTGTTATTTTCCTCAAGAGTTGTAATTTTCTTTTGTTGTGTAAAAGAGTCTTATAAAAAAGGCTGTTTTCTGTGGATTTATTGTAATCAAAAAAGAATATAATGAATTCAACAACAAGTTCAACTTTTGCTGAAAACAGGAGGTTTGGGCTTTCTGCCCGACAAGCGCCCGCCGTTGCTGTTGGTTAGTTCTCCCAGCGGAGGGGGAACTTGCGTGAGCAGTGGCGGGGTGGCTCGTGCCGGAACGAACTGATGTTTCTTTCGGGATAGGTGCTACTGAGGGTCGTTTGGCGACCCACTTAGTAGACCCTTCCCCCTACTCTCGATCTGGGACTTGGCCTCGAGAGTGTTTGGGGTGGATTTCCCTATCGGGACTCCGGTAGAGCCTTCTGGCGTGGGAGCTTTGGTCGTCTGAGGTCGGCTCCTGTGCGTGGCTCTGTGGCGCTTGCGGGCTGCTTCGCCACCGGAAGAGGAGGAAGACAAGTACTCCTCGTACTTGGCCTGATCGAACTCGATTTCTAGGGACTCCACTGTCGTCCCAACAACAACCTCGTCGAACTGAGCTACCACCATCTCGTTTGAAGAAACAGCTTCTCCCACTGTGGTCGCCATCTTCTGTAGGTGTAAATTTCTGATTTTCCCGAGAAAGGGGAGGGATTTTGTTTGTATTTATAAGAAAGCTTATTACAAACTAAATCAATCTGAATTACAACAGAAGCAGAGGGAATGCTCTCTTTGTTTAAATTTGTGGGGACTTTGAGGTAGCTACAGGATGCTTCGCCCGGTGCTCGCGCCGGGTCTGCTTCCCTTGGACGGTTCGACCGAGGTTGTTGGGGAGAGCTTCAGTACTCAGTAGAAGCTCCGGGTAAAGGAGTTCGGATCCTCTGTCTTTCCGGCGATCGGAGCTCAGAGTTCAAAGAAAGCACTGCGATGCAAGAGTATGCAAGAAGTTTTCTCTTTTGATCAGAAAATTCTCTTGATCTCTTAGCTCGAGCGATGCTTGTTCGATCTCCCTTTTTTGCTCCTTCCTCCCCCCTTTCTTAGGTTGCTGTAAGAAGCTTTTTAAGTAGGAGAGAGACAGTTCGGTTGTCCCTTGAACCATGGGATGTGACCATACACTGTTCAAAGACATCCTATTGTCCCCTGTACAACAAACAGTTGTCTGTGGGGTTACATGTCGCGTCACGTCGTGTAGGAGCGGGAAAGCCCTTCCTCGCACTCGTGACGGCGACTGCCAGACACTTGAGTGGACCTGGATAGCTCGTCGAACGCTGGTGGTTCTAACCTTTCGCTTGGAGCGCGGTACGCTGCATTTATGTAGGCGTAGATGGCTCTGGCAACCGTCCGCTCACTGGTGCGGCGAGGTACTGAGTGACCATCCGGCGGTCCTGAGGTGCTGTACCCTTCCTCCTCTCACCCTATGTCTGAATAGGGGCGGGAGAATGGACGTTGCGTGTCTGAGCGAGCTCCAGACAGCTTGCCGCGCATCGGCGGCTTCGGCCCTCCTCTCTGATGGGTGAGGTGACCCGCATTTATGAGTCTACAGGCCGGTTCGGCGCTCGTCTCGTTCGCTTGAATTACGGACTGCCGTCTGACGAACTTGGGGTACTGTGCCTCCTTACCTTGCGTCGTGGGAGGCAGAGAAGGCTTGTCTCTGGAAACCTGGTCTCTGGCTCACGTAGGCGGACGTGGCTCTTGGCAAGTAGCCTTGGCAGAAGTTGGAGAACGGACGTTGCGTGTCTGAGCGAGCTCCAGAAGTCTTACGGCGCGTCGACGGCTTCGGCCCTCCCCTCTGATGGGTGAGGTGACCTGCATTTATGAGTATGCAGGTCGGTCCGGCGCCTGTCTCATTCGCTTGAATTGCGGGCGGACGTCGGACGGACCTGGGACACTGTTCCCCTTTCCTGTCGCATCGTGGGAAGCAGGGAAGGCTTGTCCCTGGAAACCTGGCTTTCGGCTTACGTAGGCAGACGTGGCTCCCTGCAAGTGGCTTCGGCATACGAGGGCGGATTTGAGTATCTCCCTTGCGGGCGGATTCAATTAGTGAAGGCGGATTCGCCTTGCTGGCGGATCCATGCGATTTGGAGTATGCGGCCAACGTGGGGTATTCGCGTGTCAGCGAATCCGCTTAGTGGCCTAAGAGGGGGTGGTCCTGTTCTGTGGGCGAACTCGCTTGCCGCGACCGTCTACAATGGTGGTGGGTCTCAACCATCGGGAATGGAGATTCTCCGGGTGTATGTCATAAGCACGCATTATGATGTATGTAGCACTAGACCGTATTTGAATTCTCTAGGATGAGTCACCTAAGAGATAGAGAGTTCAAATCGTTACATGGTCCCTTTGACTTGATGATATTGTCATTTTCGATTTGATAATTTAGTATGCTTTGATGTGATGGTTAAGCTTGTTTAGCAAGCGCTACACAACCTGAAACATTGGGTTGCTAAATTTCATTTAGGAAAATGATGGATGTCTAGATAGGATCCAGTATGCTCATTATGATGAGTTAATTTATTATGCATTCCCATGAAGCTATTAAATTTCTGCCGGCAGGTGGTTTTAAAAATATTTTTACAAATTTACTTTCTTATAAAAATAAAATATTTTGATGTTTCAAAATGATTTTTATTTATGTTCATGGGAATTGTAAATTTAGGCATTAGCAAATAGGTGAGTTGTCCTACTTAAAAGAGTTGCCTAAAATAAATGATACTAGAAGGGAGTAAATGTAAGATATTATTTATTAATAATTAATCTCATATTATGGAAGAGCTTTTATGAACAATTGGTCGGATAGGGATTTGATTGTTAAATTAAAATTATTAATTTGATTAATAATTAGTTCTCGATATGGGACCCAATTGGTCTCACTAATGTCATTAGAAGAGGTATACATACAATACAATTCTATTTCTATCCTTAATTGTTATGGATAAAATTTTTGAATAAATCTATTTCTATCTTTAATTGTTATGGATAAAGTTTTTGAACAAATCTATTCTATCCTTAATTGTTATGGATAGAGTTCTACATAATTATGAATTGTTTAAAGTTAAAATCTCTAAGACTAGTGTAATCCCATAAATAGGGTTCATATGTAGCATTATAAGATGAGATTGAAAATCTTATGAAGATAATATGAAGAAATAGATTTTTGAGAACCTATCTCTCAGTATTGCTCCTCTACGATGACAGGTAGAATTCAATTGGAGGCTTTTTCTCTTGAGGAAGCTTTTTCGGATTGATCTCAGGACAGATTATTATAGAAATTCGAAAAGCGAATCAGGTATTCTTCTAATATTTAATTAATTTTGATTAATAATCATGATATGCTTTAATTTTGATTAATAATCATGATATGCTTTTTCCGTTGCGTTGTATGTCATGATTCCAGCATAAATAACTCTAGATTCTAATAAAATATTCCAGAGATTGCAATAGCTTGTGGATTTGTCGTCAATCCATGAAGCCCGGGCCCAAAAATTACAAGGAGTCGACCCGTGAAATCTTAGGGCTTGTTTGGATTGAGGGGAATGAGGGTGAAGGGAAGTTAGGGGAACCATTCACCTTGTTTGGGAACACTTTGGAGGTGAAGTTAATTCTCCTCCATTCACCTCCATTCACCTTGGTTCACCCCCTAATAGTATAAAAATTGTTACCCCCCAAATTGGGGTGTAACCAAGGGGAAGAGAATTCTCTTCCCTTCCCTTCCCTTCCCTTCACTCAGTTTCCCTTAACTTCCCTTCACCCCCTACAAATCCTTAGGGGATATCTAGGGTTTCCAGACAGCCGCCGCAATTTCCCCAGGAATCAACTCAAGACCATCACAACAAGAGAACCAGGAACAATCTATTAATAACACCTCATCACCGAAAACAAAGTTAAAAAAAAAAAAAACAACACCAGCAACATCAAAATCCCATCTAAATCATCAAACCCACAATCAAAACCCTAGAGACCCAAAATCAGACCTCGTCCTCGTGAAGCAGCATGTTAGGGATCCCCTTGTTCACAGGAAACCTCCTCCCGGTCTCGGGGCAAACCAGCGCCCCCTCCTCGACGTGAATCTCGAGCAGCGCGTGGTGAAATCGGCGAAGAAACTCATCCGACTCCAGCATCGAGGGCTCGGCCTCCTCGGGGAGATCGCCGTAGCCCAGGGTTTTGGCGGCGGAGACGAGGGCGGGCCAGTCGATCTTGGGGAAGACGTTGCGGAGGAAGTCGGCGTTGAAGTCGGCTTCCTTGGCGGCGGACTGATGGGCCTCGATCCTGAGGGGGTACCCGCTGGTTACGCCCTTGATGTTGCTTGCTAGCATGTTGTGGGTTAAAAGTCTCATCTTTTTGGGGATTTTTCCTTTCTTTTCCTTTTTTGGGGAATTTTTGGGGCTTTGTTCTGATTTTTTTTCTCCCTGGATGGGGTTTGGGGGCAGGGTTTTTGGCGTTTATAGGAAGGAGGAGGAGGTGAGCAACGTGTTGATCGGCGGGCGCAGGGATAGGTTTATCGTGGGGCGTAGTTATTGGGCCTTATTGGGCTGATTTAGATTTTGCGAAGAAATGGGCCTTTTGAAAAAAAAAACCCCCCGCTCATGCTAGTTTATTTATGAAAGTACTTCTCATACATGGTTCCCAAAGCTGAACCCAAAAGGCGAAATAAAACTCCAATTTTACATCAACACGGTGAAGCTATATAATATAATTGTGTTTATCGAATCAAATGTACCCTCCAAACTCAGGAAATTTTTTGAAAACAGACCGCTTTACAAATTTATTCCCAAAAAACGACAGTAGTTTTAGCCACAGTGCTGAAACTGGGTCGGTTTTTGGAAAAAATGTTTCCAAACTTTACGGAGTTGAACTCCCGTGAAGTTTTTTCATAACAAAACTTCACGGGACTTCAATTGGGTCGGTTTTTGGGGAAAATGTTTCCAAACTTCACGGAGTTGAACTCCCGTGAAGTTTTTCATAACAAAACTTCACGGGATTTCAACTCCCGTGAAGTTTTGTTTTGAAAAAAACTTCACGGGTGTTCAACTCCCGTAAAGTTTGGAAATATTTTTCGCAAAAAAAATGACCCAGTTTCAGCCCTGAGGCTGAAAATGGGTCGTTTGGGCTGAAATTGCGTCGTTTTTTGCGAATATTTTCAAAACAGGTCTTTTTTTGGGAATTTTACAAAGGGGTCTGTTTTAAAATTTTGCCCTCCAAACTCATGCATAGCCGTAAAAACAAAATCTATATCTATCTATACTATTTATAAAACAAACCGTTCTACGTCCTCTCTTACCCTCTCTCGGTTTGTTTTTATAGTTTCAGTAATATCTCATTATTAATAATAATTAATCTTTTAATTAACTTCACCTAAAAATTATGGCCTATTCTCTGTCTCTCTATGGGCCTCTTGTTTTCCCCGCTATCAATCTTCAATCTACAACGACCTGCTGGTTTCCGTCTCAATATCTAAGTTTCTTCTTTTTTTTTTTTCCATTTCCACGGTCCCCTCATCTAATTTGTTAAAACCCTAGGAATCGAGTCCATTGTTTTGTCGAAGGCGAGATCATTGGTAAGTGATTTATCTCAATCTTCGAGTTCTCTTAAATTACTTATTAGTAGCGGATCTTATATATTTATACAAATTGGTCAGTATCGTTCGATTTCTAGGGATTTAATAAATTAGATCTTTTCCAAGAGTGCTCGATAGAGCTGGCTTTGATCTGTTTCTTGAAATAAGTTTCTGTAGCAAGCAAATTTTACTGTGAGATACGTTTCTTTGAAAATCATATCATATCGTATCATAATTCTTATAAAAGAGCGAGTTTGAGAAAAACTTTCTATGGTTAATTTTATACTTAATCCTCATGGATATTATATTTTAATTTTATCTTAATATATTAAAATAATTTGAATGTAAAATCTTTAACCATAATTTGATATTAAAAGAGATCAAATAGAGGAACTAATTTTCTATCGTATTAAAAGATGACATATGTCCAACTAATTCTATCTTCATAAGAATTCTCGTTAGATTAAGACCATTCATATCCATTACCAAAAGTTTGATAATCAAACTTTTGTTAATTCTAAACAAGCTCTATCTATCCACAATTATAAAAATCTAAAAATTATTGATATTACTTTATCCTAATATATTGAAACAATGTAAAGGTAAAACCTTTAACCATAATTTGATATTAAAAGAGATCAAATAAAGGAACTAATTTTCTATCCTATTAAAAGATGACATATGTCCAACGAATTCTATCTTCCTAAGAATTCTCATTAGTTTATAACTATTCATATCCATTACCAAAAATTCCTACTCATAAAAAAATAGAAAAATTTGATAATCAATTTTTTTTTTTGTTAATTCTAAACAAGCTCCAACTATCCACAATTATAAAAATCTTAAAAAAAATCCACAATTATAAAAATCTACAAAAATTATCATTGTCACTCCTTAATTTTGTAAATTTCAATGAACCTCTCAGAACTTTAAATTGAGCATTAAACTCCCAAAATATTCGCAGTTCTCATTCAATCCTTAGTAAGTTAGATAATTTTAGAAAACACCCAAAATATTTTGAATTTTTACACTTAAGTTCAAAAATAGCTTTACCCTAAATTTTTTCACATCGGCTAAAATTAGCCCTCAAGGATAGTATATACTCCTCAAATTTGATATTATTTGCAAGTTAACCATAAATGATAAACAACGCAAAAAAAAAGAAAAAATTACAAATAGCTACTAAAAATTTTAAAATTACAAATAATACTCAAAAATTTACAGAAAAACATATAGGCCCCTAAAAAATTGAAATTGTAGAAAACCTTGAAAATCTTAAAATAAAAAACACAAACCTCTCTAAAATCTAAAAATTACAATCAACCTCTTGAAAATTCCAATAAGTACAAACAAACCTCTGGAAAGATCTGAAAATTATAAATGATATTATTTTGGGTTTCTTGCTAAAAAATGTTGGGGATTAAGTGAAAAACATAAAAATTATTGGGTTATTGGGTGTACTTTGGTCATTTGACTACACATAAATTAATAATGTTAATTTTGAGGATTTTTATAATTGAGAGGGTTTATCTACAATAGGTTTAAACTTGAGGGGATTTCCTCATATTAAAATAGTTGAGGAGTTTTTTCTAAAATTAATCCAATATATTTTTTAGATATAACATTATAAAATCTCATTAAGTAGTGATTATAAGAAACCCTTTTTAACTTTTAGATCTTATTAGAAAAGCCCCTCAACTTTGAGATTTTATCAGAAAATTCCCCTAAGTTATCGCTTTTAGAGTGGTTTCCCGATAAAATCTCAAACTTAAAGTGGTTTTTTGATAACCCCTAAAATTTAGTGGATTTTATGATATTTTTAAAGTTATGCGGAATTATCTGATTATCATCCAAAGTTAATGGGGTCATTTTGATATATTTATCCTTTAAAATATTTTACTTTATTTGCATAGTTACCTGCACTAAATAAGAGATATATCGTTTTCTTATTAATTGACTATATCAAATAGAAAAAATGCAACATTTTACTATATGCAACCAACTTAGTAGAAAAGGGTTTTTTTAATTTTTTATGACTAAATAAAGTACTTTGAAAAGTAAAAACTTGGATATTTAGGTTTTTTTAAATGTTCAATATGTATGATAAGTAAAAAAAATTATGTATATAAAATTACTCAAATAATGGCTCCTAATTTCAAACTAAATTCTAATTTAATGCATTTTATTTCAAATGTTTTACATTTATAATATTATACTTTATAGACACACGTGAAAACTGGTATAAATTAGTTTTAGCCATATTTTAAGTTCGTCTGATGTTTTGATCATTAGATGTTCAATATATATCATTTTAAAATACTTAGGGTCTTCACCAATTGTGAGCCCTTGAGATGTTCAATAAGTATGTTGGTTAAAAATAATTAGTGAGTAAAATTACTCAATATGTGTTGTTTAAGTTTTTTGATATATTATTATGAGATATTTAATATATATCATTTAAAAAGATTTAGGGTCTTCACCACTTGCAGTTATTTTGACAGACTTGAATTAGAATAACTACATCTTATCAGAGTAACACTAATCATTAGATACTAAGAAATAAAGATGAGTCTTGATAGAATGCGTAACTGGGGCAATTGAGCTAAAAATTTTCGAAATTACAAGAGTAATCTAATGAAATGGAGAAGGATCTTCAAATAAATAGGAATCTCATACTCATTAAAACAAGAGAAAATTGTATCAATGCCCCAAAAGCAACATCTTCTTGTGCTGCAGCCCCTTCACTTCCTCCCATGTGGTTCAGCCCCAAGAAGTGTGACATCTTGTGCTGCAGCTCTCTTTTAGCAATTATTTCATGTCAACAAAGTATAGAGAGAGGATAAAAAGTAAAAAAGCCCAAAATGCCATTATCTACTCTATTCTTTCAAGTTAAGTCTATTTAGAGTTCTTGTTAGGTCTAATTTCAGCTTAATTTAATTCATATTAAGTCCAATTTAATGTTAAGTTTAATTTCATGTTAAGTCCAATTTAAGTCTAATTTCATATTAAGGCCAATTTAATTCATATTAAGTCAAATTTAATTTTTTTTTTTGAGTCTAATTGAAATCATGTTATGTCTAATTCAATTTGTTTTAAGTCTAATTTAATTGAACTTAACATGAAATTAGACTTAAAAAATTAAATTAGACTTAACATGATTTAAATTAGACTTAAAAGGAATTTAACATGATTGAAATTAGACTTAAATTTTCGAGTTAAGTCTAATAAAAATTCACGTTAAGTCTAATTTCATGTTAGGTCTAATAAAAGCTCGTGTTAGTTCTATTTTCGTGTTCATGTTAGTTCTAACTCATGTTAGGTCTAATTGGTGTTCATGTTAGTTCTATTTCATGTTCTTGTTATTTCTAACTCAGTTCATATTAGTTCTAATTCATGAATTAGAACTAACACGAACTGTGTTAGTTATAACTCAGTTCATGTTAGTTCTAATTCATGAATATAGTGGCATGGTTATATATATAGTTATTCACATATTGAAATTAGTAAACAAATTTATAATAGGATACATGGACATGACAAAT
>BQKN01067231.1:114573-136230 GCA_022839385.1 Asparagus kiusianus
TATACATATATATATATACACACACACACATACATACATACATATCGAAATTAGTAATTTACTTGAAATCAATTATTTTTATTTCCATGTCACGAAAACTAAAATTTCTAGAGCTTTTTCATGTTTTATTTATTAAGTAGATTATACATTGGGAAAACCGCTCATTTTTTAAATTGATAGCTAAACAATCCTTTAGAATTATACTTTTGAACTGGATATGGACCGAAATAGCCCCCATGCCTAGCTAGTAGGAAGTAAGTGGGCGCTAAGAGTAAGATATATGTCCAAGAATTGTCTGATGAGTGTTTTAAACTAAAACATTTATTATTTAAATGAGTGCACATCTGAAAAATATATGCATACTCTAGGAGTGTATGTCCAAGAAGTGTCGACCACAAACACGTGTTAGACATGTACACGGGAGCCCGGATGAAATGTCGGGTAACCCAGATGATATTGAAGCTTGTGAACTGTTGAGAATGTAATGCAATTAACGTGTCTTAGAGGGCCTTTGTGTAAACGTGTGTGTAAGGCTATATAAGCCAACAATTCTATCAATGAGAACAAGAGAAGAAACCCTAAAAAATTACATGGTATCAGAGCCGCTGTCACTGTTCCCATCCATTTCTTCCTTCGAACCGCTGCTAACCCTAGACTCCTGCCTCATCTTGTAGACCACCGCCCCAATCACTCCGACTGCGATCCCAGCCTTCTTCCCTCCGCTCGTTCCACCTTCCGACCCGCCGCTCTCTTCCCCCGAGCTTGGTGCCGCCAGATCTGTCGCCGATAAGGCGAAGGAGAGACCGGGGAAGGAGACGGCGGTGTCTGCGTAGGTCCATCAGCGTCGGCCAAAGGAGACGGATCTGACGGTGATGGAGATGGCGGAGGTCTGAGAGGAGGCGAGATCTGGAGAGGAGGTGAGGAAGAGAAGGAGAAGAGGAAGCAATGCCGTCGCCATTGATGATGATGCTTCTACTGATTAAGACTTGCTGCTGCGGTCAAAATAATAAGGAGACGACGGAGGGATCTGAGGAGCAGCAGATCTAGAAGAGAGACTGGGAGGCGAGCATCCATAGAGAGTTTAATTTAGTTTTTAATTTTGTGATGGGAGGAAGGCTGGTTTGCTTCTAAATAGTAGTTTAATTTCATTTTAATTTTTGGGTGTCCAATGCTGTGGGTAGTCTTTGGTAAACTTGAGGATGAGATAGATGTTGTAATAGATTGTTGACAATATTTAAAGTTGTAATAGATTATTTAGGTTCCCTCGACAAGTCAGTCCTAGAACTGATGAGAGGAAGAGCTGATGTCTCACTTGGTTGAGATATTCTGCTTCTAATTCTTGTTTCCTTGGTGAAACAGGAACTCTTGTTGATCTATCTCTCTTGTGGTGCTGTCGAAGTGCTGCTAAAATTTTTCACTGCACACAAGAATACAAGTTGGATCGATGACGGAGACTGGCAAAAATCCGATGGAAGGGATCATTAAGAAGTTGAATCCTGAGGAGATCTCAATACTGATGTAACTGATGAGGTTGTCGGCGGGAGAGAGCTCGACAAAGCCACAACCCAAGAAGGTGGAGCTCCCACCTATTGATGTAAAACTTGATGGACTCGCGACATATCTGAGCTGGTCGCGCCGGGTGAAATATACCCTTGCTGAGAGGAGCCTAGAGGGATATTTGACAGGGGAGAAGACTGAACCGGCTAAGGACTCAGCAGGGAGGGATGAGTGGAAGTCCACTCATATGTTGGTGTACATCTGGCTTCTGAATTCTGTAGTCCAGCCAATTACTGCCACAGTGGATGGCCTTAAGAGAGTGCATGATGTCTGGGAGAAGCTGAGGAGGACCTACGATGGGGTGGGAAATAACCTGAGGGTATTCCAGATCGAGAAGGAGATCAACGCTACAGTTCAGGGAGATAGGACTGTACAAGAGTATGCCACAGAGCTGGAGCGCTTGTGGCTCGATCACGATCACTTCTCGCCCCTGGCAAGCTGCAATGACCCGGAGTGCAAGGAACGCAAAGCCTCTCTGCAGAAGAGGACTATGTTGTTTCTTCAAGGCTTGGCTCCAACGTATGAGCAGAGAACGGCGTTGCTACTAACCCAGATGAAGATCCCATCACTGGAGGAGGCAGTCTCGGCCATGATACAGGAGGAGAGCCGTATCAGACTACAGGCTGGAACATGTGGACTTACAGGGGAGAAGTCTGCACTGGTGGTATCCAATCCGGATAACACTAGATTCAGAGGGGAGACTAGGCAGTGCTTTAACTGCGTAGAGGTAGGGTATCTGAGACAGATGTGCCCTAAGCCACCCAGGGAGAGGAACTGTGGTGAACGTGGTCAGGCTGGAGGCCGTGGCCGTAGGCGTGGAGGCAAGCGAGGTGGAGGAGGAGGCCACCGGGCAAACTTGACAGTGGCAGAAAGGGAAGAAGAAGCTAAGATGATCTTCACTGATGAGGATCGGGCTCTCTTGGCAGCACTGAGGAGGAAGCAGAGAGCAGTAGGTGATGTGTCTGAGGAGTCATCTACTACTTTCACTGAAGTGGACTATGCCAATTACGCCCTTAGTGCACACCCAAACGAGGGAAGATCCACCGCCTGGTTAATAGATTCTGGAGCATCCAGACATGTGACAGGTAATTCCAATGGATTCTTATCTTACACTCACTTAGCAGAAGCAGAGAGCATCCAAATTACTGATGGTACAGCACAAGATGTGGTTGGTAAGGGCACTGTTAGTTATACAGGTTCTATAACTTTATCTAATGTTCTGCATGCTCCTTCATTTCCTGTTAGCCTGTTATCCATTAGTGCCATTATCATCCAACTAAATTGTATTGTTTCTTTTGACATTCCCAAGGTAATTTTTCAGGAGTAGGAATGGTATTACCTAGAGTGGAGGATGGTGTAGGTGTCTCGGGAGTTGGGGCAGAGCTGGACAAGGGACTAGGCACTGGCACTGGCACTGTAGGCACATCTGGCTCCTTCCCCCTCCTACTGTATGTAAGCAACTCCCCTTGAGCTGTAGGCCTAACACCCCTTGTCTCCTCCTCCTCCCCTTCGTCTTCATCCTCCTTCTCTGCTGAGAACGGGATCGAAATTGGGATTGACCCCCTTGAGCTCTCACCATTCCCTCCCTCTTGCCTCGTACCTCCAGCATCGGGCAAGTCGCCAAAAGGTGAAGTAACCCCCACTGTGTAGTACGGCTCGAGCTCCCGAAACCGCACATCCATGCTGACAAACAACCTCTTTTCCACCGGGCTCCAGCAGACATATCCTTTCTGAGTGCCATTGTAGCCCACGAATATACACTTCACAGCCCTGGGGTCTAGCTTCCCAACCGATGGTATGTTGTCCTTCACAAAGCACATACAGCAAAATACCTTGAATTATCATCTTACCTAGGCAACTTAATTGCTAGTAAAGAACTACGTATTCTTCGTATGACTTGGGATGACCTTGAGGAAATATTGTTGAGGCAGTAAAGCGACTTCAATTTCCAAATTATTTGACATTAAATCCTGTCTTGTCATCAACAAACTGCTTGAGGCGTATTTCCCAACACACATTCGATATTTTTAAAATTCTGTACAACATCTTATTCAAGTGTTGATGATATTAATTGTTAGATCGCAGCTGGATAGGGAGACTATATATGCCCTTCACTCAAAAAGAATGAAGTGTACTCTTATTAGCCAATTTTTCATGGTAGCAGCTGATAAAAATATTAAAGTTACTATTTTCATGTTCTTATCAGTCTAGGTGTTTCTATTAATTAGAACCAATCACTATATTTCCCTAATGTTGCTTCCTCTGTTCTACAACCTTTTTCTATGGATTTCAATAGACTGGCATTACGATAGGCTACGCTACAATTCAAAGGAACATCGGAGTTGATCGATGTGGAAATGAAGATGTTAGCATTGTGCAGGCTGCAGTAATCGATTATGTTCCTGATTGGAACAAATACTCGATCATGATCAGTGTTAATCAACGAGCTTACAAGTTAGTTACTTCACTTTCCTATGTTTTAACTTTAAAACTCTTTTACAAAAGTATATAGTCTAAAATTTTAAGTTTGTTACTTGTACTTGTGTCAGTAAACTGAAAAACCTACAGTCACTCACAATGACATGACGATTTTAATAAAACAAACATACTTGATAGTTTTCATTAAATTAAAGTACTTGCTGCTTAGATTGGACTCAAAGCTTGCACACCCAAGTCCATCCTTCACTAAATATTATGGTTTACTGTTAGAGAGAAGTTTATGGTATTAACTTCGAAACAGTACTTATCTAAAGGAGGTGGTGGAGCTAGATTGACTAAGATGCAATATGGAGAGATCATATGCTTTCTTTCAATAGAAGCAATCGAATGGCAATATGCTAGCTCCTCAAGATCAATGAAGATGGCACGTTCATCTTCTCTAAATCCATGTTCAAAGGGTGGGGTATCAAATTTTATAAAAGCTACGCTGTAAACCTCAAGCAACTAATATATAGTTTTGAATTTAAAAATATACAGTCTTGAATTTAGATTTCCCATACAATCATTGTGTTTCAAATACTTTTTTTTATTTATTTATGCATCTATAAATGGAGAACCCCTAAGTATGATATCGTCTAGCCAATATATATAGAATCTGTGAAGCAATTTGATGAACTTGAGAAATTAGTTTTGATAATAACTCACTCGATCACTTGACAAATATTATTGATTAAATAAGAAAAATGACTTATTCTAAATAGTACGCCTATCACTTATGTTTAATATAAGTATCCTATGAAGTAGGTGTTTCAAGATCTTTCTTAAAATTTTCACCCTCTAATTATTCATTTCAGGAGTCAGTTTATTTGCTACACATTGTCGCATATATACCTTCCAAAAAGATGGCTTCAAAAGCTTGGGAAAATGAAATCTTGGAAGAACTTATAGCTAGCTGTGCATTGTTCAACAACAAGATAAAAACAAATTGTCAAAGATCATTAGAAATGAAATTGATATTCCAATACAAAGAGCAAAGAAGATAAAATCCTCAGCCAATATTGAATGTAGTATTAGTCTACGAGTGTTTAGATTGATTAGTGGCGTTATGTTGTTATTAATTGTATGATTGGACAGAATAGGTGTTATTTTTGAATTAAGTGTATGATTGGTTCATAAATTAATAATTATAATTTGATTAAAATTAAGATTTTTAGAACTTGAGCTAACTAGAGTTGACCCGCAATCCAATCCTAGGGTTGAATTTATAATTTTCATTGTCCTTCGGGCGTGTACAGTTCATATAACAAAATTTTATGGTTGTGATGTTCTTATAGTTCGATGTTCACACATGTTATTGAAATGATAAACTTTAAATAGAATGTTTTTTTATTCGATCTTATACGGATTTTTTTAACACGCATCATGTGCAACGCACGTATTGCATACTAGTACACAAAGTTGAAGAAAAATTTACAAACAAATAGCGCTTATTGATTGAAAATTTTTGAAATTAAGAACCTGCAAATACTTTTTTGTTATAGTAGAAATTAGAACGTCAATAGGAACTTGTAAACAATAAGAAATGGATGTATACCTATAAGGCTATAAATTACTCATGGTGAGTATAAAATGAGAAATGATTAATCGAAATGATTTGGTTACACGCAGGAAAACATTGGATGCACTTAGGGATATGAAATAGATACAACGTGGATTTGGAAAATACCAGGGGTTATATCTGAAATATCCAAATATATATAGATCATTTAAATTCCTTTGACTATTAAATGGATGGATTTGGGATCAATTTTGATAAACCAGACATCTAACGTTAGCTTTTTAGATATGAACATATTAATAGACTCTGTTTTGATAAATTCAATATTTTTAAATAATTTTTTTATCAAATGTCATATATTTTTTCCAATCTTATCTGCTCTTTCTAATAACTGTTATGCATTTTATTCTTATATAATCTATATCTATATCCACATTCAATTTTTGTGGATAAACATACAAGTCATTTTTTCTTAGACATATCTGTTGGACAAAAACGTGATTAAATCATAGAGAATAAACATAAGAGCGGAAGCTTATACCTGAATCCATGGCTTGGATTTGAGATGGGTTTTGGATCTTCTAACCTTAGGGTTTCTCTAGCCAAATTTCTCTCTAGATGGGGTGAAGAGAATTAGAGAATATAATCCTAGATTAGGGACCATAACCCCTTATTTATAGATGTTGTACATTTGTAATTTGGCCCCTCATCAAATCACAATTACATCATGACATCTGCATATATAATCCAATGATTTATTTAAATACCCATTAACCCAGATTAATTGATCACTTTAGTGGGTTATCCTTAAAGATAGCAATACACATTGATTAATCATATGCGCCCACAAATAGATTTAATTAGATTTAAATCCAACAATCTCTCACTTGGGCACCATATGATTCCTTAAATTGTGTATAACCTTATGAGCTCAAAAACTGCTATCACTGAAAAAGGTATTTCTGAACAATCTCGGCCATTGACTATATCAATATAAGATCAAAGCGGCCTTCGTCACATTTATCGTAACTAAACCGATCAATGCTCACATATACCAATACAATCAAACGACATAGATCAAACATGGATGTGCAGTATGAAAATTACATGTAATGTGATCAGTACATGTCTATTTTCAACTGGTGCTCCTTAACTTTAGTGAGGTCAAACCAAACATAATATAACAGAGTGTCTTAACTGAATATTTTATTCTGATCAGACAATACAACCAAACACAAAGCACCAAAAATTACAAACTCCCACTAAATCATGATATCCTCTGATATCACCACACCCATATGAGCGGTGTGCTCATGAAAGACCTTGGGTGGCAATTCCTTAGTAAGAGGATCTGCTATCATGGAGTTTGTCCTAATGTGCTCTATGGATATCTGTTCACTCTGTACCCTTTCTTTCATAACTAGGAACTTAATGTTAATATGTTTTGACTTAATTGAGCTCCTGTTGTTATTGGAATATATTACTGCAGACTTATTGTCACAAAATAACCTTATTGGTCTTTCCACATTTTTCAGAATGCGCAGTCCCGTGACAAAATTTCGCAGTCATATTCCCTGATTTGATGCCTCATAGCAAGCTACAAATTCTGCTGCCATAGTGGAGGAAGCTACAAGTGTCTGTTTAACACTTTTTTATGATATAGCTCCTCCTGCTAACATATAAATGTAGCCTGATGTAGACTTTCTGGTATCTTGGCATCCAGCAAAATCAGAGTCCGGATTCCCAATGACCTCTAACTGTTCTGATTTTCTGTATGTGAGCATGTAATCTTTTGTTTTCTGAAGATACCTCATAACCCTTTTGACTGCTATCCAATGATCCATACCAGGGTTGCTTAAGTATCTGCCTAACATCCCAATAATGTACGCAATATCCGGACGCGTACATACCTGAGCATACATTAGACTTCCTACAACTGAAGCATAAGGAATCTTCTGCATTTCCTGAATTTTAAGGTTGCCTTTAGGGCACTGATTGAGACTAAACTTGTCTCCTTTAGCAACAGGGGTATCTCCTGGTCTGCAATCTTGTATGCCAAACCTTTTAAGTACTTTATCGATATAGCTCTTTTGTGATAATCCAAGAATACCCCGAGAGCGATATCGATGTATCTGGATTCCTAATATAAAAGAGGCGTCCCCAAAATCTTTCATCTCAAAATTCTTTGATAGAAATCTCTTGGTTTCGTGCAACATGCCTATATCATTAGTGGTAAGTAATATGTCATCGACATACAGAACCAGAAAAATATACTTACTCCCACTGAACTTGTGATATACATAGTTATCAACAATGTTCATCTCAAAACCGAATGAGATAATTATTTGTTAAAACTTGTAATACTATTTATGAGGAGCTTGCTTGAGTTCATAGATGGATTTTTTTTTAATTTGCAAACCATATTCTTTGGGTCTCCTGACACAAAGTTTTCTGGTTGCACCATATAAATCATCTCATCAATGTCGCATTGAGAAATACAGTCTTAACATCCATCTGATGTAACTCAAGATCATAATGAGCAATAAGTGCCATGATTGTTCTGAAAGAGTCTTTCGATGAAACCGGAGAGAAAGTCTCTGTATAATCAATGCCTTCCTTTTGAGTAAAGCCTTTAACTACAAGACGTGTCTTATACCTCTTCACATTACCGTTTGCATCCCGCTTGGTTTTAAAAATCCATTTACAACCAATTGGTTTTGCACCTTCTGGCAATGGGACAAGTTCCCAAACCTTATTGTCTTGCATAGACTTATACTCTTCATTCATGGCATTAATCCACTGTTGAGAGTTAGAACTTTTCATGGCTTGAGAAAAGTTGATTGGATCATCTTCAAATATTCCATTACTTTCCTCATGTTCTTGGAGAAATACAATATAATCATCCGAAATAGCATTTCTCCTTTCTCTCATGGATCTCCGTAAAGGCACTGGTTCTTGAGGTTGTTAAGTTTGTTCTACTGAAACAGGGAGTTGTTTAGCATTATCATCTTGAGGTTCCGGATTTACTTCTTGAGCAACAACAAGTATAGAAATCTGAATATTGTCAAAAGTAACTGTATGGATTGGATCTGAGGCCAATTCCTCTTCAAAAGCAATGTATCTAACCTTATTTCTCTCCCAAACTCAACATCCTCAAAGAATGTTGCTGTTCCCGTCCTAAAAATATTCCTGAGTATGAGATCATAAAACTTATAGCCCCTAGAGCGTTCAGAATACCTAATAAAGTAGCTGCTAACGGTTTTGGAGTCCAATTTCTTTTCATTTGGTCTATAAAGCCTTGCCTCAGCTGGACATCCCTAAATATGTAAGTGCTTTAAACTGGGCTTTCGACCAGTCTAAAACTCATAAGGTATTTTAGCAACTATTTTACTTGGTACTCTATTCAGAATGTAAGCTGCTGTCTTAAGTGCTTCTCCCCAGAGAGACTCTGGTAAAGAAGAATGAGAGATCGTACTTCTTACAATATCCTTAAGAGTCTTGTTTCGTCTTTCAGCTACACCATTCATGCTAGGTGAACCCGATATGGTGTACTATGGGACGATACCGTATTCCTCTAGGTATCTAGCAAATGGTCCTGGACATTATTTACCTAAACCATCATATCTGCCGTAGTACTCACCACCACGATCAGATCTAACGGTTTTAATTCTCCTGTTGAGTTGATTCTCAACTTCAGCTTTATAGGCTTTGAACATGTTCAGAGACTCAGATTTTTTATGAATAAGATATAGGTACCCATAACGTGATTAATCGTCTATGAATGATATAAAATATTGTTGATCATTCCAGGATACCGTAGGGAATGACCCACAAATATCCGTATGTATCGATTCTAAGACATCCGAAGATCTGTTGGCACCTAATCTCTTAACTTTGGTCTATTTTCTCTTAATACATTCAACACATACATCAAAGTCCGAAAAATCAAGGAAATCTAAAATGCCATCAGACACAAGACGCTCAACTCTACCTTTTGACATATGACCCAAGCGCTTATGCCATAATGTCGCCGAATTTTGCTTATTTAATTTACGTTTAGTACCACGCGATTCCGCATGTAAAGTTTCATTATAAGAAGCAATTGTATCAAACAAATATAGGTTGTCATAAGTACTCAAGTAATCAGTTCCCACAACATTTGAATTAAAAGATAAACTAAATTGACTGTTTCCGAATGAGCAATGATAACCTGATTTGTCCAATACAGAAACAGAAACCAAATTCCGTCTAAAAGACGGTACTACAAAAGTATCTTTTAAATCCAAATAAGAACCAGTTCCTAACAGCAACCTAAAATACCCAATTACTTTCACATCTACCGATTGACCGTCGCCCACAAAGATGTGTCTTTCAACATCACTTGGCTTTCGGTAGCTTAAGCAACCCTGCGTAGAAAACACTTATGTGAGTAGTAGCACCAGAGTCTAACTACCAAGTGTTTATTAGTACTGAAGCTAAATTAACCTCAGAACAGACCAAAGCAAGGAACGTACCCTTATTAGCATGACAGGCGTGATATTTGGTACAATCATTCTTTACGTGTTCAGGCTTGTTACAAAAGAAACAATCCTGATTATCCTTATGTTGTTTCTTCTGAACTGGACCATTAGCAGCTTCATTATCATTCTTTCTTTTCTTGCTTTTATCCTTAAAGGCATAGACCAAATGAGCACTTTCAGTCTTATCTTGCTTCAACATGTCTTCTTCTTGCGCACAGTATGAAATGAGCTCATTTAGAGTCCATTTCTCCTTTTGGCAGTTATAACTAACCTTAAACTGATTAAATTGTGCATGAAGAGATAACAGAACTAGATGCACCAATAACTCATCACAAAGATCGAGTTTAAGTACCTTAAGCTTTGAAGCAATATGAGACATTTCCATAATGTACTCCCTGATATTTCCTTTGCCCTTATACTTTATTGAAATCAAGCGAGCTAAAAGCGTGTTTATTTCCACCTTATCGTTTTTCGCAAAACGTTTCTTAATTTCGATAAGGAAATCTTTGGTCTTAGTAATCCCTTCGGATTCTATGCCCCTGAAGGTTTACGGAACGCCGCGCTTAATGATCGTAAGACTCATGCGATTTGAACGCTCCCACTTCTCATACTCCTTCTTTGTATCAGGAGTGCTTTCCACAGTAAGAAGTTGTGGTTGTTCAGTCCTTAATGCAAGGTCTAGATCCATGCAGCCAAGAACAATCAAAATGTTCTCTTTCCAAACCTTAAAATTTGTCCCATTTAGCATGGGAATTGAGTTGATATTAGCAGAAATTGTTGTAGCAGATGCATTAGCTGAAATAAAACAAAAATGCTCATATTAATAACCATAATTAGTAATCAATAAAATTCAAATAATGACAAATCTCATCTCAAGATATCTGGCACAACATTAATATCAAGTCTTTGGATAGTAATATTAACTTGTAAGTGATACCTTGTTGCAACAATCAAACACTGACAATAACACATGTCAAATAATGAAACTATCTTTGGGTCGATTCACTATCCACATGTAAACCTTATAATTATCACATGTTTATCATCACAGATGTGTATGCAATCTAAATAAATATTAATCTTCCTTTGGGCCGATTAAATATTTACACGAAAGCATACACACAAACATCTGACATCCCTCATGAACAATTTACACAAGAGATGTTACTTTGGTAACATCTTGTTTCAACTAATCATTTAGAATGAGAGACAACTTAATATCTTAGTGTCATATTATTTGAATTAAATAATTGATTAACTACCAAAACTAATTCAAATTAAACAACTTAATTTGAATTAACAGAAATTTCCATAGCTTAATTAGTACTCATAACTTACTTTAATAAATTAAGTATACCAAAGTGGACCCATAATTTAATATGAAAAGCTGAGGCTTAACCATAGTGAACACGAAGTTCGCTTGACTTTGAACGCTAGGTTCGTTTGAATTGAGTATGAGACTCACCTAAGAACGAACGTAAGGTTCGTTTTGAAAATGAACGCGAGGTTCAGTTTGAGAATGAACGCGAGGTTCGACTTTAGAGTGAACTCAGGGTTTAACTTGAGAACGAACGCGAGGTTCGTTTGAATCGAGCCTGAGGCTCGCCTGAGAACGAACATCGAGCTCGCTGAATTGAGCACGAGGCTCACCTGAAACCAAGCGTCGAGCTTACTTGAGTTGAACTCGAGGTTCACTGAATTCGAACGAGGTTCGCTGAAATTGTTCAAACACGAGGGTTGACTGAAATTTTGAACACGAGGTTCATCAAGAGTTGGAGCACGAGGTTCAACTGGAGTCGAGCACGAGGCTCGTCAGAGAACGAACGCGAGGTTCGTTGGATTCGAGCACGAGGCTCGTCAGAAAACGAACACGAGGTTCGTTAAAAATCAACCGAAGTTCGCCTGAGAACTGGTAAGTCCTCAAGCCTTAAGTTTTCTTTCACCCATTAGGGTTTAGAACTGAGCAGTCGCCGCCGCTTGGGCTACAGCTAGCGAACCCTATTTAGGGTTTAATCTGAGACCATCGCCGCCATTGCTTCTGCACCCAAGGTCGAAACCCTAGGATTTCCTGACGCCGCCGTCACCGTCGGAGTCGAAAGCGAGGCCGCCAGCGATACTTCACCGATGAGGAGCATGGGACCGACGACCAAATAAAATAAATCCAAAAATTCCTCGATTTTATTTCAAAACCAGATCCAGAATCGAAAAAAATGAATTTTCTTGAGCCAGATCCAAGATAAATCGAAGAAAAAATCCAAAAAATTTAAAAAAATTACCGTTCACGACGATTTTTACTGCTCATCCGGAAAAATTGAAAAGTTACTGTTCATTCGTGAACAGATCTGAATAAAAACCGAGATTTAAGATAAAAAAACCTAATTTTAACAAACTTAAATCCCTAAGAATTAATCACGGGTGGCTCTGATACCACTTGTTGGACATAAACGTGATTAAATCGTAGAGAATAAACATAAGAGCGGAAGCTTATACCTGAATCCATGGCTTGGATTTGAGATGGGTTTTGGATCTTCTAACCTTAGGGTTTCTCTAGCCAAATTTCTCTCTAGATGGGGTGAAAAGAATTAGAGAATGTAACCCTAGATTAGGGATCATAACCCCTTATTTATAGATATTGTACATTTGCAATTTGGCCCCTCATTAAATCACAATTACAACCTGATATCTGCACATATAACCCCATGATTTATTAAATACCCATTAACCCAGATTAATTGATCACTTTAGTGGGTTATCCTTAAAGATAGCAATACACATTGATTAATCATATATGCCCACAAATAGATTTAAATCCAACAATATCTATATTTGTATTTGTATATGTGATCAGAAAGTACAAATGAATATGATAAGTATTATATTTGAACCACATCTAATTTGATTGCACACCTGAACTCCCTAGTTAAAGAAAGGGTTAATTATAGAAAAACCTAGCGAACTTTTAGAGAGCTGTAGTAAACCTCCATTAACTTTTTTATTACACTAAAACCTCTAAACTTCAAAAGTTATTGCACATAACCTCCATGAATTGTTTTATTTCACTAAATTTCACATAAAAATTTCTCGTTTAATCTTTAAATCAACACCATCTATTTCTAACATCTCATGTATTAGTATGTGCCAAGAAAAAGATAAAAATAATTCCTTATAAAAAGTTAACCTATTTTTTCTTTTCAATAAAAAGATATTCTTTGGCACTAAGGGGCTGTTTGGTTAGTTTCTTTGATATAGGGAAATGCAATTCCATATAAAGAAATACAAGTTTTGAGTTTTCCAAACTTTTCTAAGAAATAGATTGTTTTGCTTTGGTTCGTACATAAAAAATGGTGAGAAACCAATGTATTTATTTTTTTTGTGTTTGGTTCACATAGAAAAAAAAGAAAAACTTTTGTAAACAAAGCAGAGAAGGGAAAAAATCTGACGTGGCAGAGTTTTCATCAATTTTACTCGGTTGTGAAAGAAAATCGGGGAGGAAAAAAAATCTAAGCTGGCGGCGATTTCAGCAGAGTTTTTCCTCTTCCATCCGAGTGAACCAAAGCGGCATAAAGAAATGGACAGAAACAAAAAAACTAACGTGGAGGGCTAAAAATCTGACGTGGAGGGGTTTTCTGAGTTTTCCACCCCTTATAATAGCGAACCAAACAGTCCCTAAGATAAAAAATTTCGTCATTATTTTCTATCTCGTGCTCATCAGTGATACGTAGGAGTTGATGGTGTTGAGGGATGAGCCTAGAATTCTTTAGTTTCGGGGTTGGATTTTCTTAGTGGGTTGGGTGGGGGGGGGGGGGGGGGGGGGGTGTGTGTTAATTAAATCATCTTCTATTATGTTAATTTAAAAAAGATTGTCCTTCATAAATGTGGCTATAGAAGCACTCAAGTGTGAGTCAGTTTAAATCTCCCAACAAGGTAAAAAAATCTTAATTCAGAAGCTCTCTCAGCTGCACCTTACTTCATCATCATCCTTTACTTTTAGAAAATCAATGTGCTTATATACATTTTCCAAATCATAAATATTATCCTACAACATACTTAATAATCATTAATCAACCAAAAGTCAACACTTAGAAGAAACTTGAGAAAATGAGGTTTTGATAACTAAACCTATTTTGGGAAGGAAAATAACAAGAATAGGAAATGATCATATATTGTAACATAGTTTCAACAATATGCCTGTGGTAGAATGTCACATATGGTCCGAAAAATTGTGTGAAGATTTTTCTTATTCATAGTGTAAAATTTTTCAAGGAAAGGGGTTATTTGCATATATATATATATATATATATATATATATATATCATACTCCTTTTAAAAGCAAGAGTTCGGGAAAATCTTTCTGTAGACAAAAATACCCCTATAAAGTTTGAACTACACTATCTATAATCAAATTCTAATTTTTAATTTGAATCCAATAATTTATTCTATGGGTTTGTTAATTATATATAAAACCAATAAGGCACAATTTTAGGATAATATTTACAATTTTAATACGTGATAATATTTTGAATATGTTATCCGGTGATAATACGTGATAATATTTACAATTTTAGGATAACATATACTGCTTATTGGTGGATATATAACCAAAAGTATCTGTTCATGGATAACATATTCATGGATAATTAATGTTCCCATGCGTAAAACCAAAAGTGTTAGTTATTTATATACCATCTTAAAAAAACATCTGCTTATGATGTTAGTTTGCATTCTTTTATCTTGTTAATTAATTGTACAATCCTAATAAAACTATAATTATGAATATTATCCTATCACATGCAGTACCTCATGCCTATATATAAACCTAAAAATTACACAATTTTCATAGTAACTTTATCTTCTTCAACATGTATGTTCCTTTTTTATTTTCATGATGATGATGATGATTATTTAGAAATATTGTGTATTTGATTTAATGGTGATACTTGTTTTATACTATAATTATTTTTTATGGCAATTGATATATTTTTAAAATTTCTTCAATTTTCATGCAGAATTTAGAGGATTTGATTGTTGAAGGTTCTCCCATCTATCAAAGTAAATCTTCATGCTTGATAGTATTATAATTTAGATTTTTTTGATTATATATTTAATTTGATCAAACATATACATTGCAATCTTCAATGGCAGATATTTTCCAACATATACATTGCAATTTTTATATACATTGATTATATATTTACAATATATCAAAGATCCCCAGAAAGACTGACCTCGCAACAGCTGATACTCCATATGAGAAATATAAGAACCTAAAATATTTGTTTCAGTTAGTTACGTAGAAAAGTTAAATTTTATGAGGTATTATATCTGCTTAAAGTGAAGACAATCAACCCATGTTAGTTCGTTAAAGGTATAGATAGAAAAGGAATGCTGAAACGTATTGAAAGACATATGCTCAAAGTAAGTTTTCTTTAAAATCTATGTCCTAAAAATCTATGTCCTCCCAAATTCATAGGGTTCATGCTGTCAGATACCAAAACCTTGGCTTTCTTAGAAAAATATTTAACTTGACATAAATCAATTCTCAGCCTTGCCACGGATACCAGTTGTATTCAGTGGAATCAGGAAATACTTCCATATATATTTATCCGGCTTAATACACTTGTCACATTAATCTAAGATAGGATTCAGCTCTACATATCATTTACATCTATTATACAATGTAGCCTGATGAAAAAAGAAAAAAAAGAATCAACCGCATTCATTTAATCTAAAAAGACAGATCTTTAATCTCCATAAAAGAACTGATGGTGGCATTATTGTAGCAATATGGACATGTATAGTTTGGCTTGTCATTTGTTCTACCTCTGCAAAAGACAATAACTCCTCGACATTTCCAGACTCACGATAACCTGAGTGGCAAAAAAACTAAATGCCTTAACAAAAATTACGTAAATAAAAAAAATAAGAAAAAAGTTCAATCAAGAGTAAGAAATGACATAAAGGAAGGGGGAATGCAAGGAAATGAAAGAAGCAAAATATGCCAGAAAACCTTACATCAAAATCAAATACTTTATTACGATCCCATTCCAACTGTAGTTCATATCTAGAACTTTTCAGATTTGAATGTAGTTATCTACAGATATGGCTGTACACAGAAACCTAGAGTATAACCTGGTTACAGAATGTAAGTAAAAGAATTTAACTAAATATACAGCAAAATGAGTCAGACATATTTTGCTCCAACATGATGCATATATTCCAGAATGTAGCAACTAGCAAATATGGTGAAATTAATGACAGCTAAGATACTTTACATAATGCATACTCAGAATTCTCTTCAAGTAAAACACCATTATGATCAAGACGAGAAAATTCTAACCTATCTCTTTGCAAGTTTTAATTAATGCATCTTAGATTTATGATTTCAATACGTAATACAAAGCAGACTCCATCTTGATCTTTATGATACAAATAATATGATATTACTTATTCATGAAAATTTGAAACAATTAGTATTCTATATTAAGAAACATACTCATTTAATTTACATGAATTTTCATATATTGTGATAATATTTCATACCTATCATGAATTTATCATCAAGAAAACCTAAATCATGATTAATGCTAACCTAATCATGCTAATAACTTTAGGAAGAAAAGACATCATGAAAATATGAATTCTACACACAATCTAATAATATATTTATTATCAATGATATTATCAAAATAAAAAATATAAATAATTTGAAAACATTTTAGTTTATCGCTCATGTTTAATTTCTATACATTTCAAAACAAAAATTAATGGTGCCAATATAGGAAAGAAAAAAGCTAGCATTATGTGTTTGTACATTCTTTCTAATATATCATACTCTCTTTAAAAGCACGAGTTCGCGAAAATCTATCTGTAGAGAAATATACCCCTATGAAGTTTGAACTACCCTATCTATGATTAAATTCTAATTTTCATATAGTTTGGTATATTTTTTTACCCTATTGTTATTGATATGATTTTCATATAGTTTTTTTTTACTTTCTGACACATATTTTTTACCTATAGGATAATATCATCTCAATTCCAATTTTGTACTCAAGATTTATTCCATAATTATGAGTATCAGATCAATAAAGAATATCAATAGTTTTTATATTTTAATTGTGACAATGATTATAGTTGATCATTTACTAATGAATTTTCATGAAAATTTACGTTAACTTGTCTAACTATCTACATTGCTCATATGTATTCATAAATTAATAGACAACTATCTCTTTAAAAAGGAAATATTTAGAAAAGTTGTCGCAAATGTTCACGTGATTGAGTTTCAAAAAAGAGATCTACCACATGCACATATCTTAATAATTCTTATTGGAGATCACAAGATCACATTATCGGATCAGTATGATAAGTATGTATCTGCAGAAATTTCGGACCAATCCAAACACTCGATCCTCTATGAATTGATAAAAAAAACATATGATACACGGACCTTGTGGGTAGTTGAACATGAAGAACAGTTGCATGAAAAATGGAGAGTGCAAATATCACTATCCTCGCGAATTTAGCTCACAATCAGTGCAAGAAAAGATGCTTACCCAATTTATAAGAGGAGGAAAGATAACAAAACAATGTTGGTCTGCAGTAAAATCCTTAATAATCAATGGGTTGTATCTTACAATCTATATTTGCCGTCACGTTATAATTGTCACATTATTATTAAAATATGCCCAGGCATTAAAACAGTGAAGTACCTTTATAAATACTCCAAATAAGCCAGCTTAAGAAGTTTCAGAAAGAATGGATCATTCATGTTATCATACTTCGAAGTGCAGTTACAAAAATACAAAAGGATCAGGGAAATTACTAAAGCTAATTCTCGCTGATGCTAAGGTAAAATAATATTATTTTTTATATTATATTGCTTGCACAACGTTACGTTTCATCATATGAATATTGTTGAACCTCATTATCTATTCGGTAAATTACATTAAAACCCCAATAACTTTCATAATGCCTTTTTATGTTGTTTTTCTATTTACATATAAATAATTAAAATATAATATATAGCTTAGTATTAATTAATTATATTTTCTATACATTAACCTCTGGTGTTAATAATATTTGCAGGGTAACAAAATACAAGGAGTTATGTATGGAGAGACTATCGAAAAGATTATAGATATGCTTCAAAAAAAATCAAATTATTTTCATTTCAAATGGAGAAGTGAAAGGAATAAACCAGCTTTTCTAAGTATCCACAAGTCACTTGAATTAGTATTAACAAGAGACGTATCTATCAAAGAAGCACCAACAGGTTTTCACTTGGAGAACATATTGAACAACTTTGTCCCATTTGAAGAAGCATTTTCCATGAAAGATGCAACAAAAATTAGTAAGTACTTATAAATTTCTTACTTTAATCTTCAATACAAAATGAAACGTCAATTTATAGATTTATAATCTTTTTATAAATTTATGTAAAGATATTCTTGCAATAACAACTAACGTGAAGCCGACGATCAACTATATTACAAGACATAACAAAGACACTGGGAGGGAAATCACGCTAATGAATATACAGTATATTCATGATACTTATTTCCAATATGATAAGAAAAAAGTAAGATTAACGTCTTTTCTTTTTTCATATACAGTGGAATGCTTATGCGTGCAACTTTATTTAGAGATTTGGCTACAAATGAAAGATCAATTCTTGAATCTAAAATCAAAGATAAGCCTGTAATAACATTATCAGATTTTAAAATATCTACATATCAAGGTACATAATTTATTACTGAAATTCTTATTAAAGATAGCTAAACATAAAATTAATCCTATAATTATCTCAATTTTGCAGGGGAGACAAGCATATTGTCACAAATTATATCAACAACATGTATCAACCCAAAAATAGAACTAGCTAGAGACTTAAGGGAATGGTAAGCAGAACATGCATACTTTCATATAACCCAATAATAAAAGAGCATTATGTTTTAATCTAATATGCAAGTTTCAATTGGAAGAAGCCACAAAAGCAAAAGAATCTCCATCGATGTTGTTTAAAAATGCAAAGGAAATTCAAATTAGTGATATTATGCATACATCCCAGAATTCGATACATGTGCAATATTAGAAATCTATTCTTATTAACAAATTTAAATCTAACTAGATTTTGTTAATATACTGTTCGCGTGGAAAATTGTGTTCTTCTTCATAGATGATTTCATTACAACTTTGATAACAACTTTATGCGTTTACAAAGATCCGGTCTTTTTATAAGAGCCGGTTACAATGAAAATCAAAATAAAGAAATAAAAATTACAATTCTCTCTGAACAAATCACGAGTTTCCTGTTTTATGGTCCCTCGCTTGCGTGGGTTGTTTGCCTGTGCCGGGGTTGATTACCGTGGACTACCGCGCAATCTCGATCCGAACAGATCTACGTGGTATAACGGGTATTATCCCACCAAGGAGATAATAGCCGGGAGGGATCGTTTCACCAAGGAAACGCTCGCTCAAATCTCGGGATCTAAGAACTAAGCTTAGATCCGGAGTAGAATGACGTAGATCTGAGTATCCAAGTCTTCAAGCCTTCACAATTCCGAGTTGAGGTCGCAATCCGGCAGAGTTTCGGCTCTTCAGAAGTTTCAGAAAAAGTCCTCTCAAATGAACCACCACCCCCCCTATTTATAGGATACCTGAACTGTGCCCGCGTGCACAAGAGGGAGGGGGGAACACCCGGCCACCTTGGGGTGGCTCGGCTTGCCGAGCCACCTCCGAGCCACCCCAGGGTGGCTCGGCCAAGGGCCGAGCCACCCCAGGTTGGCTCGGTTCAGGCCGAGTCCCCGGGTGTGTCGTGTTTTGTCGTTTTCCGGTGTTTTCCGTCTTTCGGTTCTTCGTTTGATTCGCCTGGACTTTGATTTGATAGCCCGCATCTTTATTTGGCAGTATTCCCGCCTCGGTGTTTGAGTACAAATCCCGTTTTGTTGTTGGACGACTCGTTAACTTTCCGAACCGTTGGTTTGGTTCCACACGCGAACGTATTCCGTTGCTTGTGTGCCTCATCGCCTCGTTGCTCGAACGTCCGTTGATTTGTCGAATCATCGTGTCGAGCCATGTTAAGGGACCTATAGGCAATTTTATACGCCTACAGATACCCCCTCCAAAGTGTTCCAGCCTCATTCTTTTATAGAAGAGTCTGGAATGCTTTGGATATGATTGCCCCTACTCCTTGTCGGTGTAACGGGACCTGGAACGACTTTTGTTCTGTATTCCTTCACTTCTTCAGGCTATTCGGTGCTTTGTCGAATGCTTGTAAGGATTCCGGTGCTGCATTTATTGTCTGACCGTTGTCGGAATTTGAACTTGAAATCGATTCCTGATTTTCCAATCTTTTAGCTCGTGCTCATTAGTTCGACGTACAACTAACCCTCGATTGTTGGCGTTGAGTCTTCATTTGCGACGCGTTGTCCGGCGTCGTGTTATTGAGTTATCATTAAGAATATTTTTAGAAAAATATTCTCTAGGAACTTCTCAATAAAAATAGGGAATAGTTTATACTCGTATACCTTATTGGAGTATTTCCGTGCTCAAAATAAGCTGAACCGGCTTGAAAATGAGTCAAAAAAGGTAGTAATTTGGCTCAAAAATTTCTTTCGTTCCTTCCGAATGTGCGGGAGAGACAGGAATAAACCAAGGATGTGACCCTCAGTTGATTTGAAGTCGTTTCGATGCTTAATTCGGCTCCAATTTGAATTCTGGTTCAAATTTGGTTCAAACTGGTTCGAAATTGATTCAAACTGGTCCATTCAGACTCAATTTGGCTCATTCTGGCTCAGTCTGGTCCAATCTGGCTTGGTCTGGTCCAGCCAGGTTCAATCTGGCTCAATTTGGCCCATTCAGACTCAATTTGGCTCACTCTGGCTCAGTCTGGCTTGGTCTGGTTCAGCCAGATCTGGTTCAAGGCTGGTTTGGGTCTGGTTCAAGGCTGGTTCACCCCTATAAAACCCCACCCCTTTTCTCTCCTAGGGCCGGCCCCCTCTTTCTCCTCCTCTCTCTTGGATTCCTTTTCCCTCTTGCATTCTTTCCTTCAAATCTCCATAAATACCCTAGATCCATCCTTCCTTTGGATCTTAGATTGAAAAATCCCTCAAAAAACCTTCAAATAAAAGTTTCTCTCAGGCCCCTCGAGCACGTGGTCTGAGCCTCTTTCAAGATTTGATTTTTGGTTGGACCTTCAAGCTTTCTTCAGGTAAATCCTCCACAACTTTGGCTTATTGCATGCTCAATTTAATTTATGCATTTGTGGGATCATATGTGAGGGTTGAGGGTGTGATTTGACGCCTCGAGCTAATCTTTCAGGGGGGGTAGATCTGATAAAAAAGTGATCTTTTTTCTAGATCTGACCTCTTTTAATTTATTTTGCAGCTTGTCATGTCGCGTTCTTCAAGAGGTCGTTCCCCTGCTATGTTGGCTGATGGCGCGCCTCCCTCCTATGCTGGTGAGCTATTTTTGGCAGTATTTGGAAATTTACAAATTGGTCCCTATTTTCTTGTAAATTTACAAATTGGTCCCTTTTTACCCCACGTTGTTCTCCTTGGCGAGGCAATCGGGAAGAGCCTT
>BQKN01067231.1:136240-157788 GCA_022839385.1 Asparagus kiusianus
CTTGGCGAGGCAATCGGGAAGAGCCTTGATTCTCCTTGGTGAGGATCAACGCTTCAAAGATATGTTTTGCTTGGTCAAAACAACATCTCAAAAATAAAGGGGGCGATTTGACGCTACATTGCGCTTTATAAGGCAGGGATATGTTGTCAACATACCCTGTTTTGTGATTGCACAATGTGGCCAAATCGTCTCACCCTTTATAAGGCAATGACTCTATCTTAGCTATTCGTAAGATGAGTTCAATTTCCTTTTATAATTGGGACTAACAAACACTTAATTGCTTGTTTTCAGCGGTGAATGGACGTCGTGGTGACATTTTATCTTCAGTTTCCGCCAGGCAGGCTACCAATCCACTTCCTCGGTTGGATATTCGTGACAGGAAGATGGTGAGTCCCGAAATCATCCTAATATCCGACGATGAATAAGAAGAGGATCCTATTGCCGCGATTGTGTCTGACCAAGAGTCTGTCTTCACGGCTTCCGAATCTATACAGAGCATCCTCCAAAAAGTAGAGAAGGTTGTGCAACAAACGGTCACCGACATTTGTTCTGGACAGGGAAGATCTTATGATTTGCTCCTTTTCATAACAGACAGTCTTGACGACATTCAGCGTGTAGGTGGCATCCGACTAGCTGGACGATGCGAGATAAGACTGACTTGCTTAGAGGAACTCATATATCGCTTGGAAGATTTAGTAAACTTCGACTCATATGACGAGGCCACGCCACTTATGATCGATGCTCAGACTCGGAGGATGCGTGAGCGTAAGGCCAGAGAGAGACGTATCTCAGAGCAAGAAGTAATCGTCGCGAACTTGTGTGAACGGCAACGTCGTCTGCAGACTAATATGGATGCTTATAACAGTATTGCTGATAGGACTGGGATTAGGACCGCCCAAGGGGAGAGGACTCTAAAAGATTTTGAGCGTGAGAGCACTAGGGTTCAAGATGTTTATAGAAGAGAGTTGGAGATTCTTCAAACATTACGCCGAGAAGATGTAACTGCCAACACTGTCGCCATTCTTGCGTATGCCAAGCTCCAGAAGGAAGAAGAGGAGAGGATTCGGGCGGAAGTCGCCAAGGAACTTGCCGACGTCAAGGCTAAAATTGCTTCCTTCAGTTTGTCAGATCTGATTTGAGATATTTTCTTGTATCTCAGCTTGGTTTGGTTTCATTAATAAAACAAAGTCTTTTCATTAGCGCACTCTTCTTTTCATCATTATACTTCTCTGTTGATTGTGAATCCGACGATCATAATACTTACAGGATTTTTGGCAAACCCTCAGCCTTCAACGGGTTTGATGAGCCTTTACCGACTACCGTTTGAGTCGGGCTAGCATGCGAGTTGTTTAAATCCGTTCGCATGTAACGTTGTGCTCAGAGATTGAATTCTCTGAGACTTCGTGCTATGATGTCGAATACATAGACTTCGCCATTGTTACGGGAATAGGCTACCCGGCGACACGTGTTAGGTGTCGGCTTTAGGATTCTTGGCTAACCCCCAGCCTTCAACGGATTTGATTAGCCTTTACCGACTACCGTTTGAGTCGGGCTAGCATGCGGATTGTCTAAATCCGTTCCGCACATGACGTTAAGCTAAAAGAGTTAACTCTTTTAGTGCTACGATATTGAATACGTAGACTTTGTCTTTCTCCTGTGAAAAGACTAAACATCAATGTGTATGAGACGTTGACTTAGGATTTTTGGCAAATCCTCAGCCTTCAACGGATTTGATGTGCTCTTACCGACTACCGTTTGAGTCGGGCTTACATGCGGATTGTTTTAATCCGTTCCGCATGTGACGTTGCGCTAAAGGAATAAACTCCCTTAGACTTTGTGCTACAACTTTGAATATGTAGACTTTGCCATTGTCATGAGAATAGGCTACCCAGCAACGTGTTTTAGACGTTGGCTTATCCCTACTTAGGCTTTGGGATAAAGGTCCCCAGAATCAGGCTCTGGTATCTTTTCCTACGGATAAAGACCAAGCCGGCGACGCGTGTTAGGCGTCGACATATCCTTTCTTAGGATTCAGGATAAAATTCCCCATGCGTGTGAGGCATGGATTTCGGTGTTATTAATAACGACCTGCCACAATGTTGAATATGCGGACGGGTGTTCTTTTTAACGGTTAAGAACTAACCGGCCGCGCGTGTTAGGTGCGGACTTATCCTTACTTAGGTTTTAGGATAAAATACCCCATAATCGAACTCTGGTGTCTTTTTCAATCGGAAAAAGACTAAACCGGCAACGCGTGTTAGGCGCAGACTTATCCCTGCTTAGGTTTCGGGATAAAATACCTAAGATGAATCTTAATTTTATAAATTTTGGAAAAAGAGTTGGTGTGGGAAGGAAGAATTTTATATTCTGTTCCCTGAACAAGGAAGGAAGAATTTTATATTCTATTCCTTGTTTCTGGAAAGGGAGAATTTTATATTCTATTTCCAGTGCAAGAAGGAAACTAGAAGTGGGATCTCCACTCCGAGAATCCGAAAGATCTAGATAAGCTTACCTTTTATAGGATTGGTTGTCTGATCGAAAGAAGAGTTCTTCGTTTATCGAAGTGAAATTTCAGCTTCGGTTATAACCATGAAAGGGTTGAACCAAAGAGAAAAGAAAGAGAGTTCTTTCGTTTATCGAAAGGGGACTCCGAATCAAGAGTGGACCTTTTTGGTGGACTCACTGTCAATTGAAATTGATCAGTGAGGGATTTTGGTGGTGTGAACTTGGGTTATCCTTTAGAATATTAAGTGTAATATTCTTCAAGGAGTTTCCCGATAAATGGGTTGTCTTGAACGTACTAGGGATAGTACTTTTTCAAAAACTTCCCATTTATTGGCATTAATTGCCTGATGCCCTCTAAAGAAATTAAGCGGTAAGCGCCGTTTGAATAGACTGTGTTTATTACAAACGGTCCTTCCCACTTAGGTTCGAATTTACCTTTCTTCTTAGAGGTGAGGATTATTGGTCGGCGAGCAGCGAGGACCAGATCTCCTTCCTTGAAGCTTCTTTGGCGGACCCTTTTGTCAAAGGCTCTGGATATCCTGGCTTGATAGAACTCGATGTGTTGTTGAGCTTCCAAGCGCCTTTCGTCCAGCCTTTCGAGTTCCTCAAGACGTTTTTGATGATGTTCTTCGGTCGTCATCTCCGTTGCGAGAGCGATCCGAAGGGAGGGGATTTGAATCTCTAACGGTAGTACAGCTTCACATCCGTACACCAGAGAATATGGAGTGGCTCTTGTAGGAGTGCGTATTGTGGTGCGATAAGCCCAGAGCGCTTCGCCGAGTTTATCGTCCCAATCTCGCTTATTGGTCTTCACAAGCTTTGACAGGATCTTGATGATTGTCTTGTTGAAAGCCTCAGCTAATCCGTTCGCAGCGGGGTAATAAGCTGTCGACGAAACGTCCTGAATTTTGAATTTGTCACAAAACCTGATGAAGGCATTGCTTATGAATTGTGGACCGTTGTCATGAATGATCCGCCTCGGCACGCCGTGTCGGTATATGACGTAATGCTTGATGAAGTTGATGACGTTGTTCGTCTTCACTTCTTTAAGCGGAATGGCTTCAGTCCACTTTGAAAAGTAGTCGGTGATAGCGAGAATAAATCGATCACCTTTGACTGAAGGAGGAAAGATAGGACCGACAATATCCATACCCCATGTCTCGAATGGCCAAGACGTGGTTGATGTGTGTAATTGCTCCGGAGGTTGGTGCATATAATTTGCATGCACTTGACAAGCATGACATTCTCGGGCGTACTCGATCGCGTCACGAACCATTGTTGGCCAGAAATATCCCATTCTTCTGATTCGATCATACAGCTTGGGACCAGGCTGATGCGCACCGCATTCTCCTTCATGTGCTTCCTTAAGAACTTCTTTTGCTTCTTCGTTCGAAAGGCATCGGAGAAGCAAATCATCATACCCCCGGCGATATAGCGTACGGGTCTCGGTATTGTAAAAGAACCGCGGAGCTCTTCGGCGAATAGATTCTTTTTCTTTTGCGTCCTCTGGTAAAATGCCGTATTGGACGTAATCAATAAGGGGAAAATGCCAATCTCGGGACTCAGACCCGATTTGGGTTGAGTTTACCTCTTTGGCTTTTCCATTTCTATCATCCTCCTCTTCAACCTCCATGTCGTATATGGGTATGCAGAGTTGGTGTGATCTCACCGTGACTAGCAGTTCGGTTTCGGGCGGCTGCGCGAGTGATACTGCCAGTGCTGCCAGTGCATCCGCATAAGCGTTCTGGAGACGCGGGATATATTCGATATAGAATTCTCCAAAAGAATCTGCCATTCTGACAGCCTCCTGGTGGTATGGAATCAGGTCTGGGTTCCTGACCTCATACTCTCCACGAACTTGGTTGACGATCAATTGAGAATCTCCAAAGGCTTCGAGATATTCAACCCCCAGCTCTTTGGCGAAACTGAGTCCAATGATGAGCGCGTTGTACTCGGCTACGTTATTGGAACATGGATTCGTCAGCGAATAAGCTCGGGGCATCACGTGCTTCCCTGGGGAAACTAAGACAACTCCAACTCCGGAAGTGACCTTAGGACATCCAGGGGTTACTGCCTTATTAACTGCTCTTGAGGCACCATCAAAGTATAACTGCCATACTTGTTGGTGTGACGTGGTATTAACCTCGTGGGTTTCATCTGGTAAATCATCATATACCTCAACTGTATCTGTTGTCGGGCTTGCTGCCAAAAGATCACAAATCGCTTGTCCTTTGACCGACTTCTGCTGTTTGAAGTGCAGATCATACTGGGACAAAAGAAGGGCCCACTTTGCTAACCGCCAATTCATCGAACCCGGTTGAGTCATGAATACCCGTACCGGATTAACATTAGCGATGACGTAAATCGTCTGGCCAACTAAGTAATGTCGCATTTTCTGTACCGCAAACACCAATGCGAGACATTCTTTCTCGATCATCGGGTATCGAGACTCGGCGCCTATCAAGGTCCGACTTAGATAATAGACTGCCTGTTCATGACCATTATCATCGTCTTGTGCTAATAAAGCACTTATCGAATGGTTCATCGCCTTGATGTAAATCCAGAACGGTTTACCTGATTTTGGTGCAACAAGAACAGGGGGATTCATCAGATATGCCTTGATATCTTCGAATGCCTTCTGGCAAGCATCGTCCCAAATAAACGATACGCCCTTCTTGTTTAGCTTAGAAAATGGTTGGCACTTCCCAGAAAGATTTGAAATGAACCTCCGGATATAAGCCAGACGACCTTGCAATCCTCGGAGTTCCCTTAGATTCCTTGGGGGTTGCAATTCATTTATCGCTTTTACCTTATCTGGGTCAATGTGTATACCCTTAGTGGTGATGACGAATCCAAGGAATTTTCCGCTGGACATTCCGAGGAAGGATTTTGTGGGATTCATCTTCAACTGATGACTCCGCATAAGATCAAACATCATTCTCAAGTCCTTGATGTGATCTTCTTTGTTGCGGCTCTTTACCACCAAATCATCAACGTAGCATTCCACCGTTTTCCTGAGATGTTTCTGGAAAATCTTAGTCATCGCTCGTTGGTATGTAGCACCTGCATTCTTCAGACCGAACGGCATCACCGTGTAGCAGAAGACACCGAGGGGCGTTCTGAATGCTGTGTGATTTTCGTCATCCGGGTGCATCTTGATTTGATTATACCCCGAAAAGCCGTCCATGAAGGACATTCTTTCGAACCCGCATGTATTGTCGATAATGACATCCGTGATCGGGAGAGGAAAATCATCTTTTGGACATGCTTCATTCAAATTCCTGAAGTCGATGTAAATCCTGATCTTGCCATTCTTCTTCATGACAGGAACGATGTTGGCTAACCAGTCTGGATGTTGTTCCTCTCGGATGAATCCTGAGTCGATCAACTTCTTAACCTCAGCCTCGATGGCTTCCATGATCTGCGGATGAAACCGTCTTTGCTGTTGCTTAACAGGTTTGGCATCCGGCTTGATGTCGAGGCGGTACATTGCCACATTGGGGTCAAGTCCTGGCATGTCTTCATAGTTCCAGGCGAAGACATCAATGTACTCTCTGATCAAGGTAATTAACTCTTCCTTTTCATCTGGGGGAAGACTACCGCTGATGAATATGGGCTTTGGATTGGCTTCATCATCCATATTGATCTGGACTACTTCGTCTTCGGTGGGTGGCTCTCTTTGCTCGAACCTATCACCATACTGCATGTTTAAGTGATGAACCCATGGGTCCTCCCACGTTTGTATTTGATCGTCGTCCTCCATCGTAGACGGATCAGCTGTAGTCATGTTCGACATCAAGGTCTTGAACATTTCTCCCAAACTTGTGTCGGAATCCTCAGCTGAAGAGTCTGGCAAGTACCCATCCTTAGCTTTGTTAGCAATTTGATCGATGATTTGCCAACCACATTCGTCATCTGATGAGACATAGCCTAGGCCTCTCTTGTGACGGTAATAATTATCCGGTTTCCCTTTTGGGACATATGCCATTTTGACTGGGACACGGGAACCTCGATCGAAGTATAAACCTTCTCCGAGTGTAAAGTCGTACCCTTGTTTCTCCATGAGCGTACGCGCTTCCGAACTATACTTTGATAAGTGCAGACCAGATTTGTCATCGTCTTCATCTTCTCTTAGGAAATGATCCGGCAACGGAAGACTTTCTCCTTTACCGTAGATCACTTCTTTTTGTCCTCCTGTTTTGGCAGGAATAATCCGAATTATTCCGAAGGAATGCTGGAGGCGTTTCTTCGTTACATAAGATGATCGGAGCGGCATACATAAATTGGGATTATCGTACAATCCCTTTATCGCATCATCAAGAGACAAGGAATACTCTAAATCACGATTTATTTCAATATCGGCAAGTTGCCAGTTACAACCGCCATCTGATGACTGTTCGTCATCGAGATTGATTACAAAGGGTACAATATCATTTAGAACAAAACCACCATTGTAATCGAATCCGGCCTCGGAATCAGCTTCTTCTCCGCTGTCCGTGCCCTGGATCGATGGTTCCGTATCGGATTCATTACCATAAAGGAGAGAATCTGTAAAGTAATTCTCATACCCTTTAAATGGTTGTTTATCCGCGACCACCGTCCTAACCCTTCCATCAGTGTCGACATATTTCAGACACTGATGTAAAGTGGATTGAACTATAACATTACTATGGATCCAAGGCCGACCCAATAGTAAGTTATAGGATGTCTCAGCATCAATCACGTAGCACGTGACCTCCGTTTTCAGATCGCCCATCTGGCACTTTATCCGGATTTTCCCCAAAGGTCTTGACCCGCTGGTGTTGAATCCGTAAATGACTGTGCCCGTAGATGCCAACTTGCTGACTGGAATGCCAAGGCTGTGTATTAAGCGAAGTGGCATAATACTCATAGCGGAACCCGGATCCACTTGAATTCGGTTGACCTCGCTGGAGCCGATGTACCCGACGAAATACAAGGGCCGATCATGATTTGAATTCTTCGTCTGCATGTCCTCTTTAGTGAAGGTGATGCAGGGAAGATTCTTGGCCGCCACATTACACTGTTGGGCTAACATTTCCAGTTCTTCAGGAGCTGGTTTGATCCTGGTGAGGAATGCCTCCGAATCGACCAAGGCTTCTTGCAAGGCTTCTCTAGTTTCCTTGGACAATCGGAGCAACTCGTACAGCGTTATCCGCGCTGGAATATTGGCTAGCTGAGCCATGATGTCGAAGGCACGCGGATTTTTTGAACTCTCCGGTTTGTCCTTTCCAATCGGACGACTGAAACGGGACTGCTTCGGATTCCGAACCTCCTCGGGTCCCTTTTCTTTCTGTTTATCAACCGGTTGCCGTCGAGCATCTTCAACCGGTTTGGGAACTGCAATCACCCCCAGCTCTGTGAGAGTCTTGGCTGGTCCTCGTTTTGTCACCCCCTGCTCAGCAAATTGATCGCCAGGGGATGGATATTTGAAGTGGTATTCATTTCCACTCTGGATCGCAAAGACCTCCTGTTCCTCGTCGGAAAGTGGGAAAGCGGGGATTCTTTCGTCATCTTCTCCTGGCATGGCAGAAACTCCATAACAAGACTTGCCTTTCCCTTTGGACTTCTTCTTGGATGACGATCCTACCCATTGTTCATCTTCAATCAGGTCGGGGTGCACCCAGAGAATTTCACCGTTTGGGGCTGTGTGAGGCACAAGTCCTTTTTGGCGTTGTCCGTGCGGGTCGTCATTCACCGTCTTCATCCCGACTTTGATGACGCGCTTCGGCTCAAACCAAGTTGTAGGTACTGATCCAAAACTAATCGACACCGCGTTCGCTCCCACATTCTTAGCCGGTTTCGGAGTTATGACCCCTACGTCGATCAACGCTTGGATCTTGTCCTTGAGGTGGTAGCAAGACTTCGTTGGGTGGTGGACCGCTCTGTGGTACGCGCAGTACTTTGGGTCCGTCACCTTAGTGGCTCCTTCATGATCCACGATCACCGGCAACTGGATTTTGTTGTTCTCCAACAAGTACTTGAAGATGCCGGGAACTTCATCATCTTTGAAGGAGTAGACTTTGGGAAATCTCGGCTCCGAAGACTTTTGCTTCTGAGACCGTTGCTGCCAATGCGGTTGTGATTGTTGTGGCGCCCGCTGCTGCTGCTGTTACTGAGGTTGCAATTGAAATGTCTGGTTAGCATCAACAGCATTAACATGAGCTTTACCTTTCCCTTTCTGGTTGAAGTTCTGCTTCGGAGGATTTGTTGCCGGTTGGCCTCTCTCCACCTTCTTTCTCCTAAGGAAACGCTCAGCTTGCTCCCCTCGGACTTTCAAATCCTTCCAGGTCTTGGATGGTACGGTGCCCATTGCTTCCAACACATCCAGCGAGAGGTTGTTGTGGCAGGTCTGGAGGATGAATTCCTCTGTGATCGGGTCCCGGCAATTCATCGCCTTGTTCCGGAACCTCTTGACGAATGTGTCGACCAACTCCCCGTCTTTTTGCTTCTCATCGAGCAACGATCCGATAGAGATTTCGGTGTCGTCGTCGAAGAAATTCGCGAGAAACTTAGTCTCCATGTCATCCCAGCTGTTTATGCTTCCTGGCTTGAGGCGACGATACCAATCGAAGGCAGCTCCGCGAAGAGTGCCGACGAATGACCGTACCATCAGAGGCTCGTTACCAGAGATGACTCCCAAGTGCGATTTGAAATAAATCAAATGCTGAGTGGGTGAACCCATCCCATTAAACGGCGTGAAGTTAATTAGGCTGAACTTCGCCGGATATGGGATTGATTCCCACTCTCTCGGGTATGGACAAGGAATGCCCGTCTTTTTCGTCTCTTGAGCAGAGATCAATGTGTTGATCTTGCTCTCGAGATTTTTAATTTTTAGGCTTTCACCTGTGTCTTCGCTAGCATTCTCGTTACCACCCCCTGGGTTGATGGGAGGGTTGTTAACATTGCGAACCTCGTTTGTGTCCTCATCTTCCAGGTTGTTCTGGTTGGGACGACTTGGTTCGCCTTGTTGGTTCCTTAATGCTTGAAGCTGTTGGTCATGCATCTCTCTCATGTTCTGCATAGCCATTTGCATTTCGAACCGAAAGGTCTCCTGTTGTTTGGCCATGGCATCTTCAAGCATCTTGGCCACTTGCTCCGCGTTTATCATAAACGCCTCGCGGGGTTGTCCTTCACTGGACACTGTGTTATCAGACGCCACTGCTGAGCCAGCATCTGATTCTTCATCTCCCGAAGGTACTCTTGTTCGGATTCTACCATACGTCGCGCGAATGATAGCCCCGGATTGTAGACGAGTTACACGTCGGGATATTTCTGGAACCGCATCGGGGTTATCCTGAGTCGATGTTCCTGTGCTGGTCATATTTGCGGTGACCCTTGAATGCTCACCATCTTTGACCATCTTCCTCCTTCGTTGGAAACGCATATGCCTTAGTTTTGGCGTTCCATCGCTGAGTCTTTCAAACACAGATACTCTCTCAGGGACCGCCTTGACGCAGTTGCACTCGGACAGTACCGCCCGAATGAGCTTCGAGCAAGGACATTGTGTTTCGAGCCTTCGAGGGCTCCTCCTTCTGGTTTTACTCGTACCCCCAGCACGATAGTACAGCTCGTCCGTTTGAAGGTCGGAGCAAGCTATCGTGTGTTGGCACGATCTCTCAGGTATAACGTTGTCGTCATCAGATGACAACGTTTCCTTCTGAGGAATAATTGTCTTCTTCGGACCATCCAGAGTCACACGCCTTGAAACGTGCCTTTGTGGGCGTGAATCTTCAGCGGGCTCTTACACTTCTATGCGCAAAGTTGTGCGCTTGGGTGCCGCGGTTTTCTCCAAGTGTTGAGGGTTGCGGTGACCCCCATCATATTGCATTGGTTGGGACTTCTTCATTGGCCCCAAGCGTTCTTGAACTGGAGCTTTACCTCGTTCCTTCGGAAGTGGGCCGAGGCGCTCCAAAACTGATTTACTCTTCTGGGATGGTCCTGCGGGATCTCCCTGAGCAGTTGCAGAAATTACCGGCTGTTTAGATTGACTTGCCGGAGTTTGAATTTTCGGAGGCTGCGGTTGTCGCTCCTTGGTCTGAATTGTTGCTTCAGACTTTGGCCTCCAAACCTTGCGAGTTGGTGGTGGCTTTTTGACCACCTCCTTCTGCAACTTCCGACGGGCTTCTTCAGCTTTGGCCCGTGCTTGCGCCGATAACGCGCGTCGTTTGCGGATGCGTTCCTCCAATGTCGAGCGATTCCGTTTGACACGGACCCACTCCATTGTCGATGGTTTGGAGGAACCACCCTTCACTTGCTGTTGAGGCTGTTTGCCTCGTTTGTTCTTCAGATCCGCATGATAGCGGACCCCGTCAACGGACTCCATGGCCTTGGCGAATTGCTTCGCGAGGCGTTGACGCTGCCTCTGGCGGGCTCTCTTGGAGAGAGTCACCACGCCTTCAATGGCAGATTTGACCTTCTTTGAGGTCGGTAGGGCCTCACTCAACGCAGCTTCGGCGTCGATTGGGGTGAGGTCGTCATTGGTGGCTTCAACTTCATCACACCAACGGACTTTTCTCCTGGAGGAGAACTTCTGGAACTTCTTGGACTTGGGGGAGGAGGTAGATCCGGACGAGGACACGTACTCCTCGTATTTCTGCTGGTCGAATTCATACTCGACCTCCTCCACGACCGGGATCGAGATCCGCGGCTGCGACACTCCGATCTCGGCAGCGAGATCGGTGGCTCCCACTGTGGTCGCCAGATTGTTCGCGTGGAAAATTGTGTTCTTCTTCATAGATGATTTCATTACAACTTTGATAACAACTTTATGTGTTTACAAAGATCCGGTCTTTTTATAAGAGCCGGTTACAATGAAAATCAAAATAAAGAAATAAAAATTACAATTCTCTCTGAACAAATCACGAGTTTCCTGTTTTATGGTCCCTCGCTTGCGTGGGTTGTTTGCCTGTGCCGGGGTTGATTACCGTGGACTACCGCGCAATCTCGATCCGAACAGATCTACGTGGTATAACGGGTATTATCCCACCAAGAGAGATAATAGCCGGGAGGGATTGTTTCACCAAGGAAACAACCGCTCAATCTCGGGATCTAAGAACCAAGCTTAGATCCGGAGTATAGCAACGTAGATCTCCCGATCCGGTCCTCTCGAACTCCTGCCTTATTTGGCGTTGTCGATCGCTGAGCACCAGATCCGGATGAACAAGTCTTCGAATCCTCCAAAGATTGAATCTTTTCTAAGTTTTGAATCTCCAATCCAGCAGGGCCTCGCCTCCTCCAAAATCCAACATCTGAACCAAATGAGCACAAGGCCTTTTTATAGGCACTCAAACCTGTGCCTTGGGCACAGAATAGGGCCTAGCCACCCCTGGGTGGCTCGGCCATGGCCGAGCCACCCATGGGTGGCTCGGCCACCGAGCCACCTCAGGATGGCTCAGCTTGGGCCGAGCCACCTTGGGGTGGCTCGGTTCAAAGCCGAGTCCCCCCGGGGTTTGGACTTGTGTTCGTTTCGTGGTTCGGGTTCCGTCGTTCGGGTTCCGATTCGTTGTTGATTTGGACTTTGATTCGGTTTGTGGTTGACTTGGTTTGGAATCGACTTGTTGACTTGATTCCAAATATGGCAGTTAATCCGCTTCTGAGTTCGAGTCCGGAATTGATCTTGATTCGATCGTTATATCACCGAGTTCGCTCTTGTTTAGATGACTCGGTGATTCCCCGAAACGTTGGTTTGATTCCGCGTGCGAGTGGATGCGTTCCAATGCTTGGGTGCGATTTGTTGGCTTCGTCGCCTCGTTAACCTGCTCCGTTGCGTATGGCTTGGCTTCGGCGTTAGCGGGATAACGGTTGTGCTTGGATACATCGCTCGATGGTCCGTTTGTTGAATTGGCGTCGTCGAGCTGTGATAAGGGACCTATAGGTAATTTTATACGCCTACATATACAGGCACGATATTGCATATTTAAGGCAAAGATAACTACTGTTTTAAATAGGCTCGAGTCATGGTTCTATGCTTGCAAAGGCTGTGACAAGAAGGTAGATAAAGACGTTAGTAAAGAGTGTCTGAATGACAAATGTCGCAGAATCATTGATGACCCAGTACCAATGTTAAGTAATATATCTTTTTTATGACATGAACATATTAAAATACAATAGTAACTATCTCTAGAAATAAACAATGAAAACTATATGTACTTAGTTAAGATTCTCGTGGAAAATCGCACGGATAATGCAAGAGTAACACTCTTTGACGCAGTAGAAACTCTTATTGGATGCAGATTAGAAAAATTCATTACAGAAAAAGAGGCAATTCCTAACTTTATTCAAGTAATAATTTAGAAAATAATAAAATTCATAAGTATTAAAATAACATTTATTCTCATTGTAACAGAAAATTGATCAGAGTGCATATTTCCAGAAATTAGTTTTGAACATCGAAAAAACGTTCAAATTCCTGGTGAAGTTAGATAAAAAGACAAAAGATGAACGAGGCGAATGAAATATAATAGCACAAGAAATTCAACTCCAGTCTGATATTACAATCGGCGTAGATGATGAAGATGCTACTCTAGAATTGCCCAGGAAAAAGATAAAGGTGGAGAAAGATTAATATTGGTTCAATTAGAAATTTTAAAGTACATTATTTTTTAATCATTTTATGTCATAATTTAATTTTTAGTACAATTAGGAATTTTGATAAGGTATTTTCATGCAAACTTATTATTATTTTTGTATGCTTATATGATTGCTTTCATCACATAAAATTATACTTTAATATTTATCCGTTTCTTATCATTAATTATTGTCTAAGGATATGATCCTGCATTTATAATATGTTTGTGGTCCCTTCATCAAGTTACCATTGTGCTGAATATTATCTTATTCATTTATTTGAAGGATTGGATTGTTTTCGCGTGCTGTGGTCAAAATATTGTTAATCATTTAATATAGCTCGAGATAATTTTGAACACTTTTGCTAGGAGTTCGTTTATTAAAATTTAGTGCAGCTGGGTAAAATTTGTGGATTTTTTCTTTGTGTGAATTCTTAAAGGTTTTTTAATTGGGGATAGAATATGATTGATTCGGTGTTATATGGTTAGAAAATAATTTACAAGTTTACAGTAAATCAGACAGTGATCTTAGCTTTTTGAGTCAAAAATTAGTTGAATAAACTTAATTTTTAAAATATTTGAACTCAATTTTTAAAAATAAACTTAATTTGTAAAATATTTTTATTAATATTCAAATAAAACACTAATAAATCTAATAATTCAATTTTACATATTTGAACTCAAGATGAATCTGACTTATTTAAAGTAATGAAATAAATATAAAAGGAAAATTATTTTAATCTTTTACCACGTGCATTGCACGTGCATAAAAACTAGTATATATATTTATATATATATAACTTAATCATGGGTATTTGTAAAAATATCCCACAAATATTAGTATTTACAGAACTATCTCTCAAGTCATTAACTTTGAGAAAAAAATATCATTAAAATCAATAAATTATCAACTTCGTGATAAAAGTTTGCCTATTTTGTTGACAATTTTTATATTGTAATTACAAATTTGGTTGTCAAAATTGATGATTAATTGCTTTGAGGGTAATGTTTTCTAAAAATGATGATTTGAGGGGTAATTTTGTAAATCCCAAGATTTGGAGGGTATTTTTACAAACACCAATGATTTAAGGGCTATATATACAAGTGACAAAAAAAAACTATATTTTTCATTATCACTCTTATATTATTGGACATTAGAGGTTATAAGAGACGGTGAATAAAGGGGAGTTAAAAAATTTATCAATTTTCATAATCAAAGATATATGTAAATAACGTTTTGCTCTCTTTATGTTTTAAATTATTACAAATAGTATTTTCCGATGTTAATCCCTTCAATTTTTAATGCTTTGAGATTAGTTCCTAAAATCATTTACATTACTAATAAGTCCCTAAGTTATTGTAAGTTATTTCAAAAGTAGGTCCTTAAATCCTTAAAATGCTATTAGATTCCCACTTTTTATGAGTTTTTTCAAATTTGTCCGTGCAATCAAGAGTAGAAATGTATAGTACCGGTGTGTTTGGTAATCAATGTGTTTGTTTTTGTTGTGTTTTTTAGAAAAACATTATGTCATGGTGTTTTTTTTCAAACATGTTTTGAAAACACAATTTATAGTTATTATTTATAAAACGGCGACAGCGGCGGTGTGCGAGTGGCCACCGGCCGGCAACCGTCGGCGCCCGCCGGTCGACGGCGGGCAGACGACGATCGTCGGCAGCCAGCGGCGGGCGACAGGCAGGCGACGGCGGCGGGCGACGGGTGGCCGCGCGACGGGCGGGTGAACGACGAGTGGCCGGCCGACGGGCGGTGGGCGGCGGCGGGCGGTGGTGGCGGCGGCCGGCCGACGATCTGACAACGACCATCGGCAGCCTGCCGACGATCTGACGACGACCATCGGCGGCCGGTGGGCAGCAACAGCCGGCGGCCGGTGGGCAGCAACAGTCGACGGCTAGGCGACGGGGGGGGGGGGGGGGCGGCGGGCGGCGGGGGGGGGGGGGGGGGACGGCAGGCGGCGGGTAGCGGGCGGTGGCGGCCGGTTGGACGACGAGCGAGCGGGCGAGCTGCGGCGGCGACAGACAGACGACGGGCGAGCGGCGGTGGCGGGCGGCGGCGACTTAGATGAAAAAACAGTATTTCAAAATACTTTTTTGGTGTTTTGAGAAAAGTGTTTATTTTTTGGATTTTGTAAAAGATCAAGTCAAAAAAACGTCCCAGTTACCAAACGCGTTTTATTGTTTTTGTTGAAAACAAAAACAGTAACGACAAAAACGTCATGGTTATCAAACGCTCCCTTAAAATTTAAATTAAAGAATCTAATATCAATTTTGATAACATTGAGGGAGCACTTTTATAATATTATTATTTAACTGACTAAACACCGAAAAAGAACTACAAAATATAAGGACTTTTCTAGAAAAGGCATTCTAGAACCTAAGCCACGTGTTTGTGGGTCCCACAATTGGAAGGTGACACTGCTTAAGGGGCTGTTTGGTTCCTTATTTTTGAGGAAAAAGCTCTATTGAAAGCCTATCAAAAGTGCCAAAAGTGTTACTTTTTAACAGGCTTTTAAAAGAAAAATTTTCTAACCAAAGGGGCCATAAAGCTTGGGTTTCAAGTTCTGGAAGCCAGTGAGTGAATTAACAAGCGTTCTATTTCCAATTAATTTTTTTCCCAACGTAGGAAAGCTAAGGAGTTAATTATATATACATAATTTTTTGCTGAAAAAATAAATAGCAGCAAAATTGACAGCAGCATATGTTGCATGTTGCATTAGTTGCAGTAAATAAACTTCAAATTCAATATTTGGATATATGCAATTATATTATAAGAAATATATTTCTAAATGCAATTTTAGTATTTGTTTGGAAAACAATTAAACAAAAGTTAAAAGATTTTGCTATGTAAGGAAACTTTAATGTAGATGATTTTTCAGATTGGATTTAAAAAGAATTTTTTGATGAGGTGGAATTATTTTTATTCATTAATTCTCTTGTCTGAAGTCTGTAACTTTTCCTCCTACTAAATTAGCTGTAGCATTTGCTGTAAATTTTTTAACAAAATGTAAGTACATTTACCTTTCCTAATTACAAAGTTCTAATCAAATAATGCATGCTAAATGAAGATTAAAAGATAACTTTCTAGATAAGATTAGTGAAAATAAAATAATTCATAAGATTGCGATAATTCCTGAATTGTAGACGGATTTAGTCTAATGAAAAAAAGATGATGAGAATTTACTGCAACACCCCCAAAAGATCAAGATCATGTGGGTTATTGTAATTTACCCATAAAGTATATGTTGAAAATTCAAAACTTGATTTTTAGTAACAAGACTTTGACGTATAAAAAAAAACGGTTTTTCTATAGAGTGCCCATGGACACTCTATAAGGGCCTGTTTGTTTCGCAAAAAAAGACCGAAAGTAGGGTAAAGTGGGGGAAAAGAAGGTGAATTTTGATGTTTTCCTCCACTTTCAGAGGTTTGGTTCGTCAAAGCTATAACCGAAAGTGGGAGAGAAAATGAGTTGTCACCATATTATTGGTTGATGTGAGTAATTTTTGATGTTTTCCTTCGCTTTCCTTGTTTAGGTTCTTTTCTTGTGTTTGGTTCATTCTTAAAAGTGAGGGAAAATAGATGAGATGAGATGAGTTGCCATTATGTTATTGGATGATGTGACTCATACTTAGGAAAATCATTTTACAAAAATTTTTGGAGGAAAGTGATGGAAGAAATTTTTAATGAGATGTGATGAGTTGTCACCATATTAGTGGATGATGTGAGTAATTTTTAAAGATGATAGAAAGTAACTTGTTCTTTTGGATTAAATACTAGACTCTGACGTTGTAATTTTTTAGTAACGGACTTGCTTTGTCTTCGTGTAGCAAACTTTGACTTTGGTCTTTGTGGAGACAAAAAAAAGGAGCTGACTCATTAGAACATTGGTTATGTATGAATCAATTCCCTGCAACTGCTATTCATGGTGGTCGAACACAACAATAAACCCACAAATCAAAGGCACAAATATATTTGGTTTGTTCGGTTCGGGTCGGTTTGAAAAATTGTCAACCCGACCCGAACCGCCTTACTCATAAAATCGCTTTTTCCGAGACCATTTCGGCTCCCAAAAAAAGGAAGAGAGGGGGGGGGGGGGAAGAAAAGAACTATTACTATATTCTCATTCAATTTGCACCGTGGGACCCACTTAATAGTGAGGCGAGAGCTGTGGGTGTTTCAGCAAAATCCGTGCACGAAATCACCTACCCTTCATGCCACAAACCTGAAACCAACTCTTCTCCTTTTTGTTACGCATTCGATTCGATTTAATTCCCTCTGCTTTCTCTCTCTAAGATAATTCTCTACTTTCAGGGAATTCTCCACTTTCTCTCTCTAGGAGTTCAATGGCGGACTCATCAGAGGGTCGCGGAGCTGCGAGTTTCGTCACTCAGGCCAATGCTCTTCTTCGAAAGAATGCCACCTTTCAAGTTCGTCATCTCTAATTTTAATCAAAGTTTGAATTTTTATTTTCCTTTAACTTGCTTGTTGTGATCAATTCCCAATAGATCGTATTATTTTATGGAACTGAGGTAGTTTTTCTGCTCAAAAATTTAGGTTTAGGTTACGGTTATGAAATGAGAAGATTAATCACTCTATAACCTTTCAAAATCTGTTATTTATTTATTTATTTATTTTTACTATTTGATCTCCGTTTTTTCTCTAAATCGAATGAAAATTTAAAATGTCAGTAACGAATGACTATAGAGTGATAATGCAATCTGCATTTCATCATCTCATTGAATTCCCCGCATCCTTGCATCCGTAAAAACATCTTTCAAACAATAGTTTGATATATGCAATGAAAAATTGGTAGATTTGTCAGTTATGATTTTTTTTAATGGTCATCAAAATAAACTAATTACGAAATAATAACAGTTATTTTAATATTTGAAATTGTTTGCAAATTATTTTCAATTATAGATAGAAGTAAATCGTTATTATTTGCTTTTTATATTGATCTTTTTTTTTTTGCAATAAAGGTGTTTTTCCACGTCAAAATTTAGATTTAGGGTACAGTTACTGAGTTCTGTATGAAATGAGTCCCTTATCGGTCAAAATCTAGTATTTTCCTTTATTTTACCATTTAATTGAATTTCCCTAGTCACCATTTCCTTGAAAGAAATTGATCAATGATTTCATATATTCATTAAAAATTTCTAGCATTTTTAGTTATGAGCTTAGATAATAAAAAAGAACGTAACCAAGGAACACAAATGATTTGTTTACAACATATTTTTTTTTGAATATTTTGAAAAGATTTGCAAATTATTTGAAAAGGAAGTTCTTGAAAAATTTTGGGCATTGTTCCTGTGTTTAATTGATTTAGCATATTTAGATTCAGATTAAAATAGATTTTGATAGTCTGGTTTAACCACTTAGTACCATATATGCTATCTTAATGTAGGGATTGTGATTATCTTTTATTATTTATTTATTTCGAAGTCATTTGGTTGGGCACATTTGTGCTAAGTGATATTATGCGTGACGACAATTATTTTTTGTTCTTATTGCCAGAAACGCAATATGAAGACGAATTGTTGTATAATTTCATTCCCCGTTATCTTCTGTTTGTTAATCGGTGTGGCCAATATTATAATTCATAACATCATTAGTAGACAACCTGAAGCACAATGCGATGGTAACTCGATGAATCCTAAGTGCCCTATCGCTAGTCCTCCCAAATGGCTACCTTTACTCCAAGTTCCTCGCCCTGAGAGCCGTGCTTGTAGAGCTGATTATATCCCCTTCACAGACCTTCCTGATGAGTCCTGCAGAAGAACACAAAAGTGTCCTGCCACTATACTTTTGACCGGTGGAAATCGTTCTTTTGCAGAGAGTATGTGAAGTTTTTTCATCAAAAAATTATTTATTGGTCATACTTTCATATTGTTATAAGCAAGTATGTCTTAACAACATTTGCGGCAGGTTTGGGGCAAAACTTATTCCCGAGCTTGCTATCTTTAAATATTTCTGAATATGGGATCACACTACCTGCCTCTATCATGGTGAGTCTCTTAAATTGACCATGCATGATGAATTTTGTCATGATTTTCGTGTTTCTTTTTCCCTCTATTATTACTGGCTGCATGGTTTATTAAAACAAAAAAATTCTTTTGGAAAACGTTATAGGGGACAGACTCAGAGACTGGAGATAACCAGTTTGATGAACCTGCATTTTACTCTTTGAGTCCACTATATGTCCTTCAATCTAAATGCACGCCAAGTCTTGCAGTCCCTCTTCAGATAGCTTCAAAAAAACTTGATAAAGGTATATAATCTCTGATCAAAATGCAAAATGTCTCCTTTTGAGGAGTTTTTGCTGGGTGTCATGCGGTAGTGATATATGTTTGCTACAGCTCAGATGTTTACGATGAATAGTAGGCACCCTTCTTAAAGGTGCACCACTTATTTTGTCTATTCAATCACATGCATTTAGGTTGAAGAACATTTAATGGTCTCAAGGGCCAGAGGTTTCCAGTTTGGTGAACCTGCACTTGACTCTTCAAGTCCTTTACATGTTCTTCAACCAAGATGCATGCCAAATCTTGCAGTCCCTCTTAAGATACCTTTGAAAGCGCTTGACATTATCCGGATGCAAAATTTGACTCTTCTAAGTAGTTTGTGTTTGACGTATCATGCAAGTAGTGATGTGTTTGCTGTAGTTCAGATGTTTTTGATGAATAGTAGACATCCTTCTTTAAAGTGCACCACTTATTTTCTCTAATTCAATGTCATTACATAGAATCTTCAAAAATCTTTCTAAACAAACCATGTAAACATACTTCAGTGTTTAGATTAATACTGTATAGTTCATAATCCATCTTTAGAAGCAGTTGTGTAACTGAATTTCTCTCTTTCCTTTTTGTTTCATCTTCTTTGAAAACAAACCATGTAAACAGACTTCGTGTTTAGAGTAGTAGTGTATAGTTCATAATCCATCTTTAGAAGCAGTTGTGTACCCGAATTTCTCTCTTTCCTTTTTTGTTTCATCTTCTTTGGGTTTAAGACATTTCTCTCTGCCCTGTTAAAGTTATGCTCAAGTCTATGTTGAAAACAACATACAAGAAACAAAGCAAAAAGGTGAAGCCATAGAGATACGACAGATGGAACTATATGTTGAACAAAACATATTACCTGTAAACCTCTTTTATGTAAGGAAACACTGTTTAAGAGTAATAAGTTAGGAGAAAAACTGACTTAATCTCAGAGAAAGACTGTCCGACTTTATAATAGAATAGAGAAGTATAAAATGAGAGAATTGTTATGGTAATCATGTTACGTTTAGGGGGGGGGGGGGGGTGAGAGATTGTTAGGCTTTATTCCTCTTTGGTAACCTCAATACTGTAATAACCCTAAAGGAGTTTCCAAGAAGGTTTTGCACTGTCATCTAAAACTTTTCTCTTCAATATTACATTGTTATAGAGCACAATGGCCAGTGGCTTAAATAAAATTTAACAAATCTTTTATATATATCTCAGCCTGGCATCACATGGTGTTGAAGTCCTCAGGAGGGCATTTACAGTGAACAATGCCTTGAAGGAAAACCTAGAAGGCTAGTTGAGAAAGAGGAAAAATATCTCATAGCTCATGCTGCAACCACATAACCTTCTGTATAAGTACAATTAAATTTAGAACTGGTTGGCAATTGGCTTTTTTGCCTTGTATATTTTGTATGGTGAATTCTTCATATTAGCAGTGGATGGATGCTTCTTCAGAAAAGTATAAAATTAAAACCATCAAGCCTTAGCATAACTTTGGAATTTTAGTGTAGTGCAAGGGGGTCCTTTGACATTTTTAATGAGCACTGGTGCTTAATTGATGACATGATCATTAGAATTATCCTTCGTTTATATAAGGCATGGCTACCTCTGCCTGAGTACTTCACTTTATTTTCTTTTTTATTTCTTTTTTAAACATGAAACAGAGATTGCATGCATTGAAGGCTTACCTTTGTGGCGTGATAATTCCTCACTGGTAAATGACGAGTTGTTCAAGGGTTACCCGGAAGGGAATAAAGAGAAGAAGTCTAATGAAATCACCGCAGGTATCCATTTGACTTTCTGTTATCCCATAATCATGGGTAAATTTAATACTTATTTCAATACTTGCTGGCTCTCTTGCAGCTTATGATTTCTTGACCTCAAATGAAAAACGTTATATGATTAATATTTGGTACAATTCAACCAATGGTGGTACTGACAATAAAATAATGCGTGTCCCACGTTCAGTGAATGCGGTATGTACACTCAAAACTAGTTTAAGACTTGAGATTACGTGTTTAACTGAATTATTATTGCTAATGTCATTTTCTTTTGTCCATTTGACTTTTTGGTGCCCACACTTGTTGGCGGTTAAGTGAAATTTTAAAACTTTTGTTGTTGTTGTCATCTGCGTGCATGTGTTTTTTTTTTTTGGGGCGGTTGGCAATTGGCTTTTTTGCCTTGT
>BQKN01067231.1:172788-191421 GCA_022839385.1 Asparagus kiusianus
TATATATATATATATATATATATATATATATATATATATATATATTTATGTATGTATGTATGTATGTATATACACACACATGTATATACATACATACATATGTGTGTGTGTATGTATGAGTGGATAGAAAGTTTGGTGGACAAAGGCCTCTTGTCCACTTAAGTTGACATAAGTTCAAAGTTCACCTCTCTGTCTATATATGTATATATGTATATATATAGAGAGAGAAATGGGTATGTGTGTGTGTGTGTGTGTGTATATAAATATTAATAATATGTTTGGATGTTATAAATAGTTTTTCAAAAATGCCCTCCAATTTGTACGTACAATTGTAAGAATGATTTTTTTCTATTTTTATGGGTATCCATGTAATTTTGTGTACAAAATACATACATATCAATGCATCAACATACATACATACAAATATCTATGCTTAAATCTTTTCAGCTTACTCTATCATGTTCACTCTCTTACAAATGTGCATTTAGTGTTCTTTTAAACTTCAGTTCATGCTATCGTGCACTTCATGTTGAAGGAATATCAAAGGAGGATTAGTGTCAACTTCCATTTTTAAGAAATGCCCATTTAGTAATATTTCTATTACGTCCATCTGAAAGGAATATTAAGGGGTCATTTCTACTCAACTTACGTTTTCTGTAAACATCCATTAGCCATCTTCTAATAACGTCCATTTATAGATGGAAAAAGTTCCAAACTTTCAGAGCACATCAAATGGAATTAGTGAAGAAAATATTGGCTTGAAGCCTAAAATTTTCCTTATCAAATAATGGGCTGGAAGACATTCGTGTAGTTCGGATGTAATTAGTTCATTGCTCTCAGCATGATCTAATTATTGCTGATCTAATTATAATGGTAATATTACTGGGTATGTCTTCTGTTTTGATTTGTGTTGAGAGAATGATACTTTTGGCATACTCTTTGATTCAACTTTGACCACCCTTGATCATAGTTATCGAGTTATTGTTACTCTTGGTAAGAGGGCTAAATGTGTAATTCTTACAAGTGAGACACTTGACTGCTATGAACATATGTTTTATCTTTTGAGGATTTATTTTACTGATCTTTCTAAGTTCTTCCAATATCAAGGAGCTTTTCTAGATTTGTGGATTTTTACTGGTGAATGATGATTTTGATAATAGTTTCATGACAATACATGATATTAATTATTAAATGACTGAATAATATTGTTTATAGGGAGGAAGGCCTAGAGTTGCAACTTTTGCAAGGAAAAAGTGCTATGAGCTTCTTCTTATTTCTTCCTTTTTTATGCAAAATATTATGAAATGGCTACACCACAAGATATCTAAACTTCTAGAAGATTATAACATCAAGTTATTTATTAATCTATATTCCTAACACATATTATCAACAAATGTAATAATTAGGTAAATTACACTAACTCCAAAGAACTTTCCGCATTTTGCAGTAAATCTGCAAAAACTTTTAAAATCGCGCTAAAACTCTAATAACTATGGGATTGCAAGCCAAAAAAACCTAATATCTTTCCACGTTTTTTGAATAACACTTACAACGGTGTTAATTGACATTTAAGATCTAAAATGTATTGCCAAGGCAAATCAAACACTAGCATATTTTACACAAATCTCAAATCTGTGACCAGAATAAGAATTGCTATCAGGTAATTTATTATGTATAGCGCTAAACTATCTATTAAAGTTTATATTAATTTAAATGCATGTCTATTTTAGCAAAGTGTACCCTTCAATGATCGTAGAGTTGCATGTCCACTATGCTTCTAGAAAAATATTTCCCCCCTCAGTTTACGAGTCAATGATCAGAAAATTCCACATCGACTATCCCATGAGAGATATAACTTATAATACCTTATTTAAGTAAATGATTTAACAATGTATGGTTATAACTGAGAATATTTAGTGGGTTTTAATGCAAGAACACTATATTTAATGTAGGTACGTCATACATCAAGATTTTAGTAGTTTTTAGATATTAGCCACTCATATATTCAATAATTCCACATTAGTCCCAGTCCCTCAAATCATTGCAATTGCTAATTAGTCCCTCAAATCCTAGTGGCTGTACAAATTGGTCTATCTATTAGATCTCAGTTAAAATTCCAAATCGCAATTATTAACTTCTAATACAACATCCTTAATACTTAATTACTTTTTAGTTAGAACGATTATATGGATTTTTAGAGAGGACAATGACCATTGAGAAGTGGGTTAGAATGTTTCTTTTAATTGTTGGAGAATATGCTCCTAGTAAGTTTGTGTTATTGGGTTTACACTCATTAAAAGAAAGATTGGAGAACTTAACAAAAAGGTAACATTAGCTTTCCACCTTAGACTTAACGTTAACTAGATGGACTAATTTGCAGGACCGCATAGGATTTGAGGGAATAATAAGCAATTTCCAAGATTTTAGGGACTCATATGGAATTATTGAAGATTTGAGGGACTAATATCTAAAACCTTGTTAATTGTAACATACCACTAAACACATGTATTATACCTATTGATGTCAGTTATCAAACAGCGGATTATTTGCAGGTTTGTAGAGTGATTAAGGTCCTCTAACTCCTTTTGATGAATGGTTCTGGGGTTTACTGTTCTTCCCTACACAAGAAAGAACTCGTAAGAGGGCGGAGTTGGGTTCTCCTTTTGTTCCTCCGACGATCAAGTCAATAAATGATTTTGAGTGGGGACATATAGGGTCAGATCTTAGTTGTGTAAAAAAGGACAGATAGAGTTACCTTATGCAGTAAGGTTCTACATTAAACCCTAGGATCACAACAATTGGTATTAGAGTGATCAATTCTTAAGGTTGAATTTTCAACAATATCTAGTGCAAGAATACTTTCTCTCACAAAAGATCATATGTATTCATGGTTGATACATTGTGATAACAAAACCGCATGTGTATCGTATATGGTGTTCCATGATCAAATTAAGCATAATGATCTTGACTGTCACTTGACAAGCATGAAAAGATAATGGCTGTATTCCCTAAGTTGATTTTTATGTAACAAGGTGCGATTGTATACATTTTAGTCCAGCTTAGGGAGACAATATTAGTCAATATTATGTTGAAAAGAGGTCAATGTGAGAGTATGGCAGAGCAGTCTCACTAAGAGATTGAGAACTTATGTACTTTTTTGGTTCGGATGCATCAAATTCTACTTTTGATCTTCATCATGGCGGCTAGGTACCTTATTTATTTCTTTAAATAAATGCCATTTTAGAGTTTTATCATGACTGTCGAATATATTTTAGTTATTTTTTATTTCATTCTATCATCTTAAAAAAGTTTCTTATGTTACCCACAAGACCTTGCTGATTTTTTCTTACTCATAGGTCTCCAATGCTTACCTCCGTCTTCTGAGAGGTAACAATATGAATATACAGTTCGAATACGTCAAAGAAATGCCAAGACGAGCATCAGACATTACGTGGGATATTTCTATTCTTCTGAGGCAGCTCTTCGTTGTATGGATTCTAGAACTTATATTTCCGGTAAGTATGATTTTAGTTGGAGGACCCTATCAATCTTCATAAGCCTTTCTTTCCTTCAAACTTTTCAAATATTTTTGCATTCTTTTATGTTTTATGTTCAAAAGCTTTAAATTAATGCAAAGTCTGTGTTCATCAATATGGTTTAGTATCTTAAAAATTTGGCATACTTTGAATATTCTGTTGATCATATCGGACACTATACCATAGTTAGTGAACCTTGTCCCTATAATAAATACTTCTTTGCTTATTACTTATATAGGGATCATCCAATTTTAACAAGCTTAATCAAATTATTTATGTCTTCTATCTGATCTACTTCGAGTTTACTATTTCTTTTTATTGATATTTAGCACAAGCCCCACGACATCTTCTTATTAGGCCTCCATGGCTCTTTGTATGTACCCATACTTTCTCAGTTGGTTTCTCTCTTATCTGCCTTGGTATTGTTGCAACCACAAGATTCATTGACGTACTCCCAAATTTATCAAGTATACTAAAATTTTGTCCGTATCATTATTTTGCAATAAATTTCCTTTCAGTCAGAGGTATGATTTAATCAGATAACACCTAAAAGCACTTGTCCTGCTCACAATTAAGACACAATCACATTAAAATGCAAGTCAATCTTTCCTGTTTACCTACTATTGGTAAAGAAAAATAGCAAAAATAATTGTGTTCCATAATCTGTTGGCTATTATTTGTCCTAGGTATTGTTCTTCATATATTTTACATGTATAGGAAATTTTCAATTGTGAACTCCTTAGTGATAACTCCGTATGAGTCACCATCGCATATCTAAATTACTTTGTGGATGAGAGAATTTGGTTTAGAAATTTTAGGGAAATACTCTCAATATGGGGAAGGTATAGAAGATTTGGAAAATTTATAGTAACAAGAAAATAAGGACCTGAAACATTATGGAATCTAGGAAGGGATAATCAAAACATGACGTCTTTCTTCCACTAGATCAACACTCAACAATTCCTCAACTGCAATCGATCCCTTGAAGTTGATGATTCCGTTATCAATACCGAGGCTATAGCATCCACATTCATCTCATACTGTTGTTTATAATTTTGGTGCACTACATCACGGTCATCACCCCTTTCTCAAGTTTGTTGGCAATCACTTTATCACCATTTGATTGTCTCTTAAGTTGAGATTCTTTTCATTAAAGAGGAGATCGAAAAAAATTATTTCACCTTTGCAAAGAGCAACAGTCCTTGGATCATTCTTGTGAAAAGCAACTACCATCATCGAAGAAGGCCTTTTTGTCCTTGCATTTTCTATCAATGCTTAAATTTCACCTTTTTATCACAGTGTTCTCAAGTTTGTCATTCTCATCGAGTGTTGTATATTCAGATCGGACATAGTCAGATTACACATTTTTTATTACGTGCATGGAATGAAAAATATATACAACACCTTTTTATAGAATTATTTAAGTTTCTCTTAAAGCTACAACTGATTACATGTGGTTTCAGTTACAAAGGATGTCAATGCGGGCCTCTTATCTCAAAGGGAAATGAATCACGGTTACTTTCATAATCTTCAATCATTTTTTAATCTCCTCCATCACTTGAAGTGCAACAAGCTGTCAGACATTGGAAGATGGTTAGCTTCATCCAAGGGCAACTTTGTTGTAAAATTCTTATGTTGCTGCCTTCTAATTTGGTGGTTCAAAATCATATTGAAACGACCAACCCTATTGAAAGTCCATATGTAGATGTGGCTTCTCAATCTTGATCAACTTCTTATTGGCAACAGTGTTTCGAATGAAATATTGAATTGAATATGTAATGTGTTTATTTGAGGAACTCACAAAAATTACACCTTGAATCTTGCTTCAAACTCTCGGTTTGGACATAGTTCTCAATCATTAGTTCAATCTCAACACCTGGCCTATCTCTGTAGTAAGATCTAGACTTCTTGGCACTTGAAAGCAATCTCATTACCAAAAGAAAGGAATAGGATAATACTTTCAATACAAATAGTTCGCTAACTTGGAAAGAAATCAATGCTAGTATTTTCAGCTCTATGAGCCATACCAAAGAAGATATCAGAAGCAGCACTTCATCTATTGGATTTGTAATTTTACCATGTAAAGCCACATAGAATTAGCTGAGAAAAATATGCAATTTAAAGTTCCTCGATATTTATTTCCTAGGTTATTTCGAATGCCTAGATTAGGATGAATGACGTGAATCATCTGAACATCACCTATTGTGGGGTTCTCATAAACCTCTTTTTGAAAGTAAATCTTATCTCAAGCTCTTCTATACAGGAAACTTTTTCAAATGAGAACTCTTTAGTGTTGAGACTTCCAAAATTAGATACTGTATGAATGATGCACGCCATTCATATTCTCATACACAGGATTGCATGTCATGTATTTTTTGCCATCCAATTTTAAGCCTCTTACATTTCAAATTGGTGAAACATTGTATTATCTTCAACATTATTTCGACTGTTGATTTAGTTACTATGTGTTGAAAGAGAGGAAGAATTCTATATTCTCATTGATTATGAAGAAGAAGATAATACCCCATAATTAAATAATCCATTGAGTTGAATCCGGACAAATAGTATGTGTCGATCTATCTATCATCATTACTATTTTGAGAAAAGCATATTACATTCTACTTAACTAATTTTATTTATAATGCAGGTCATATTGACAAACCTGGTCTATGAGAAGCAGCATAAGTTGAAAATTATGATGAAAATGCATGGGCTTGGTGATGGGCCTTATTGGATGATATCTTATGCTTATTTTTTCTGTATATCATTTGTTTATGCGCTCTTGTTCAGGCTATTTGGTGATCTGGCAGGTAAGAATGTGTAAGATTTTTACTAATTCGTAAGCACTCGATATAAATATTTCTGAAGTACATGTCTCTCTTTTGTCCTTTAGGTATAAGTCTCTTTCGTTTGAATGCCAACGCCATATTGTATCCGTTCCTTTTTATTTATACCAACTTACAGGTTGCATTAGCATTTTTTGTGGCAACCTTCTTTTCTGATGTTAAAACTGCTCAAGGTCAGCTTCAAACTAACTAAATTTTTTACTAACATCCTGACAAATGACTAGTCATACCTCATCACAATCTGGATTTTTTTACAGTAATAGGTTATATATACGTATTTGCTTCTGGTCTATTAGGGGAATATCTATTCAAACCTTTGGTGGAAGACGCTTCCTTCTCAAGTAAGCTAACAAAATTATCAACGTTAAATTACTTTCTTAAGGCATAACCAACTACATTTATGATTTATTTTGTTGCTTCGTAGGAACCTGGGTTTTAATAATGGAGATCTTTCCTGGGTTTTCCTTATTCAGAGGCATATATGAGCTGTATGACTCTTCACTCTCTGCAAGTGTGGGAGCTTCTAGCATGCAATGGAGAGACTTGGATGATAGCAGTAATGGAATGAAAGTTCTTATGATACTAATGAGTGTCGAATGGCTGGTATTGCTTCTATTTGCATTCTTCTTGGATAAGGTTGGCATTGGTAATACTCTATGTTTTTGGCGATGCTTCCAAAACATGTCATCGTCATCTAGTAATAAACCCGGCGAATCAGTAGTCCTTAATGAGATGACGAAGGACGATATTGCTCATGAGGCAAGCTTTTATCACATTTATACTTACATTTATATGTATGTATGCGCATCTATCTATCTATGTATCTCTATTTGTTTGTCTATCTATCTATCGACACATGCGCACACACATCTTTGTCCCTTTCTCCCTCTGAAGTTACGCACACTTATTCCAAGCACTTGCACAAAGAGGTGCACACATCATCTCATATATTGTGATTAGTTTCTCCATTATGTACCTTTTACAGTACTCTAGATTTAACTGTTATGTCAAAATCATTCCATTTTTCTAACTTTCAGAAGGAGGTGGTCGAAAAATTACTGCTACAGCCTAGTTCTAATTATGCAATCATCTGCAATAACATGAAAAAGGTGTACCCGAGTAGGGATGGAAACCCAGAGAAGTGTGCAGTTAAAGGGTTATCTCTTGCCTTGCCTCGAACAGAATGTTTTGGAATGCTTGGTCCTAATGGTGCTGGGAAAACATCTTGGATAAGTATGGTTAGTATGAAAATTATCATTTTTTAAACTTTTGCTTTGTATTCTAAATTGTCTTGCAGATGACAATATTTTAACTTTCGTGTTCATTTTCTAGCATGAAGTTTGCATTATATTAGATGCTGGCTTTGAGCTGCCACCTTATTTAGCAAAATGAGCTAACCAGATATATAAGCGGTAAGGTCCACATGCTCCAACTTGACTAGCTGTCTGGACCTCGTGACCAGTGTATCTCATGGTTGCTCAGTAGTTAAATGAGTTACACCTTATACCCATTTTATATTCAATGATGTTCCAATCTTCTGCCCAAATAAATATTATATCAGGAGCTCATCTCTTATTCAATTATTTGACATTTTCTACCGGACTAATAGAAGTGATTTGTTATCATCTATGCAAACCTGAATCTCTAGACAAACCCCCTTTCGTGCATAATATCATGATCTTAAATCTGTATGAAAGATCTTATATTTGTATGAAAGCTGAATTCCAATGATGTCTAACGTATATGCAGATGACTGGGCTAACGAAACCAACTTCGGGCACTGCTTATGTTCAAGGAATGGATATCAGATTCAATATGGACAAAGTGTACACTAGAATTGGCGTATGTCCACAGCAAAAGTAAGATTGATTTCCCTAATTTTTCTTAATCCTAAATGTAGATCAAAACAACGTGAAGTACTTGAATTTTCGGTAATTATAAGTACTTGCTGATATTTGTGTTGTACTTGTTAACTAAAAACACAGCCTACTTTGGGGAACACTTACTGGGAGAGAGCATTTGTTGTTTTATGGTCGATTAAAGAACCTAAAAGGACACGCATTGACTCAGGTACTGATGACATGCTCGCACGTAATTTCTTCCATTATTGTGACTTTCACTTTCTCTTCATCATCCAATTTATCTACAGAATAGAGAAAATTGTAGTATATGCTCTTGACTTTTAAATTTAAGTAAAATAGGAATATGATCAGACTATTTAAGTAAGTAGAAGACTATTTAACCCTTTATGTTCCTTGCGCTTGTTGAGATACTCATACACACACTTCTTTAATTAGCTTAATTTGGAATTATTTCCCTTTACATTAAACGATACTATGGATAAGTCCTATAGAAGACGAAAACCTGTGGCTTCTCAATAATTTCCTTCTTGTTGGTTACAGTTCTCTTAACAGCAATTAGCCAATCAGCGAATAACATTTCTGATGTTATTACTAATAAATAAGTTATTCTACACTTTTTGATTCAGATTTGCTTCATAAGCACCAATTAAGTACTGTAAATATACAGAACGTACTCAAAGGTGTAAAATGACAGCGCAAGCTTTGGGCATGACTTATCTTGTAGCACTAAAAAGATATATATTTTCCATGAACTAGATTGGATGCTAAATATCATGATCTTTTTTTTCTTACTTAACTTGGTTGTGAAATATTTCTTTTAATTTCACGTGAAAAAGTAAAATAATTTATTGTCTATATACTGTATAGTTAATGAAAAGTATTAAAATTACCATAAATGAAGTCAAAATTACACGGTCAATTCACATTAAGTACAATTTACAATAAAACAGTACATGAATGTATGGATCCTTTTATGAAAAAATTAATTTTTATGCAAATGATTTTATTCTCATCACAATCCTATATGTTTTCATTTTATAATTTGCACGAATTCACAGTATTTTATACCCTTAACAATTTTAATAATTAATTTCCACTTTAATATTCTATCCCATGAGGCTAATAGACTCCTAGAGAAAAATCACATACCAATAACTAATGATCTTAATGATGAGAATTTTTTTCAAGGTTATATTATTATATTCTATATGTTTATGTTTTGGATTGTCAAAGCAAGCTATGAAATGGCTAATTAATATATTTTATGCTGGTATGTATGTTTTTCTTGGTAGAGTAACTTGTTATTTATTGAGACATAAAATTGCTTTATAGCTAACTTTAACTAGTTCACATAATTGGTGATTTGCTCATGTCTTTAAATTATGTTAATTTTTAATGAGTATATATATTTAATATCTCATAATAAAATATTAAAAAACTTAAACAACACATATTTGAATAGTTTTACTCACGTAATTATTTTTAATTAACATATCTATTAAACACCTCAAGGGCTCACAATTGCTGAAGACTCTAAATATTTTAAAATGATATATATTAAATATCTCATGATCAAAACATCAGAAGAAATTAAATGTGGCTAAAACTAATTTATACCAATTTTCGCGTCTGTCTATAAAGTATAATATTAGAAATGTAAAATATTTAAAATGAAATGCATTAAATTAGAATTTAGTCTTAAATTAAGAAAATTTATTTGAATAATTTTATATACTTCCTTTTACATATCATTCATATTGAACATTTTAAAAGCCTAAATATCCAAGTTTTCATTTTTCAAACTACCTTTTTCAGTCATAAAAAAATAAAAAAAACCTTTTTCACTAAGTTTGTTGTTTATAGTAAAATGTTGTATTTTTCCTATTTGATATAGTAGATTATTAAGCAAATGATATATCTCATGTTTAGTGCACATAACTATGCAACTAGAGTAAAATATTACAAAGGCTAAATATCAATAACAAAACCCCGTTAACTATGGATGACAATCAGATAATCCCTCATAATTTTAAAAATATCATAAAATCCACTAAATTTTAGGGGTTACCCTTTAACTTTGAGATTTTATCAGGAAACCGTTCTAAAAGCGATACTTTTAGGAGAATTTTCTAATAAAATCTCAAAGTTGAGGGCTTTTTCTGATAAGATCTAAAAGTTAAAAAAAGGTTTCTTATAGTCACTACTTATGGGATTTTATAATGTTATATCTAAAAAATAATGGGTTAATTTTAAAAAAAACCCTCAACTATTTTAATGAGGAAGTCCCCTCAAGTTTAAGCATATTATAGATAAACACCCTCAATTATGAACTTTGAAATAATCCCTTGAACTTTCCTCACTTAACCCCCTCAAATATAGAAAACCCCCTCAACTATTTTAATTTGAGAAACCCCCTCAGATTTGAGCTAAATATAGATGAAACCCCTCAAGTTTGAAAATTTAAGAAATCACGGTGAACTCTTCTCACTTTACGTCTTGAAAAGCTAACATCGTTACACTAATAACTGTATAAGTTTACATTTCTTTCACTTAACCTGAAATTTTTTTTGGTAAAAAACCCTAAGCATCGGATGTTTACAATTTTAATATTTTTTAGAGGTTTTTCATAATTATTGGAATTTTCAAGAGGTTGTTTATAATTTTTTGACTTTTAGGAGATTTGCTTCTAATTATAGATTTTTTGGGGGGGTTATTTGTACTTTTTGTACTTTTTGGGTTTTTTAGTAATTTTCTTGATGGTTCTTTGCAATTTTCTAATTTAAAGGGTTTGTTTATATTTTTTTAGATTTCTAGGGGCTGTATACAATTTAAAAAAATTTAAGACGCTATTTGTCATATTTAATTTTTATTGAATTTTTTGTTATTTTCATATCTTTATGTGTTTTTTGAAAATTTGAATTTTTAGGGGATTGTTTTTTAATTTTCAAAATTTAAAGAAGGTTGTTTGTACTTTTTAGATTTTGCATAGTTTGTTTATAACTTATGATTTTTTAATGATAATTTATAATTTTAGAATGATAAGAGTCTTTTTCACATTTTCAGATTTTCTAAGGGTTTTTTTTAATTTCATGAAACCCTCAAAATTAACATAAACGTAAATCTCACTAAACCCTTAATAAATTTACTATTTGGAACTAAATCTCAAATATCTATAAAACTCTCACTGAACATCCAATAATTTTTGACAGAATATCCTCAAAATTAATATCATTAATTTATGTATAGTCAAATGATAGAAGTACACTCCAATAACCCAATGAGTTTTATGTTTTTTATACTTAAGCCCCATCATTTTTTTACAAAAAACCCAAAATAACGGACATTCATAATTTCCAGATCTTTTGAGAGGTTTGTTTGTATTTATTTGAATTTTCAAGAGGTTGATTGTAATATTTAGATTTTAGAGGGGTTTTTGTCTAATGTATGATTTTTCACAGGATTGTTTATATTTTTATATTTTTTTAGGTTTTTGTAATCTTTTCAAGGTTTCTTTGTAGTTTTCTACTTAAAGGGTTATTATTATTTTTAAGATATTTAGGGGGTTGTTTGTAATTTAAATTTTTTAGGATGCCAGTTGTAATATTTTACTTTTTGTGGGATTTTTTGTAATTTTCATATTTTTCATATGTTTATTTGAATTTTTGGATTTTTAAAGGTTGATTATAATTTTTAATTTTTAAAGGGGGTTGTCTCATAATTTTTGGATTTTTAAGAAGTTATGTGTAATTTATGATTTTTTTGTGTCATTCATAATTAGAACTTTAAGAGTATTTTTTTTCAATTTTATGATTTTCGAGGGTTTCTTACAATTTCAATTTTTTAGGGGACCTATATGTTTTTTTTTTGGTAGCTTTCAAAATTTTCTGAGGGGTATATACTATCCTTAAAGGTTAATTTTAGCCTATGTGAAATTTTAGGGTAAATCCATTTTAGAACTTAAGTGCAAAATTTTAAAATATTTAGGTGTTTTCTGAAATTATTTAACTTACTATGGATTTAATGTGAATTGCTGAATTTCGTGAATTTAATGCTTAATTTAAAATTCTAAGAGGTTCATTGAAATTTACTTTTTAAAATTTAAAATAATTTGGGTATTTTTTTAAGATTTTTTTTAATAGTGAATAGTTAGAGCTTGTTTAGAATTAACAAAATTTTGATTATCAAAATTTCCTACTTTTTTAAGAATAGAAATTTCTAGTAATGGATATGAATAGTTTTAATCTAATGAGAATTCTTAGGAAGATAGAATTAGTTGGACATATGTCATCTTTTAATAGGATAGAAAATTAGTTCCACTATTTGGTCTCTTTTAATATTAAATTTTGGTTAAATATTTTACCTTTAAATTATTTGAATATATTTGGATAAAATTAGAATGTAATATCCAATAGGATTAAGGGTAAATTTGACTAAAGGAAATTTTTCTTAAACTCTCTCTTTTGTAAGGAGTATGATATGATTAAGAGTGCCGCTTCGTTGTTTTAGATTTTTAGGAAAGAAATTCTCATGCTTAAAGACAAAATGGTTAAACGTTTCCGCTTTGCACCTTCACTATATTATTAATCCTGGACCACTTTCTAGATGACATCCTTGGCATGAAGCTTCCTCGTTGGCAAATGCATGTTTATCTACTAAGATCTTCTCCATGCACGACTTTCTCATTATCATTAGGAAAGATATAAAAAATTTCTCTTTTAAACCTTTGGGCAGGCTGTTGAGCATTCTCTGAAGAGTCTGAATTTATTTCATGGTGGTGTTGCTGATAAACAAGCAGGGAAATATAGTGGCGGTATGAAGCGAAGACTTAGTGTTGCCATTGCTCTGATTGGTGATCCTAAGGTACAAATGCTATCATTCATCATAGTACTCTTAGCCCCCAACAACCCCCCCCCCCCCCCCCCAACCCCCTCTTTTACCATGTTATGAAGTCACATTGGTACATGCATTTTCAACCCTTGCTCAGGTTGTCTACTTGGATGAGCCTAGCACAGGACTAGATCCAGCATCAAAAAGTCACTTGTGGAATACTCTAAAGCGAGCTAAACAAGACAGGGCAATAGTTCTTACCAGTTAAGTTATACGACTGTAATTTGTTTGAGACGTTCATGTTTGCACTTCTCGGAAAATAAGTTCTATTTTTTTCAGAGTGTTATTAGTAGGATTAAAAAGACCAATTATAAGAAGAAATGTGTGTCTTCAGTTTACAATTTACCATGTCGAGGCTTGGACTACTATAGTTCTGTTGGGGTTAATTTCACTTAAGCCCCCGACTTTGGAGGGTTTTATACATAAACCTCCTGAGCTTTGTCTCTTCCACTCAACTCCTTTAAACGTTAGGATGTCTCATGTAACTCCTCTGAACTTTGAAGTTTTTCCACCGGACCCTTGACATCATTAACAATAAATGATGAAATGACCAAAATGTCCTTTTTGAAATAACCCCAAATTTTCAGTCCCAGTCACACAAACCCCAAAAGAACTGAGGGACATTTTCATCCATCTCTATCACATGCTTGACACGTAAGCGTAGGGGTGCTAAACCGTATCCGTATCCAAGGAAATATTCGTAACTGTATCCGTTAGGATACAGATATGTTTACTCAAATCTATAACCGATAGGATATGATTACGAATATGATTTTAGAGAGAAATATCTGTATCCGTATCCGAAATATCCGAATACATATTAGTCATACTCTTACGATAGTTTCGATTCTTAGATTATGGATCTGTGGTTAATTTGGATGATCAAGATGTCTAATTTTAACTTTTCAGTTATAATGAACATATTAATGAACTCTTTTGTATCACATGAACATATTAGTCATAAGCTTTCTCCTATCTGTTTTGTATCCGCTTATATATCCACATGTATATCTGTAACCGTATCCGATTTTAGCGGATATGGATATGAATTTTCCTTACCGATGTATATCTGTATCCGTATCCGAGATGAGTAAGCGGATATGGATATAGTAGGAATCATATCCGAGCCGTATCCGGACCGAATGCACCCCTACGTAAGCGTCAAAGTTCACAGTGTTAACTAGAGAGGGTTAAGTGGGATAAGTTCAGGGTGGGCATAAATGGATTTTATTTTTATTTTATTTTGGGTGGGGGTGTTTGAAATTCACCCTTTGTTCTTGGTCTGCAAGGCAGCAACACCTTGTTTGATTCATTAATTATTTACGTTGTTTTCTAGGATGATGGAAGCAGCTTATGATTTCCATATACGTGAACTTAATATTATAGTATCTCATTGTATCAATCATCTTTATCTTTCTTTTATTTTTTTTCCCCCTGATATCAGCGCATTCAATGGAAGAAGCAGAGTATCTATGTGACAGATTGGGCATATTCGTGGATGGTGAAATGCAATGTGTGGGGAACCCGAAAGAGGTAACTCTACCTGAGTGACCAGCAAATCAAAGAATTAGATAAAAAGGCAACTCTAGTTGAAATGCAATTGTCAGTTATCTCATGCAGTTGCTTTGTTCAGTTCTAAAAGTTTAGTTACTTTAGTATTTGAGCTCTAGTTATAATTACAAGTCTTTATTTTATCGTGTTAGATTTTTTTAGTTCTGTTTGGGTAGATTGCAGTTGACTAATAATAGAGACCTTTTTCTGCCAAAATTTTTTGAAATCTCGACTTATGCCCATACCTGCCGGAAGAAAAAGGCCTTTTGTGCAACTACATTTATCAGGTGCAGTGAAACAACCACTTGGTACGTTGGCAGATTTTGAGATAAACCCCTAAACTTAAAAAATGTCACTTAAACCTCCTTAAGTTAAGGGTGATTCAGAAAACTCCTAAATGTTTTCAACATTTTCAAATAACCCCCTAACGGTGTTAGATGAACTGTTAAATAGACAAAACTACCTTTTTTAAATTAACGTTATAATTAAGTTTGTAACCCTAGCCCTGATTAGGGAGGGTTGTTTCAATTATTAACCATTACATGGAGGTTTTTTTTCTTTTTTAGTTTTGGTTGGGGTGGTGGGTTTTTTTTTCCTTTGTTGGGCGGCGGTTGGGGGTTTTTTTTTGGTGGGGGTGGGGGAGGGGGGATGTTGTCAGCTTTACACGTTTTCATTACCTATTTTGTTAATAAATTGTGTGAATGTCGTTGCAGCTGAAGGCTAGATATGGAGGAACTTATATCCTAACGATGACAACGACCTCTGAGGGTAATGAAGAAGAGGTAGCAGCTCTGGTCCACGGACTCTCTTCTCATGCCATAAAGACATATCATTTGTCGGGGACCCAGAAATTTGAGATACCGAAGAAGGATGTTACCATAGCTGGAATTTTCCACGCAGTGGGCAAGGCGAAGAGCAGGTTCCCCATACAAGCATGGGGGCTGGCCGATACCACACTGGAGGATGTTTTTATCAAGGTGGCTAAAGGAGCAGAAGCATTTAGTGAATTGTCCTGATTATGCAAAACTTGTTTTTGCCTTACAGAATGAGCAAAAATATTATGGAATGACTAAGCTTCTGTAATGATGGGTTCGTATTCTTTATACTTAACAACTTGTGTTTATCTTATGGTCAGCGAAATAAAGTAGCATTTTTGTGGCATTTTGTTCTGTTTATTCTTTATGATGCGGAATTAATTCCTATTGGACTTCATAGAAGAAGATTGATATCTAAACATTAGTTTGTCAGTTCAGTTGGGGTTCTCAAAATTAAGTTCATTTCTATATTCAGTCAAGTTTAAAAGCATATTTCTCGGATTATTATTTGGGTTCTTAAAGATACTTATCGAAATATAGGCATCCATATATCTAAGTACTATAGGGTGGTTTCATGAGAACCACCTTAAATGTTTAAAAAATATATGGAAACCACCTTGTAAGTTTTATTTTGATAGAAACCACCTTATAAGTAGTATTTCTTTGTAAAGTATCACTTTTGGTCAAAATCTGTTCAATTAATAACCCAACTACCCAAATTACCACGTGACTTGCACGTGTTTCTCACCAAAAACCAACTCTTAAACAAGGGTTTAACCCCTTAACAAATTTTTTTTAGCCGTTTCTTGGTTCTCTTTTTTATTTCTCCTCTTTTTCAACCTGATAAAAAACCGTAAATCTAGAGGTAGATGAAGAAGAATCATTGAGGGTGACAAACTTTGGTGCTTTGCAACTGAATAGAAACCTATTGTTGCATTTATTTACTCTCTCAATTGTGAAGAAATGTCTGAGATCTTTATTTCATCTAAAATTGCTATGGGCTTTTCTCCTAGTCACGACAGATCCATAGAAGGTCCACTGCAAATGCAACATGAGAGCTTCTTTATTGACATCAAGGACAGAATCTAACCCATGTAGGAGATTTTTCAGCTGCTACTATTTTAATCCATCTAATTTCTCTAAAATGTGTGATTTTTTTCAAATGGTATGATGAGGAGATTGATAGTACGGCAAAAGAAGAAATTTTCAAAGCCAACCCAAACTAAGTTTTTATTTTCAAAACCGACCCAATTTTTTTTATTTATCAAAATCGACTCACTTTTTGCCACGTCAGCTTAATCTCATTCCTAAACAGTCGGGGTTGGCAACCCCGACTGTTTAGGAGGTTGTTAAACCCTAATTAGAAGCCTTAAATCCGGTTTTTTCTGTTCTAAATAGTCGGGGTTGGCAACCCCGACTAAGTAGAAAATAAGATTAAGCTGACGTGGCAAAAAGTGGGTCGATTTTGATAAAAAAAAAGTGGGTCGGTTTTGAAAATAAAAACTTGGTTTGGGTTGGTTTTGAAAATTTCTTCTATGGCAAAAGATTTGTTGAACAAGATTATGGCTTAAAACAAGAGATTGAAGGCTGAGATTCATTACATGAGAAAGAAGATTGGACAGATAGAAGAAGAAAGAGATGGGTTGAAAACGAACAATAAATTATTAAGGGAAAAATGTGTCCAGGCCCCAAAAGCAGAAACTTCATGTGACAAAGCTCCTCATAATTTTTCCCATGTGGATCAGCCCCTTGAAGTGTGACATTTTGTACTGTAGCCCCTTTTTATTAATTATCACATGTCAGCTAAGCTAAAATTCCCAAACTATCTTTATCCTCTCTCCTCTCTGACCCAGCACTCACATCATCTCTCTCTCATCTCCTCTCTCTCTCTCTCATCTCCCCTCTCTTTTTCTCTCTCTCTCTCTCCTCTCTCTAAAACTAAGAGATTTATTAAGCTCGTCGTCCTGGCCGAGACGCACAGAGCATTAATCTATTAGCTAGAAGAAGAAAAGAAAAAAAAGAAAAAAAGAAAAAAAGAAAAAAAGAAAAAAGAAAGGTAAGGAGAAGTAGAGTAGAAGGGGAATGAAGAGAAATGTCGTAATTAAGAAATAACGAAAATGTGTATTAAAGTATCTCTATGAATGAAATTGTCATGGTGCCGCCGAGCGATATTCGAAACAATATAACGAGAGGTAGAAAATGAGCCCAAATAAAAGGAAGACACCGTGTGATAGACAATATAAAGGGCTACACACCGGCACAGACGGTAGTGAAAACGGAGACCGGAGGTGGCCGTAAAACACGCGCGAAGTCAGCACGGCGCTGCTGTTTTCTGCTCGCTGCTGCCGCCGAGCGATGTTTCGGATGTTACCGAGAGATATAGAGAATGAGTTAGAGCGTGATACAAATTAGAGGTGATAGGCAACATGTAGGGCTACTCACCAAAGAAGAAATCAGCGAAAACGGAGATTGGAGACGATCAGAAAGTGCGTGCGAAGTCGGCACAAAACTATAGTTTTCTGCAGTGCAATTTCTCGCCGTTCGGGTTTGTTCTTCGCTGTTCGGAGATTTTTGCCGCTGTCCGGGCTTACCGGAGGTGGGAGGAGGTTGCCGGGGTCGTCGGGGTGTCTCGATGGGCTCCAACGGAGGTAAGATGAGCTTTTCTCCGTTCCCAAGAGCCTAGAACTAAGATGAATTAGAGCTAAAACTAGCTAGAACTAGTAAGATAGAAGCTAGAACTGGGGGTATACAAGCTAGACCTAGGGGAATAAAAAAACTAGCAAATGTGTATGAAAAAACCCTTGTTGGGTTTAGAACTAGCAAGATAGAAGCTAGAACTGGGGGTACACAAGCTAGAACTAGAAGAATAGAAGCTAGAACTAACGTAGAAGAAACAACTAGCAAGTGTGCATGAAAAAACCCTTGTTGGGTTTAGATCTAGCAAGATAGAAGCTAGAACTGGGGGTATACAAGCTAGAACTAGGGGAATAGAAGCTAGAACTAACGTAGAAGAAAAACTAGCAAGGGTGCATGAAAAAAACCCTTGTTGGGTTTAGAACTAGCAAGATAGAAGCTAGAACTTTGGGTATACAAGCTAGAACTAGGGGAATAGAAGCTAGAACTAACGTAGAAGAAA